>JBBGZY010001308.1:1722500-2185000 GCA_037952925.1 Lithobates clamitans
TTAACATTTTTGACAGTTTTTTAGTGAAATGGTAGGGGTAAGTACCCCCTTACCATTTCACACAGGGGGGGGGGGCGGGATCTGAGGGTCCAGATTCTGAAAAGCCCCCCGCCCGCAGACCCCCACAACCACCGGCCAGGGTTGTGGGGATGAGGCCCTTGTCCTCATCAACATGGGGACAAGGTGTTTTGGGGGGCTACCCCAAAGCACCCTCCCAATGTTGAGGGCATGTGGCCTGGTACGGTTCAGGAGGGGGGGCCGCACTCTCGTCCCCCCTCTTTTCCTGCGGCCTGCCAGGTTGCGTGCTCAGATAAGGGTCTGGTATGGATTTTTGGGGGGACCCCACGCCGTTTTTTTTTTTTTTTGGCGCTGGGTTCCCCTTAAAATCCATACCAGACCTGAAGGGTCTGGTATGGAATTTAGGGGGAACCCCAAGTCATTTTTTTTTAAAATTTTGGCCGGGGTTCCCCTTAATATCCATACCAGACCTGAAGGGCCTGGTATGGAATTTAGGGGGACTCCCACATCATTTTTTTTTTTTATTTTGTTTCGGGGTTTCCCTGTGGGGAATTCCCATGCCGTTTTTATCAATGAACTTCTATGTGTATTGTCGGCAATGCAATAGCCGCGGGTAGTTTTAAATGGGTTTTTTCCTTCCAAATGTCATTTTGCTGTCAGACTGTTCTAAACACGGGAAACATGCGCCCCTTTACAGGCATACTATAGACACCCCCCAGGTACAAAATTTAAAGGGATATTACACTTTTATTGTTTGACTTTAAGCATTATTAAAATCGCTGCTCCTGAAAAAACTGCAGTTTTTAAAACTTTTTTTGCATTGATCCATGTCCCCTGGGGCAGGACCCAGGTCCCCAAACACTTTTTATGACAATAACTTGCATATAAGCCTTTAAAATTAGCACTTTTGATTATTCATGTTTGTGTCCCATAGACTTTAACAGTGTTCGCTTGTTCGAGCAAACTTTTTTCCTGTTTGCGTGTTCTGGTGCGAACCGAACAGGGGGGTGTTCAGCTCATCCCTAAACAAGGGGTTATTAACCCCCTATGTGATAGCATTGGGAAGGTGACAGCTACTCTTTATGGAGACATTAGGGGTCTAATAGACCCCAATGTCTCTCCCATACCTCCCAACTTTTTGAGATAGGAATGAGGGACACCTATCAACAAAAGTATGTAGGCATGGGGCACACCTCCTGCCACGCCCTCTTAACCGGTTCAATATAGGGCATTTTCACCCCCTTCCTTCCCAGACCAATTTTTAGTTTTCAGCGCTGTCGCACTTTAAAGGACAATTGCACGGTCGTGCGACGTTGTACCCAAACAAGATTGACGTCCTTTTTTCCCCACAAATAGAGCTTTCTTTTGGTGGTATTTGATCACCTCTGCTGTTTTTATTTTTTGCGCTATAAACAAAAGAAGAGCGACAATTTTGAAAAAAACCCAATATTTTTTACTTTTTGCTATAATAAATATCCCAATTAAAAAAAAAAATAAAAAAATTTTCCTCAGTTTCGGCCGATACGTATTCTTCTACATATTTTTGGTAAGAAAAATCGCAATAAGCGTATATTGATTGGTTTGCGCAAAAGTTATAGCGTCTACAAAATACTGGATAGATTTATGGCATTTTTAAAAAAAAATAATTTATTTATTTTTTTTACTAGTAATAGCGGCGATCGCAATTTTTTTTTCATGACTGCAACATTATGGCGGACACATCGGACACTTTTGACACATTTTTGGGACCATTCACATTTATACAGCGATCCGTGCTATAAAATTGCATTGATTACTGTATAAATGTGACAGGCAGTGAAGGGGTTAACCCCTAGGGGGACACAAGGGGTTAAATATGTTTCCTAGGGAATGATTCTAACTGTAGGGGGCGGGGACGTACAAGGGGAGGAGACCGATCAGTGTTCCGTTGTACTGGGAACACAGATCGGTCTCCTCTCAACTGACAGGACGTGGATCTCTGTGTTTACACACAGAGATCCACGGTCCGGTTAATGGGCAATCGCGGGTGCCCGGCGGACATCGCGGCCGCCGGGCACACGCACCGGGTCCCGAGCAACACGGCGGGCGCGCGCACCCCCTAGATGGCCGGGAAGCCCAGGCCGTCATATGACGTCCACCCAGGATGGGAGATCCCATCTGTGGACGTCATATTACAATACGCGGGTAGTGAAGTGGTTAAAGGAGAATTGTACAAAAAACCTAAATTGGTGAAACCCACAAGTGCTTTTTTTTACTACTACTAATCCTTTATATTGGCTTTTAGAATTTACAAATGCAGCAATTTGGAAATCAGCACTGGGAAACACTTTTTGATACATAAAAAGTGCATGTTATATACAACTATATAGATCAGACTCAAAATGAAAGACAAATGAGGAACAGAGGGACATTGCTCCAAATCAGGGACAGTCCCTCGAAATCAGGGACAGTTGGGAGCTGTGCTCTCCTGCCCTTCACACCATCTAACCAAGCACAGATCGGCTTGGTTAGAATTGTCTCCTGGCTGTGTTGGCCAGGAAAGGGTGCATCTGAAACCAGAAGTGACATCGCTTCCGGTTTCACTGTTTGCAGGTGAGATCAAGGAATGGATTTGCTTTGGTCTCACTGCAATCTCTCTCCCCAGCCGGCAGATGTGTTCCCGGGCTCCGGTGAGTGCAGGACAGCCATCAGCTTTTGTTTAAGGGTTCACTCTACAGCCAATGAGCTCAATTGGTTAGAGAGCAATTAAACTTTTGTGGGAGAGAAAAGCAAATTAAAAACAAAAAAAAAATCATATACAATTGCTACACAAGTCATATTGTAAATGAATGTTTTTAAATATGACCTTTTCTTTTTAATCTGCAGCCGCTGTAAGTTTCTGTAAAATGCAATATGGCAACCTGGAGGTGTTATGTACACAGATGGTGAAACGTCATTTCTTGCTTGTGCGATTGGCTCACTGATTTTCTCAGATGTCTGCACTAAGATACAAGTCAGATTTTAGGCATCCCCTGCAACAAAAATGTCATTATTGGTGACATACTCTTAATCACTTAAAGGGATGCGGACCTAATTAGAACACTACAGGTGCAGAAGGTGATTAACTGCTTGCCGACCAGCCGCCGTCATACTGCGGCAGGTTGGCACGGCTGCGCAAACCGTCGTAGGTGTACACCAGCTGCTTTAAGGAGAGGAGCATGTATTGGCTGTCAGCTGCTTTAAGAGCCCGCGGCACGATGCCGGAGCCATAGCGTGCGGCCACGATGTCCGCCGGCGACCCGCGATCGCTCCTCAGAGAGCCAGAACGGGGATCTGTCAATGTAAACAGACAGATCCCCGTTCTGTCAGGGTAATAGAGAAAGATCTGCAGTTCCTAATGTCAGTTCACTCCCCACACAGTTAGAAACACCTTCCAGGGAATACATTTAACCCCTTGATCGCCCCCCTAGTGTTAACCCCTTCCCTGCCGGTTACATTTTATACAGTAATCAGAGGCTATTTTTAGCTCTGATCACTGTATAAATGTCAGTGGATCAAAAATAGTGTCAAAAGTGTCTGATCTGTCTGTCGCAATGTCACAGTCCCGCTACAAAATTGCTGATCACCACCATTACTAGTAAAAAAAAAAAAAAGATAATAAAAATATGATAAATATATCCCCTATTTTGTAGACGCTATAACTTTTGCGGAAACCAATCAATATACGCTTATTGCAATTTTTTTTGGGGGGGGGATATTTATTATAGCAAAAAGTAAAAAATATTGTTTCTTTTTCAAAATTGCCAGTCTTTTTTTGTTTATAGCACAAAAAATAAAAACCGTAGAGATGATCAAATACCACCAAAAGAAAGCTGTATTTGTGGGAAAAAAAGGACATCAATTTTGTGTGGGTACAACGTCGCATGGCCGTGCAATTGTCAGTTAAAGCGACGCAGTACCATATCGCAAAAAATGACCTGGTCTGAAAGTGGGTAAATCCTTCCGGGGCTGAAGTGGTTAATAATAAAAAAAAGTCATCCCCATTCAGATTCACGCTGCACATTGACAAACCCAACAAACAGCTTTTGCTACAGAGCAACAGGTAGGAGTCTGTAACAAAGTGTGTTAAAATCCCTACATCGTACATAGATCACCCAGAAGGGATTGTTTTTTTCTTGTTTTTTTTTTTGTTTGTTTTTTGTTCCACAAAAGTGGAGTTAATCTTTAAATTAACAACAATTATAGAGAATTATTCATGATTAATAGCTTAATGAATCCTACTTCATGTCAAAGCTGCCCATAGATGATTACATTTTCATTCTAATGTTTGTAGAAAAATTGTTTGGCAGAATTTGTTTTCTTGTCATCTCTTAGTAAATTAATTATGCCTGAAACATTTATTATATTGCAGCTTACCAATTCTTAGATGTGATGGCTGCATTTGTTTTCTTTTTTAGGTTTTCTTTCTTCTATTTTCATCTGGTGATCCAGCCAGCACGTTTTTGTTTTTCAAAAGCATAAGCTCTCCTGCAGAATGTATCAGTTTACATGGATGAGACAAACCACTTCACACTGGCAGGGGTGATTAAAATGATCAGCTTTTATTTATTTATGCAAAATCTTTATACTAAAAAGGATTATAGTAACTGATTATAAAGTGTGAGCTGGAGTTTGGCTTCAATTGGTTAATATATCTAAATCTAAACTGAACTTTAATCCATGTATGGACCAAACTCCACTTCTTTTGAAATAAAACAATCTGTGTGATCAATATACACTATATTACCAAAAGTATTGGGACGCCTGCCTTTACACGCACATGAACTTTAATGGCATCCCAGTCTTATGCCCCGTACACACGGTCAGATTTTCCGACGGGAAATGTTCGATTGGAGCTTGTTCTCGGAAATTCTGACCGTGTGTAGACTCCATCTGACATTTTCCGTCAGAATTTCCGACAAACAAAATTTGAGATCTGGACCTCAAATTTTCCGACAACAAAATCAGTTGACGTAAATTCCGATCGTGTGTACACAATTCCGACGCACAAAGTTCCACGCATGCTCGGAATGAAGCAGAAGAGCCGCACTGGCTATTGAACTTCATTTTTCTCAGCTCGTCGTACGTGTTGTACGTCACCGCGTTCTTGACGTTCGGAATTTCCGACAAGATTTGTGTGACCGTGTGTATGCAAGACAAGTTTGAGCCAACATCCGTCAGAAAAAAAACATGGATTTTGTTGTCGGAATGTCCGATCGTGTGTAGGCGGCATTAGTCTATAGGGTTCAATATTGAGTTGGCCCACCCTTTGCAGCTATAACAGCTTCAACTCTTCTGGGAAGGCTGTCCACAAGGTTTAGGAGTGTGTCTATGGGAATGTTTGACCATTCTTCCAGAAGCGCATTTGTGAAGTCAGGTGCTGATGTTGGACGAGAAGGCCTGGCTCACAGTTTCTGCTCCAGTTCACCCCAAGGGTGTTCTATCAGGTTGAGGTTAGGACTCTGTGCAGGCCAGTCAAGTTCCTCAACCCCAAACTCGCTAAACCATGTCTTTATGGACCTTGATTGTGCAATGGTGTTGGAACAAGAAGGGGCCATCCCCAAACTGTTCCCACAAAGTTGGGAGCATGAAATTGTCCAAAATGTCTTGGTATGCTTATGCCTTAAGAGGTCCCTTCACTGGTACTAAGGAGCCAAGCCCAACCCCTGAAAAACAACCCAACACCATAATCCCCCCTCCTCCAAATGATTTGGACCAGTGCACAAAACAAGGTCCATAAAATTCATGCTCCCAACTTTGTATAAATAGTTTGAGGATGGCCCCTTCCTGTTCCAACACCAGTGCACAAAGCAAGGTCCATAAAGACATGATTTAGCGAGTTTGGGGTGGAAGAACTTGACTGGCCTGCATAGCGTCCTAACCTCAACCTGATAGAACACCTTTGGGATGAACTGGAGCGAAGACTGTGAGCCAGGCCTTCTCATCCAACATCAGTGCCTGACCTCAAAAATGCCCTTCTGGAAGAATGGTCAAACATTCCCATAGACACACTCCTAAACCTTGTGGACAGTCTTCCCAGAAGAGTTGAAGCTGTTATAGCTGTAAAGAGTGCGCCAACTCAATATTGAACCCTACGGACTAAGATTGGGATTCTCAGATTCTCAGATTGTCACTATGACAAGTACACAAATAAATAAAGCATGAATAAACAATCCCCAAATTCTATTTAATTTCTTCATTTTCCAAAAAATTGTGACAAAAAAATTACAACTTCAACTTCAAAAGTGTAAATTAAAACTCACCGTGCCTCTTACTAAATACCTTGGACTGTCTACTTTCCAAAAAGGAGCTCAGGAAATGGGGCAGGCCGTCAGTACATCAGGATTCATCAATTTTCAAAAATAATTATTGCATATACCATAGTTTGTGGACTTTCTACAGACTAAATAATTAACACTGATTTGGGTTATTCTCACCAAAGAAATGGACCAGAATACATGTTGGCCCAAATTTAAGACATTATTTGCCAAATTTTATAACAGAAACTAAGAAAAATGTGGGTTGTTTTTTTTTTCAAAATTTTCGGTATTTTTTTTATTTATATAGCAAAGAATAAAAAACCCAGTGGTGATTACATACCAACCACTAAAGGAAAGCTTTATTTGTTTGAAAAAATTATATAAACCTAATTTGTGTACAGTGTTGCATGACTGCGCAATTGCCAGTTAACCGGTTGCCGCCAGGCCTATGGCAGAATGACGGCAGGACCAGCCTCTTGTCCTTCAAGGTGCACATCATGTGACGTTCTCTTGGAACATGCCTTGCGCACACCCGCGGGGCCGCGATGCGGTGCCTATCTATCACCTGCTGCGTTCACCGAACACAGCCGATGACTGATCACTGTACTAGCCCGCTGCCGGTACCATGTGACTGCTGTAACCAATCACAGCAGATCACACAACAGTTGTAAGCGATGGATGGCTTCCTTTCATGACATCCATTGTGTACAATTGTGTTGCGAGCTGTGATTGGTCACAGTGATCACATGGTAATCACTGTGGCCAATCACAGCCCGTCTGTGCCATGCGATCAGCTGTTTTTAATCACAGCTAATAACAACAAAACAAACTGAATGAATCAATTTCATTCAGTAAAATGCTTGCAAATCGCAATGAAATGATAAGCAAACATAATGTGCAAAAAAAAAATACTGATCACTTCCCCAGAGTAGTACAATGTTGCTATGGCAACATTATATTGCTCTGGTCAAAGTGTGTTAAAAAAATAATAATATAAAAAAAATTATAAAGAGGAATTGAAACAAAATTATTATTTTTTATTTTATCAGTGTCTCTGATCACCGCCACACCAGTTTTAAGATGATGCTGTACTGCACTGGTGACAGTATGTATACAAAAAATGAAACAAAAAAAAAAAAAAACGAAAAAAAAAAAACATTTTTATTTTGTAATTTTTCCCCAAAAAATTACAAAAAAATTACAACGTCAAAAAAACTTGACATGCTTTTTACTAAATTCCTTGGACTGTCTACTTTCCATAAAGGGGTAAATTGGGGGATATCTGTACTGTCCTGGCATTTTCATGCCTCAAGAAATTAGATAGGTCGTCAGTACATCAGGATTGATCAATTTTCAGATATATATACCATAGTTTGTGGACTCTAATAACTTTCCTACAGACTAAATAATATACACTGATTTGGGTTATTTTCACCAAAGAAATGTAACAGAATACAATTTGGCCAACATTTATGAGTAAAGATCATTTACAAACTTTTATAACAGAAACAAACCAAAACGTGTTTTTTTTTCCCAAAATGTTCGATTTTTTGTTTTTGTTTATTTAGTACAAAATAAAAAACCCAGTGGTGATTAAATACCACCAAAAGAAAGCTCTATTTGAGTGAAAAAAAAGATAAAAATGTCATTTGGGTATAGTGTTGCATGACCACGCAATTGTAATTCAAAGAGCGACAGGGCTGAAAGCTAAAAATTTGGCCAGGGCAGGAAGGAGGTAAAAGTGCCCGGCATTGAAGAAGTGGTTAAATACCACTAAAAGAGAGCTTTATTTGTGTGAACAAATTATATAAATTAAATTAGCATACTGTGTTGCGTGACTGAGCAAATGTCCCGTTAAAATAGTGCAGTGCTGAATAGTAGAAAATGGCCTGGTCATGAAGGGGGTAAAACCTTCCGGTGGTTAAGGTTTAAACATTTTAACCACTTCCCGACCACCTGCCTTACATATACTGCGGCAAGGCGGCTCTATTGCGCAAAAGTAGCCACTGGGGGGCGTGCACGCGCCGCCGGAGCCGCGATCATGCGCTGACTGGCCGGATTGCTCCCCGCAGAGACAAAACGGCGGTTTACCGATGTAAACAAGCAGACTGCCGTGCTGTCAGGCATGGACACTCTGATCTAGTGTTCCTGCTAATCAGGAACATGGATCACTGTATCCATACAGTGAGCCCATCCCCCCACACAGTTATGACCCAAACACACAGTCGGATTTTCCGACGGAAAATGTGTGGTAGGACCCTGTTGTCGGAAATTCCGACCGTGTGTAGGCTCCATCACACATTTTCCATCGGATTTTCCGACACACAAAGTTTGAGAGCAGGATATAAAATTTTCCGACAACAAAATCCGTTTGTCGGAAATTCCGATCGTGTGTACACAAATCCGAAGCACAAAGCTGCTCAGAATAAATAAAGAGATGAAAGCTATTGGCTACTGCCCCGTTTATAGTCCCGACGTACGTGTTTTACGTCACCGCGTTCAGAATGATCGGATTTTCCGACAACCATGTGTGACCGTGTGTATGCAAGACAAGTTTGAGCCAACATCCAACAATCCTAGGATTTTGTTGTCGGAATGTCCGAACAAAGTCCGACCGTGTGTACGGGGCATTAGAGAACACATTTAACCCTTTTGATTGCCCCTGATGTTAACCCCTTCCCTGCCAGTGTCATTTATACAGTGTCAATGCATATTTTTTTTAGCACTGATCACTGTAATAATGCCACTGGTTCCCAAAAAGGTGTCAGTTAGGTGTCCGATCTGTCCAATGTCACCGCCATTACTAGTAATAAATAAATAAATAAATAAATAAAAATGGCATAAATCATTCCCCAATTTTGTAGACACTATAACTTTTGCCCAAACCAATCAATATACATTTATTGGGATTTTTTTTTACCAAAAATATGAAGCAGAAAACATATTAACATTAAAATTGAGGAAGAAATTCGATTTTTAAATTTTTTTTATTGGATATGTTTTATAGCATAAAGTAAAACAAAATAAATATATATATATATATTTAGATAGATAGATAGATAGATAGATAGATAGATAGATAGATAGATAGATAGATAGATAGATAGATAGATAGATAGATAGATAGATAGATAGATAGATAGATAGATAGATAGATAGATAGATAGATAGATAGATGGAAAGATAGATGGATAGATGGAAAGATGGATAGATGGATAGATGGATAGATAGATGGATAGATAGATAGATAGATAGATAGATAGATAGATAGATAGATAGATAGATAGATAGATAGATAGATAGATAGATAGATAGATAGATAGATAGATAGATAGATAGATAGATAGATAGATAGATAGATCCATATATATATATAGATATCTATATATATCTATATTTATCTCTATATATATCTATATATATATATATATATATATATATATATAGATATCTATATATATATATTTTTTAAATTGTTGTTCTTTTTTTGTTTTATAGTGCAAAAAGTAAAAACCGTACAGGTGATCAAAAACCTCCAAAAGAAAGCTCTATTTGTGGGGAAAAAAGGACATCAATTTTATTTGGGTACAGCGTCACAGGACCGCGCAATTGTCAATTAAATTGACGCTGTGCCGTATCGCAAAAAATGGCCTGGTCATTAGGGGGGTAAATCTTTCCGGGGCTGAAGTGGTTAGAAGACTGAAAATCGCAACTAACACGTGCCTGTTCATGTGATTATTCAAGCAAAATGTCCTTACAATAGTTCAGATACTGACAGATGTGGAGCTTCTCATAAGCAACCCACAAACAGCTGCTTAACCTCATCCATGCAAAGTATGGAATAGGCAACACTCTCATGTAGAGTAATAAAACAATAGAATACAAACATTCTTCTAGAACATAGAACACACAGTTTCATATAAGTCAAATAAAATCTTTTACATAAAATTCCTACTTTTACCTTGTCATGACATATTCACACGCATGTCTATTTGAGGGAGGTAAGCAGATGGACCACATCTGAGTCTTCCATCCGCATGGGACTAGATGGTCAATTTGAGAGGCAGATTTGTCTCTGAACTCCCTATGATTAATCCTTTGTTTACAATTTAGAGAGGTATGATGGTTACAATTATTCTACAATATCTCACAAACATCTGTGAAATCACTATAAATGAAAAATTATGATTAGATTATATAGCAGCTATTGAAAATGAAATTACACCAAGACACCAAGTTACTCACGTTATCATGCATTACAGCTGCGCAGCTGATCTACAAATGTTATTATGCATTCAACTGAAAGAGTGTTAAAGCAGGCCATAGACATTAGATGGTGGGTGGATATACATAATACATTCGTTTTCTTTTGGGAGGTAACAGTCTTACCAGACTCAAATTATAGAGATCTCACTCGCTGAATGTGCATCCTAAAAGTTCAAGAACAACAAAGTGTAGCGCTAAAGAATAAAGTGCATAATACAATGTACATAGGTGAATCTGAACAGCACTAAAATGAAAAACATATAAATACACTGAATAGATAATATGAAGAATAAAATGATATAAAATTACAAAAAAGTGTCCATACGTGGTAATAAATGTAAATAAATTCCAAGTCTGAATAAAAATGAATCTTGCAACCAGTGTAAAATCACAGGGAGTGTGATACAGCAGGCAGACCAGAACTCAGATACAACAAAGTGTCTATAAATGGTGAAGAATGGGAATGAATTCCCAGTCTGTATAGGGATGAATCTTGCAAACAGTGGGTGAATCTAGTTGTGAGAAAAACCACCACCGGGTATAGGGGAGGCTTACCGGACAGTTTGAACACGCTAGGGCATACGCTCTGCGTGTCAAACAAGCTTGTGTAAAGTGGAATGGACTCTGGACCGATGTCATCAGACAGGTGTACACCAAATGACAGCCAAATGGAATCACAGGGATTGGGATACAGCAGGCAGGCCGGAACTCAGATATCCACAGGTATGAAGGAAATATCGAAGAAAGAGGAAAAAGGGGACTATAGCGTAATTCCGTAAAATTAAATTAAATTCATTAAAAAGAATAACACTCACAGTGGGACGATCCCCACTGTTGCCTATTTTGAATTCACAACAGCGCTGTTTTTACCTACATTTATGTGAGTGTTATTCTTGGAATTTATTTACATTTATTACCACGTATGGACACTTTTTTGTAATTTTTATATCATTTTATTCTTCATATTATCTATTCAGTGTATTTATATGTTTTTCATTTTAGTGCTGTTTAGATTCACCTATGTACATTGTATTATGCACTTTATTCTTTAGCGCTACACTTTGTTGTTCTTGTTTGGTAAACCATTTTTTTCATATGTGGCGTGTTAGCCGCTGATTTTGGAGCAGCGCAGAATCATTTGGTTTTCATCCTAAAAGTTCAGCAGCAAAAGGGAGACTCATTCCATTCCACTCTTGGTCAATATGGTAATCTGAGAGTATCAGGCGTAGCAATGGCGGCCGCTCATAGGGGGCACAGGGGCGCCGTTTCCCTAATCTCCATGCGCCCGGCCTCTAACCTCCATGCAAGGTGCCGGACACATGGATTTCTATGGGGGTGTTTTTTTTCTAGAGGCACATGATCAGAGCCAGAGGCTGTAAGTGGCTTCAAAATGGGTGGACTTGGGGCGCAGAGCAGTGCGCCCCCCGAGCTCACCCACTTGTGTGACATTAGCGAATTAATATTCGCTAATGTCTTCCTGCTTCTTAGGAAGTGGGTCCTATGACCCAATTGGCCAGGAGAAGCGTCTGGATTGGCCAGTATGAGAACCAGTGGGGAAACCTCCGAGGCCGCCCGAGGAGAAGCCGCTGGGAAGCCGCCAAGGAGAAGCAGCTGGGAAGCCGCAAAGGAGAAGCAGCTGGGAAGCCGCCGAAGCTCCCCAGGAAGCCAAGGAGGAGAAGCAGTGGGGAAGCTGCCCGCAACCTGGATGGGGTAAGTAGTGTGGGACGATCGAGTGATTGGCCGAGGTTTGGGAGGTGTGTTTGGGTGGTTTGAGCACCAGCCACCACTGCAGGACAGTGAATTATCTAATTGGTAATCACTCCCCACATGTGCAGGGAAAGAAAGACTTCATAGTGTGATAAGTTTAAAAACTGACATTTATTAAAAGCATTAAACGCACTTACACTTATGAAGTTAAAAGCCAGCGAAACACAAACACTACCGAGCACAGCGGCAGTCAGCACCAGCCTACTCGTGCGGAATAAAGTCACAGAAATGCCTCCACCCATGGCTTTTAACTTCATAAGTGCATTTAATGCTTTTAATAAATGTCCGTTTTTAAACTTATCACACAATGAAGTTTTCCTTTGTCTGCACAAGTGGGGAGTGATTACCAATCGGTTAATTCGCTGGCCTGATACTCTCAGATTTCCATATTGACCAAGAATGGAATGGAATGAGTCTCCCTTTTGCTGCTGAACCTTTAGGATGCACCTTCAGCAAGAGAGATCTCTATAATTTGGTATCATATAAGTCTGGTAAGAGGCGTGTGTTTTATGTGGTGAAGGCATCCATCTGAGCACCGTTTTTCACGTTTTGTTCTTGACACAGATAAACACTGGATATTCATCATATGATCGAGTCCCTTTGTTTGTATTTTCTTTTTTTTTTCGTGTAGTGTCACCGATTAACTGATTTTCTAAAACGTAAAAGGACTTTATTCACATATCAGTCATTTATTTTCTTTCTTGATTACTAATTGGATGAAGTTATCATTATTGATTTATTTATTGATTATATATTGATTTCATGTAGACATTTCATTTTTTTACACATGTGGTTTGGATGATTAGAGATGCGCACTAGTTTACCCCGTTTGTATATTTTTTAAATCAATGTTTTTTTATTGGTATTTCGGTACAATACAGAAGGATATGCATTTTGCAATTCAACTGCATTTGGTTGGGTACATTTAATGATACAACAAAAAAAAGGGGAGGGGGGAGTGAGGGGAGGGGGGAGAGGAAGGGATAGGAAGGTACACGTTACAGAAGTAACTATATTCCATACACAGTTCAGTATCGGAATTACAGAGGGCAAAGCCTGGAAGTAATGACAGGTTCTGTCTAATGAGGTATTAAAACAACAACAATAAAATAGCAGTATTATGACAATTGTACTTTGTAAAAATTCGACTAGTGGTGTAGCGCAGTTAGCGTGTGCCAGGAGGGCCTGAGTGGTGGTTTTGGGCCAAAACTCCCATTTTTTTGTTAAATGTAATACTCGTAAGGGAATTATTGGCTAAGAGGTGCTCATATGTGTAGTTATGTTGGACCAAAGATGTCATTTCAGTGATATTTGGGGAGGAGTCAGATCTCCATTTCCAAAGTACTACCAGACGGGCTGCTAGTAAGATATGAGTGACCGCAGTCCTGGAGGTGAGTGGGTAAAGGTTGATCCCAATGTTTAGGAGTGCTGGTTTGGGACATGGGGGGCTCAGAATGCTTGTTATGGAGGCTATGTACTTAAAGACTTGTGTCCAATAGCTCGTCAAACTGAGGCATTGCCACAGGATGTGGAGGAGATTGCCAACTCGTCCACACTTGCGCCAGCAGTGGGGGGATGTTGATGGGCAGAATTTTGCTAGTCTGTAAAGAGTATACCATCTATGAAGGGTTTTTATGGTCATTTCCCAAAGTGCTACACAATGTGATGCCCTGTATATCGTGTTCGGGGCAATGCGCCATTGACTAGGTGGGTCCAGAGGTTTGATTCCCATTTCAACATCGTGTTTGCTTTTTGGAAAGTATTTTTATTTTGCAAGGTGCTATAGAAAAGAGATATCCCACTTTTTATCGGTTTGTGTGAGGAGTAGAAGTCCCATGGATCGGAGGGTACCTGGATGTGGGAATCGGGTGTTTGGATAGAAAATGCACAATACGTGCGCATGTAAAGTAGGCTTCCCTAGGGAGCTTGAAATCTTCCATAAGGGTATTTACGGTTTTGGGTTTGTCATCGTATATGATGTTGTACTGAGTTTATACCTTAGGAAAGGGACTTAGTAGAGAGCAATAGCTTTCTAGGATATGAAGGGGATGGCTTGTTGGTCCCTTATATACTGTGTTAGTGGAAAGGTTGTTCAGTGCTCTCCATGCTAAAATTGATGTTTGGGATGGAAGTGTGAGCTTGGAGATCTCCCAGGGTTTCCAGGAGTCACAAATAAGGAGTTGAAGTAGGTTTGGGTGTTGGAGCTAGCGCTAGTTCTATTTCCATCCACAGTGGAAGCTCAGTATCACAGAGCCAAAATTTGAGCTTGTCCATGTGGACAGCCTAATAGTAATCCCGTACATCCACCAGTCCTGCACCCCCTACTGACCTGTGGGAGACTAAGTAAGATTGGAGGCATCGGGCTCTCTTGCCTTGCCAAACATAATTCCTTGGGATACTTGCCAGGGTCTTTAGGTAGTGATCTGGGATGGGGAGTGATCTGAATAAGTAGAGAATTTGAGGTAGTATCATCATTTTAAAGGAGGCAAACTTGCCAGTCCAGGCTCCTGTGTCGAAAATTGTTTCAGTTGTTCTTTGATTTTGTGTATAAGAGGGATGAAGTTTGCTGAAGGCAGTTCAGAGGATTTACTAGTATTACTAGTTAGAGTAATACTCAGATACGGAATGCTCTGGGAGCTCCACTTGAAGGGTAGAGCACTCTTGAGAGTGTATCTAGCTGAGTCATTTAGGCCGAGATCAAGTATTCGGGATTTTGAGAAATTAACTTTGTATAAGATTTCACTAAATTTAGATAATACTTGATGGGTTATGGGTAAGTATAACGTCGCCCACGAAAAGGTTGATGATATGTTGACATGAGTTAAACGTAAAGCCCGTTATAAGGGAATGAGTTCTGATCGCCTCAGCAAGAGGTTCAATCATTAGATTGAATAAAGTTGGAGATTAAGGGCAACCATGTCGAGTTCCGTTTGAAATCATGAATGATTTGGACAAGAGGCCAGATGTATAGACCTGTGCCGTAGATTGGGAATACAATGCTAGAATAGCAGATAAAATGGGACTTGTGAACCCAAATTTCAATAGTACCATGGACATATAGTTCCAATGAACTCTGTTGAACGCCTTTTCTGCATCAATCGAGAGCAGCAGGGAAGGCATTCTCTGCATGTTGTACAATGTTCGGTATTCTCCTGATAGCGTCAGAGGTCTGCCTCCCCTTTATGAACCCCATCTGATCTTTTTGTACTAGCGAAGGTATAATATCAGTTAGGCATTTGGTTAGAAGTTTTGCGTATATTTTGATGTCTGAGTAGAGTGTTGTAGAGTCCTTCCCAGGTAAGGAAGTTTGATAATATAAGCTTTTAGCATTTCTTGGGGACATGAGGAGGAGATTGCTGCTTCAGTAAACACTTTATTCAAATGGGGGAATAATATGGAGCTGAATAATTTGTAATATTCATTGGAAAAGCCAACTGGTCCAGGTGACTTTCCATTTGGTAGAGTGGCTATGATTCTGTTTGTTTGCCTCGGGGTAATTGGGGCGTTCAGCGCTTGTAACTGGGAGTTGGATAAGGATGGGAAATTGATTTTGTGTAGAAATTTACTTTATACTCTCTTCAGTGGGTTGGAGGTATGAGGATCATTTTGGAGATTATACAGAGCTCCATAGTATTCAGCAAATTGTTGCAACCACTTGGGGGTTAGTAATTTTTGAGGGAAGGATGGATAAGGTGGGTTATTCTGGATATGGCTTTTGCCGCTTTGACCCTGTTGGCTAAATATTTGCCCGCTCTGTTTGTGTTGGCGTATGATTGCACTTTCAAGTGTTTTAAGAGTTTGTTGTATCATTGTGTCAGAAGGATTCTTAATTCCCCTCTGAACTCAAGGGAATTGGACATAGTGGGTGTGGGGTTTTGTTTGTTCAAGGATTCTAGCCTGTATATTTCAGAAGTGAGGGTATTAAATTTGAGGTTGTAGCTATTTTTTGCTCTAGCCTCTTGTTGAATCAAAATGCCTCGAATGAACGCCTTTTGGGCATTCCATACCGTGAAGGAGTTGTTTACAAAGGGAGCATTTGTCTGAAAGAATTCTTGGAGTTTATTTTTTATGATAAGTGAGCTAGAGGAACCTTGCAAAATTCTGTTATTAAAAAGCCAGATGGAGTTTTCAGCTATCTTTGTAGATACAGCTGCGTGGTCTGACCATGTGATATCATGGATTTGTAAAGTGAACACCTGCTGTACTAACCATTTGTCTGTGACAGAGGTCTATACACAAGGTTTTGTGTCTCACAGAGAAGTACTTATAGTCTATTTCCGATGCATGCTGGCATCTCCAGACATTGTAGATATCTTCTGTATGTAGCAGGTTACGTAGAGAGGTGACGGGGCTTGAGTCTTGGGATGTGGAGTCCATGCGTGGGTCCACTGTTAGGTTAAAGTCACCACAAATTAGAATGTGGCCATATTTGACAGAGGACGTGTGTTTAAAAAGGAGGTGGAGAAAACGGATTTGGTGCGAGTTTGGTGCATACAGGGTCACCAATGTGTAGGGTTGTGGATTGATGTCACAGGTTAGAATAATGTATCGACCTTGTGTGTCTAAGATGGAGATTTTTAGTTGAAAGGCAAGGGTATTGCATATCAGTTTTCAATTTTCGTGGGCACAGGCTAAGAAAATGTTAGGGTAGTCTTTATGGGAACAATTGGGAGTTCCAAGAAAGGGCAGGGCCCGTGTATTACGACAATAACATGTAACGGCTGAGGTCGCAGCCTCAATTGCAGTAACCTATTAATTCAAGTAACACATTACAGTAGGGAGGTATTGTTCTTCATTGCAAATGTTACATAATAAAATTCTCGGTCATTTCGTATCTTGCTTCCTCTTTGTTTTATATAACTTGTGTACAATTGTTTTTAAACAAAACAGATAGGGCAGCCTGTTCCTGGTTACTATTTTTCTTCACTTAAAAACAAATAGAATTAGAAATTAGAATAAGGAAAATGAAGATAGAGTGGGGCTATTCAGAAGCAGGAGAAGGGAGATGGGAGGTAAGGAGTGAGAGGTAGGTGGTGGAAGGGGGGGGGGTAGGTGAAGGTAGGGGATTAGATCCAGCTGTGGCTCCGGTCAGAAATGTTGTTTAATCACCTGATGTTTTTTGGAGGCTCAGGAGACCAGGAGGGTTTTCCCCTCATCAGAGAATATGAACAAATTCCAGACACTCCAGGTTTTTGTGTAGGTTTCACACCTTTCTTGAGCTGTCAGGATCAGATCCTCCATTTTATTTATGTCTTCTACTTTTCTTTAGCCAAGTCAAAGTAGTCGGTGGGTGTTGTTGTTTCCAGAGCATAGGAATACATGATTTAGCGGCGTTCAGTAGATGGCGTAGAATAGACTTTTTATAGATTCTAGGTGAGATGGTTGAGATATGTAATAGGAAGAAAGCTGGGTCATGGGAAATTTGGTAGTCTGTGAATTTTTGAGAAATAGTGCGGACAGCTGTCCATAATTCCGTCAATTTAGGGCAAGTCCAGAAAATGTGTAACATTGTCCCAGCGTCTCTTTGACATCGCCAGCAATGTTCTGGGGTGTCGGGAAGATGGTATGTAGTCGGATAGGCATAGGATACCATCTCATTAATATTTTAAAGTTGGTCTCTTGTATTTAAGTGCATAGCGAGGATTTAGGTGAAAATCTAATCATATTCTGTTTTTGGGGTGCAGTAAAAGTGCGGTGAAGGTCTGTTTCCCATTTTGTTAGGTAAGGTAGTTGTGGTTGTTCCGGGGTGTATTCAGCAGTGCATATGTTTTGGATAGGACTTGGGGTAACGAATCCTCGCCCGTACAGTATTCCTCAAAGGTGATTAGCTGTTGATCAAAGCTGTGAGGGTCAGGGATAGACTGGAGAAAGTGGTGTATCTGTACTACGTTCTAAAATGGGAGTTGGAATGGGCCTGATGGGTCTCTCAGTTCCGGTATAGTATGCCATATTCCTTTGGTTACAAATTTGGATGTGTATTCGCAATCAGCGATTCGCAACATTGGGAATTCTTTGGGTTACAGTCCCAGGGTGAAATGGGGGTGGCCTATGACCGGGGTCAGTGGTGATGATTTTGTCATTAGTAAAGTCGGTATTGTGGCCTGATAACATTGTCGTAATGTGTTTCCTATTGGTGGATGAGATTTTAATTCTTGGGGTAGAGAGTCATAGCACCAAAATGCACTTTTCAGGGGGATGTCGGTCTGGCTTTGTTCTATTTGTGCTCATAATTTTGACTTAAAGTGACGTCGCCAGTCAATGGTCCTGCCAAGGTGAATTGCCTGGTAATACCTGCGGATGTCCAGCAATGCCAGGCCTCCAAATGATTTCGGGAGGGATAATTGGGTACGGGGGATGCAGGGTTTCTTGTGTGCCCAGACAAATCTAGTGAATAATGCTTATACTTGTCTGAAATAAGAGGTGGGTATCTTAATCGGTAGTGCCTGAAAAAGGTATAGAGGTATAGATATTGTGGTAGAATGCTCATTTTCAGTAAGTTACAACGTCTGAACCAGGAGTGTAGTCCCTTATGCCATTTTTCCAGCAATATGCGAGTCTTCTTCAGTAGTGGTGGGAAGTCATGTTCATAAACACGGGATAAGTCAGATGGGATGTGTGTGTCTAGGCACTTCAGTGTGGATGTCGTTCATTTGAAGAGAAAGCTGGATTGTATCGTTGAGAGGGTATGCGACGGTAAAGTTAATCCCATTGCTTCCGATTTGGAAAAGTTAATTTGCAAATTGGAAAGTGCTCCATATATATCAAATTCCCTAATTAAATTTGGCGACGATATCGTCGGGTTCGTTAATGAAAAGAGTAAGTCATCGGTGTAAGCTGAGATTTTGTGTTGTACTCTGCCGATTGTTAAGCCTTGTATATTTGGGTTTGATCTGATCATGGATAGGAATGGTTCTAGTGAAAGGGCGAATAAAAGAGGGATAGAGGGAAGCCCTGTCTTGTTCCGTTCTTTATCGGGAAGAGGTCTGAAAGGACTCAGTTCGCTTTTATTTGGGCAATAGGGTTGGAATAAATCTTGGCCACTCGACCCAGCATCACCTCCCCCAGTCCAATGTGTTGAAGCACTGAGATCATAAATTTCCAGTTTACTCGGTATAATGCCTTTTTGGCATCAGTGTTTAGAAATACACACAGAGTGCTTGTGGATTTTGCAACGTGTAAAAGATTTATTACCTTGGTCGTGTTGTCTCTTGCTTCTCTGGAGGGTATAAAACCAGTTTGGTCTGGGTGGTCTAGTTTCTGGAGGTGCTGCGCCAGTCGGGTAGCCAAGATCTTAGTGAACAAATTAAGGTCCACATTCAAGAGTGATATTAGCCTGTAGCTTCCACAAGATGTGGGGTCCGTTCCCTCATTGTGAATTACTGAGATGTGGGCTCTTAAGGTATCCAAAGCGTCTTGTAAAATTGAATCATAAAGCCATCAGGGCCCAGGACTTTCCCCGGCTTCATTGCCCCCATGGCTTGTTTAATTTCCTCCAAAGTTATTGGGGAGTCTAATTCTTCTCTGATTTCAGAGGAGAGGGAGGGTAATTGAGACGCCGTAATGCATACCTCCCAACTGTCCCTGATTTTGAGGGACTGTCCCTGATTTGGAGCAATGTCCCTCTGTCCCTCTTTCCCCTCTCATTTGTCCCTCATTTTGGTCTGATCTATATAGTTGTATAGAAAATGCACTTTTTATCTTTCAAAAAGTGTTTCCCAGTCCTAAACCTTTCATCCAATTTCTAAATTGCTGCATTTGTACATTTTAAAAGGAATAGTAGTGGTAAAAAAAAGTCCTTGTGAATTTAATTAACTTTTGTTTTGGTTAATTCTCCTTTAAAGTGGTGTTCCGGCCGACATTATACTTTTTAAATAAAAATACCCCCATAATACACAAGCTTAATGTATTCTAGTAAAGTTAGTCTGTAAACTAAGGTCTGTTTTGTTAGTTTATAGCAGTAGTTTGTTATTTTATAAACTTACAGCAGGCCGTGGCCATCTTAAGTGTGGGCATTTGAAGCCAGACTGTATTTCTTCCTGGATCTCATCCTTGCAGATCTCGCACATGCTCAGTGCAGCACAAGCAGTGTAATAGGTTTCAGGTCAGGTTACCTTAGCAACGGGAGTTTCAAAGGAAGTATCCGCCCCTTCCCAGAAGGCATTGCAAACAGGAAATGATGCGATGGGCTCGCGGCCAGGGAGAAGGAAGTGAAAAATGAATACAGCAGATATACAGTAAGTGCTGAGAAAAAAAATTAAAAAATATCCAATTTGTTTACAGTGCACAGTTTAGTGAGGGATGCTGAAGAGTTGTAAAAGTGGGTGGAACTCCACTTTAAGGGGGTGTGAGTCTCTTGTATGAGCACAAAGTCCATGTGGTGTCGCTTAAGGTCTTGTAATAACATACGTCTTTTCTCGGGTGTGTTAAGACCTAGTCTTCGGGGGTTCACCGCAAGTAATAGCCTCCAATGGTTGTAGAATATAGTCCCTGGGGTATAATCAATGTAATGTACTGCAGCATTAGTCGCAAGGATTGCTTCCCTATCAGTGGGTTCTCAGAGAGTACATTGTTCCATAGGTGCTCATGGGGGGACAGTATGCCATCTGAGGTAATGTTCCGATGTAAGGGGGTTTGAATGGGGGTAATAGCAGCAGTGTCAAAAAATGGCTCTAGCGGGAGATGCTCAAAGTATGCTTGGGGGGAGCCACAAGCACATTGAGTATTTTACAACTCACGTGTGTCCTCCATGCACTGTGCTCTGGGTTGGTGGCGGCTTCTTTGTGGTCTCAGTGAGAAATTTTCTCCACTTTTGGATGTGTTCGGGCACCACGTGGGTTTCGACAGGAGGGTGAGTCAGTTCGGAACCGGGATCGGCTCCGCATTCAGGAACGTAAAGATTGTTGGCAGAGTCTCGTGTGCGGAGGGTGAACGATCTTTGATTCCTGCGAAAATCGGTATGTGACATCTCTCCTTCTGGCAAGGTCTAGAAGCGGTCTCAGCATGGCCCGTCGGTGCAGGGTAGCTCTTGATAAGTCCGGGAGGATTTTAATAATAGCCCCGTCGAAACTCCACTTCTCCTGCCTCCCAAGCTTTCTGCATAATGTTCTCCTTATGCACATAGCGATGTAGCCGGCAGACTACGTCTCGAGATCTCGTGGGATCTGTTGATCTGGGGCCCAGTGTCCTGTGGATCCGATCTAGTTCCACTCAATCAGGTAAGTCTGCACCTGCCACAGTGCTGAATATAGCCACTGCTGTGGTGGCCAGGTCTTCCGATCCAGTGGCTTCTGGTAGGCCCCGGATTCGCAAGTTATTTCTGCGGCTCTGGTCCTCCATATCTTTCAGGTGTGGCTGTTGGGTCACTAGTGCTTCCATATTTGAAGTTTGAAGTTCCTCCAACACTGATACCTGGTCATCCAGTACAGACAGGGTTGTCTCCCCCTTGGTAAGTCTCGTAGAGAGCGCCAGTACATCTGATTTCACCGCCCACGTTTCTTTCCTGTGTGACGCTTCTTACTCTCCCAACGAGAGCCTCAATGTCAGCTGTAGTTGGTAGTGCTTGAAGAAGAGACCGCAGTTCCGTGTCAGCTTGGTATGAGAGAGATGGGGACTGCGATGGTCCCCCTGGTTCCGAGTAAAAGGCCTGTGGGATGTCAAGACAATTTTCAGAGCCCGAGGACGCTGCAGGTGAGTCTGGCAGGATGGGTGTAGTCTAGCTACTGATCCGATCCACACGTGCGTCCGCCATCTTGAGTTCCGGGGAGTTCAGTTGTGATAGTTACAATAGTCGTTGAATTTCCCTCGCTGGTGGAGCTGAAGGTGAGGGCTTGGTAGGTTTGTTATTCCTCTTTGTTGTCCTCTTCCTTGAGGAGTGCATAATTTTCAATATTGATCTGAAATAGCTGTTGTTGAGGTGAGATGGCCGGGAGCTCAGGGAAACCCGTCTCTATCCAGCCATGTCCAAGTCACGCCCCCCCATGTTATGTGTTTCATTAAGTGTGGTGTGGGTTGCTGTGCGTTACTCACTGTTATTGCCAGGTATCTGGTGTCAAGCTTCTGTGCGTTGGCGGCGAGGGACAGCTGACAAGACCAGGTAGAAGTGATTCTGCTAGCTTTCAAGGTACAGTGACATATTGGTCTGGATGAGAAGAAGATGGGACTGGAGGTGGATCCAACCGAGGTTATTATCTGTGTATCTCTGTTGTATCTTGTACCAAACTTAGAGAAAAATAAGGAACATAGTGAAACAAAAGATAAAACATTCAACAGGGTAAAAACTCTAAAAAGAGAATCTGTTGGTAGATACAAGAGCAGTTCAAACTGCCTGCGTCACGCGTGGGGATATAGGTAGGAAAGCATTCCAAACCTTGACCTAGGAGATTACGGGTGATGAATGAGAGTGAAGGTGTTCAGGAGCCTCTGTTTTTATGTTTTTTAGCAGAGCGCTTGTGGGATACAATCTGCCACTACAGTTCTGAGGAATTTAGGTGATTGCCACCAGAGGAGTCAGGTGGGGTTTCTGGAATGATGCCCCATTGGCGTAGAGTAGAAATCCCTTCGTCCAAGGATGATATCGAGATGTTAACCCCATTGTAAGTTATGGATAGGGTGGCGGGGTATCTCCATTTCTGTGGAACTTTGTGATTCCTAAGCACTTTGGTAATGGTTGCCAGGTTGCGTTGGCGCTGTAGCATGTGTTTGGACAGATCAGGTAGCAGTTGAATATTGGCGTAGTGCTTGGGTAGGCTTTCAGCCTTCCTAAATGTTGCCATTATTTCTTTTATATGGTAGCAGTGGACCCTAAGAAGAACATCCCTGGGTATCTCAGCTGCTAGAAAGGATGGTTTTGGTAACCTATGTATTGTCAATTGTAAGGTCCTGAACTGACAGTGCGGTGGCCATAGAGGAGAACAGGGTTAGAGCATATTGTTGTAATTGCTGGGGAGGTACAGATTCTGGCATTCCTCTAATTTTAATGTTGTTTTTTCTGGATCTGTTCTCGAGGTCAGGTCAGCAATTTTATCTTTGATCCAGGTTAATTCCCCAATGTGGGTATTATGCGCATCTACTAATGAGTTGGAGGAGGTAGAGTAGTTCCCCATAGTTTGCTCCATGTGATCCACTCTGTCTCCTAGTACATCTTTCTGGCATCATTTTCTGGTTTAACATTGGACGCTATATCAGTGAAGCCCTGAGTGACATCATCATGCCTTTCAGCATGGTGTCCGATACAGGCTGGCCCGTGGTGGGGAAGGCTGCAATGGGGTCCTCTGTGAGTGTCCCTGTGCAGTCCCTGTGCCCAATAAAGTTGCCGGTGAGTGTAGTTTCGGCATGTGTATATTGTATATTGCATATTTTGTGATACTCTGTATGTTGTGCAATGTTTTCTCTACAAGTGAATATAGCATTTTTGTTTAGTAAAGCAAATTAATATACACTACAAAGGCTTTTATGCTTCCTTGCTTTTACCACAAAGTAACTTTAAAAAACAAAGCAAAACACGCAGCTAGAATTTAAATCTATGGACGTAGAGGGACCCAGGAGACCCAAAATTATTCCCCTAACAGCGGTCTCCAAACTGTGCTACAATAGGATACTATTCCTACCACTGACACCATAGATGGGACACTATTCCTCCCTCTGATACTAATGATGGGACACTATTCCTCCCACTGACACCAACAACAGTGCACTATTCTTCCCACCGACACCAATGATGGGACACTATTCTTCCCACTGACACCAATGATGGGGCACTATTCCTCCCACTGACACCAACAATGGGGCACTATTCCTCCCATGACACCAATGATGGGCCACTAGTCCTCCCACTGATACCAAGAATGGGGAACTGTTCTTCCCACTAACACCAATGTTGGAGCATTGTTTATTCCCATTAAGGCCAGGGCATTTTCTACTCACACTGGCCAATGTCCACTGACACCAATGATGGGGCACTATTCCTACCACTGACACCAACAACAGTGCACTATTCTTCCCAACGACACCAATGATGGAGCATTATTCCTCCCACTGACATCAATGATGGGACACCATTCCTCCCACTGTTACCAACAGCAGTGCACTATTCCTCCCACTGACACCAATGATGGGGCACTATTTCTCCCACTGACACCAATGATGGGGCACTATTCCTACCGCTGACACCAACAATAGGGCACTATTCCTCCCACTGACACCAACGATGTGGCACTATTCCTTCCACTGACACCAATGATGAGGCCCTATTCCTTCCACTCAATGAAGGGGCACTATTGCTCCCACTGACACCAATGATGGGGCACTATTCCCTCCCCTGATACCAACAATGGGGCACTATTCCTCCCACTGATACCAATGATGGAGCATTGTTTACTCCCATTAAAGCCAGGGCATTTTCTACACACACTGGCTACTGTCTGGCCCCTAAAGTCTGAAGGACAGAAAACTGGCCCTTTGTTTAGAAAATTTGGAGTCCCCTGCCCTAACATATCACACAAAATCTGCATGGACATCAGCAATGACTTGTTGTCTGGATTGCATAATACATAAGAAGCCAACAACAACCTTTATGGGAGGCATAGTGCAGCCACTAGCAATATTCTCCCCTCTAGCTACAGTCTATGCTGTGTGCAAATGTGGTGTCGCTCAAGCTCCTAGAGGATCCCAATCCATCGCCAACTGCTGGGAGTACCGGCCAGGAACAGAGCTTGTCTCGGCTCCAAACATCAGCATGTAATGAAGAAAAGGTCCCTCAAGCCGCACATCACTGACAATCCACTAATAGAGCAGAACGTGCCAGTCTCAGTCTGAGCTACCACCATGGCCTGGCTGGAGCCCAGGCTGAAACTGCCACATACTTCTCTAATAGTGGATTTGCAGCGATGTGCGGCTTGAGGTACCTTTTCCTCATTACAATCTATGCTGGCTTTAGAGAAATCCAGCCACGTATGGCTACTAAATATAAGTCTGACAGACTTTGTATGTAGTTTAGAATTGTGTGGTCAAAACCCCTTTGAAATGGGGAAAAAAACTTTTTTGCAAAAAGTGTCCACTTAGAATGATGCAATACTATATGCTTATTTCCTGTCTTGGTGCTTCTTGTTTTCTACACTGACCGCCCACTTTATTAAGTACACCTTGCTAGTACCGGGTTGGACCCCCTTTTGTCTTCAGAACTGCCTTAATTCTTCCTGGCATAGATTCAACAAGGTGTTTGAAACATTCCTCAGAGATTTTGGTCCAAATTGGCATGATGGCATCACGCAGTTACTGCAGATTTGTCGGCTGCACATCTATGATGCAAATCTTCCACACACACAAAAGTTGCTCTATTGGATAAGATCTGGTGACTGTGGAGGCCATTGGAATACAGTGACCTCATTGTCATGCTCAAGAAACCAGTGGTGAGATGATTTGAGCTTTGTGACATGGTGCATTATCCTGCTGGAAGGAGCCATCAGAAGATGGGTACACTGTAGTCAAAAAGGGATGGACATGGTCAGCAACAATACTCAGGTAGACTGTGGCTTTTAAACAATGCTCAATTGATACTAAGGGGTCCAAAGTGTGCCAAGAAA
Organism: Lithobates clamitans; assembly: GCA_037952925.1. Taxonomy (NCBI): domain Eukaryota; kingdom Metazoa; phylum Chordata; class Amphibia; order Anura; family Ranidae; genus Lithobates; species Lithobates clamitans. The sequence continues at coordinate 1,748,410 of JBBGZY010001308.1, forward strand.
ATATCCCCATACCATTACACCACCACCACCAGCCTGAACCGTTGATACAAGGCAGGGTGGATCCATGCTTTCATGTTGTTTACGCCAAATTCTGACCCTACCATCTGAATGTTGCAGCTGAAATCGAGACTCATCAGACCAGGCAACGTTTTTCCAATCTCCCATAGTCAAATTTTGGTGATCCTGTGTGAATTGTAGCCTCAGTTTCCTTTTCTTAGCTGACAGGAGTGGCACTTGGTGTGGTCTTCTGCTGCTGTAACCCATCTTCTTCAAGGTTCGATGTGTTGTGCATTCAGAGATGGTATTCTGCATGAGTGTAATGAGTGGTTATTTGAGTTACTATTGCCTTTCTATCATCTCAAACCAGTCTGCCCATTCTCCTCTGACCTCAGACATCAACAAGGCATTTTCGTCCACACAACTGCTGCTCACCATTTTCTCTTTTTTGGACCATTCTCTGTATACCCTAGAGATGGTTGTGCATCAAAAACCCAGTAGATCAGCAATTTTTGAAATACTCAGACCAGCCCGTCTGACACCAACAACCATGCCACGTTCAAAGTCATTTAAATACCCTTTCTTTCCCATTCTGATGCTCAGTTTGAACATCAGCAAGTCGTCTTTATCATGTCTAGATGCACTGAGTTGCTGCGATGTGATTGGCTGATTAACAATTTGTGTTACCATGCAATTGAACAGGTGTACCTAATAAAGTAGCCTGTGATTACCGTATATATCTGTCCACAGGATTTCCCTAAAGACAAATTCAAAAATTTGATGTTTATATGTGTTTTTCTGTAGCCTCCCACAGAGCGAATGGGGAAGCATTTTACGATCGAGTCAGTAGAGAAATTATAATTCCCATCTTTCAGCCAGGACCTCAAGGTTACTTTGCAATATTTCTGTTTAAACTCCACTTAACAGTCCATCTTTCGCTCCCTCTCTCTGGGTAGCAATCTCATCTGTGTGCACAACATAGCTATATACAAGTCTCTTATAAATCAACTTAGTGTAGTGTACAGTTTAGTGGCACGTCTATGAAGACACTATGAGAGAAGCTGTTGTTGCCGTGAGTGATGGCACAATCTTGTTAGCCATAAATTGGATTTTTTTTCTCTCCCCAGATTTGATTTATCATCTATTATAAAGCAAGCAGGTTACATATCTTTCCTACAGGAGCCTCTCTAGTCTGTGGTTGAGTCAAAATAAATAAATAACTTATTCACCAAAAAAAAACCCCTAGAAAATCCTTAAAAATAGAAAGAAATTCACATTCCGCACAAATGCAGACATAAACTGTGAACAAGTGTTTTGGAGCATGCTGATGGAGAACACGACAAATAACAAACGCTGTACAATATGTGCTGATGTTGTTACAGCCTTTTCACATACTCATATTTAATTGAGGAAATAAGTTTGCCGGATGCCTGCAGTTGTTATAATGAATAAGCCTGAAAATTTGTGATTTGTCAAGAACGTACAAATCAACACGTAACCGCCTTTCAGACTAGAAATAGTCAAAATGCAAGGCCAGCCCTGCGTTTTCCAGCCATGTTTCCATCAGAAACTATGTGGGGAGTGGCTCTACGGGAGAGGGATAATTAGATGGTGCACAGTACTGTATGCTATGTTTTCTATTTGCCTAAGTCGGAAAGTTACTGTCTTCCAGTCAGTAGTATTTGCGATGGAAGCTTTTTGTGCTTGTACCTGATGTGGCATTAAAAACTGATATGTTTTGATCAGATTATAGGAAAGGAAAAATAATTTTAAAAAATTGAAAAGTATTGTGCTATAGGGCACCCCTGCCTCTGTATTTTGTTTTGACCAGAAACAATACTTGAAGTTATTGCCTTTGGTTGCTCTATCATTCAATCTTCAGGCATATGTCAAAAGACCAAGGGAATGATTAGAGCAGTGGTGTAACTACTAGGGTTGCAAAGGTCGCACTTGCGACCGGGCCCTGGCGTTCCGCCACCATGGGGGGGGGGCCCAAGATTTGCTGCAGAACATTTGAAAGAGTCCCGTCCCCTTCTTGTATCCTGTGTTTTCGTGCCCATGTTGTGCTTAGTTCTCCTGATACCGCCTCCCTCCCCGGTGATGTATTCTGAAGATGCGGCTGTCTGTGCTTCTGTGCCCAGTGTCTGGGGCCCTCTCCTCTGCTGATCATCCGATCCCCCTCCACCACACTGTGTAACTGGAACTGGTTTGGTGCTGAGGTTTCTCATCCCTCCCATCTTTCTGTCCTCATCCTCAGCCAGTCCAAGTGATAGAGCCCCCAGTGGGTCTCTGGGCTTCTGCTGCTGCTTCTCCTCGGTTACCTGCGGATCTATTCAGCCAAATATGTGCGGGGTAACCTAAGCATCAAAGAGGTATGCGAGAGAGACAGAGGGGGGGCCAGGGGCCACACAGAGAGTGGGGCCCAGTAAGAGAGACATAGGGAGGGGCCACAAAGGAAAAGAGGCCAGAGGACACACTGAGAGTGGAGAGGCCCCAATGAGTGAGGTAGAGAGAGGGGCCCCACTGAGAGAGAAATGGAGAGAGGGACCAGGGGCCCCACCAAGACAGAGGAGCCAGGAACCACACTAAAAGAGAGAGTGGGCCCTGCTTAGAGGGAGACAGAGAGAGAGGCCATGGACCACACAGAGAGAGGGGCACCACTCAGAGAAAACAAGGGGCTCTGCAGTGGCAGAGCTACCAGGGTTGCAAAGGTTTAAACTTGTGACTGGGTCCTGGCATTCTGCCACCGTGGGGGGCCCAAAGACGGTAGGAAGGGTCCCGCTGGGGAACATGTGAAAGGGTCCTGCTGCGGGACTGTTATAAAGGGCTCCGGAATGGGATTAAAGGGCCCCATGATCAGTGGGAACGACCCTAGGCTCAGAGGGAAGGGTCCCCAGGACCAGTGGAAAGGACGGGGGTCAGAAGGGCCTTCTTGATTTCCTGCACCAGGGCCCTGAAAGTTCTAGTTATACCTCTGGATCAGAGTCTATGTTAGGGAAGCTCTTTTGTTGGAGATTACTTAGGGTGACATCACTTCTCCTCCCACCCAACAGTTCCCTGGCTTCCCTCATCTTTTCATTTTTTGTGAATGTTCCCCAAAACTTTGAAGCCCAGCTACATTATAGCAATAGAGTAAGGTCTACAACATGGATGGGTGAGTATTCCTTGCTGGGGTTGGGCTATCAGGGGGCACTGTCAGCCTGCCCTGAGTGGCAAACTTGTATACTTTTAAGACTCCGTTCACATATATGCGTTTTGAATTGCATCCGATTTGCATGACATGTGAACCTGGCAGCCTTCCCTATGGAACCGGTTCACATATATGCGATGCAGAGACAGTGCAAATTCGCTGCGAATTGAAAGAGCCCTGTGTATTTTCTAAGTCCTGCAGTGTGGTGCAGATGAAAATTCCTGGCTATTGCCTTCTATGGGAACGAATCGCACATGAGATCAGTTTTAAACTAAAATTTGATCAAAAAAAAAAACAAAAACAGGTCTGGTATGGATTTCATGATGATGGGGACAAGGGCCTCATCCCCACAACCCTGGCCGTTGGTTGTGGGGGTCTTTGGGCAGGGGGCTTACCGGCAGTTAAAAAAATGAAAGACGTATTAAAAAAGAATTTCAGGTGTCGATACCTTATATATAGTTACATTGCTTGGCAATTTAACAATGTACAGTATATACTGTATCAATAAATATATTTTTGATATTTGCATGGGTGTAAATATATTTTAATGATATATACAGTATACTGTTACATTGCCAAGCTGGGATAATGTGTAAGGTGTATACCTGGAATTCTTCTTTCATTTTTAAAATTAAAGGGGAAGTATGGGATGGGTTAAATAAATAGCACCTATTACATTCATCACAAATCAGCTAATCTTTTTTTTTCTACCTCCTTTAGTTTTTTCAGCATGTGCACTTGAACCTTTTTCCAGCTGCCAAAAACGGTCAATTTGCTGTTTGAAAAGTTCTTAGGGGGTGTATACAACTTCAGCAACACACCCCCTGCCTCTGTCCCCCCTCCCCTGAGAGATGTGGCTGTGCTGTGAAAGAGCACACTGGTCACATGGCTCTGTTTCCATAGTAATACGATCTCATACAGGAAACAAAAGCTGCTTTGACCAGATAGTCAATGGAATCTACTGCTGGGAGAACAGAGTTTCACAGAACAGAAATTTCACAGGCTGGTCAGGATCTGGAGTGTGTTGAAGAGGGCTCCATCCTCCCCCTCCCGTCTGCTCCTCTCACTTCACACACACAGCACTCGGAGCTCCTCCTCCCCACATACACACACTTATTACAGAGTTATCTTACAAACAGCCTGGAATATGCACGGAGTACAGAGATACAGCCTAGAACTGCTGTTTACACAGACAGAGCCTTGATATGCACACTGTATATACAAATAGCCTGCATGTGTATGGAGACTGTATATAGCTGCCTGCTTTGCTTGCTGCAGCTCCAACATCAGAAAATCTGAGCAGAAAACCATTCGGGGGACGATTGCACGGCATCACATGCTGTACAGAGTTATCACATGCCGTGGAGATATCACATGCCATACAGTGTCATCAGATGCAGTACAGTGTCACCACATTCTGTACAGAGTCACCACATTCCATACATGGCTGTGCCCCCCTATCTGTAGGAAGGTATAGGCCTGTGTACATGGCTGTGCCCCCCTCTGTAGGTAGTTATAGGCCTGTGTACACGGATGTGCCTCCCTGTGTAGGTAGGTATTGGCCTCTGTACACAGCTATACACCCCTGTGTAGGTAGGTATAGGCCTGCGTACATGGGTGTGCCCCCCTGTGTAGGTAGGTATAGGCCTGCGTACATGGGTGTGCCCTCCTGTGTAGGTAGGTCTAGGCCTGCGCACATGAGTGTGCCCTCCTGTGTAGGTAGGTATATGCCTGCGTACATTGGTGTGCCCCCCTGTGTAGGTAGGTATAGGCCTGCGTACATGGGTGTGCCCTCCTGTGTAGGTAGGTATAGGCCTGCGCACATGGGTGTGCCCTCCTGTGTAGGTAGGTATAGGCATGCATACATGGCTGTGCCCTCCTGTGTAGATAGGCATCGGCCTGTGTACACAGATGTGCCCCCCTGTGTAGGTAGGTATTGGCCTCTGTACATGGCTGTGCCCCCCTGTGTAGGTAGGTATAGGCCTGCATACATGGGTGTGTCCCCCTGTGTAGGTATGTATAGGCCTGCGTACATGGGTGTGCCCCCCTGTGTAGGTACGTATAGGCCTGCGTACATGGGTGTGCCCTCTTGTGTAGGTAGGTATAGGCCTGCGCACATGGGTGTGCCCTCCTGTGTAGGTAGGTATAGGCATGCACACATGGCTGTGCCCTCCTGTGTAGATAGGCATCAGCCTGTATACACGGATGTGCCCCCCTGTGTAGGTAGGTATCGGCCTCTGTACACGGCTGTGCCCCCCTGTGTAGGTAGGTATAGGCCTGCATACATGGGTGTGCCCCCCGTGTAGGTAGGTATATGCCTGTGTACACGGCTGTGCCCCCCTGTGTAGGTAGGTAAAGGCCTGAAGACACACACAGAGAAGGTGACACACCTCCTCGCAGTAGAGACCCTCAGCTCAGGCCTCCTCTCAGTAGCAGGGCCACCATGGTAACAGATGATTAGCAGCACCATGTCCTCTCTCTATGTCGCCCCAATTTCCTCTGCCAAGAGGTTTTCACTGCATCTCGTTCTCCTCACTGGTAGCCCTCTGTAAGTGTCCTGTCGAATAATGCCCCCCATCAGATAAGGCATCCGATGAACCGCGCATGTGCAGCGATGGCTCTGTACGGCATGTGATGACTCTGTATGGCATGTGATGACTCTGTACGGCATGTGATGACTCTGAACAGCATGTTATGAAACTGTACACCATGTGATGGCACTGTACAACATGTAATGACACTGTACGGCATGTGATGACACTATACGGCATTTGATGACACTATATGGCATGTGGTGGCTCTGTACAACATGTAATGACACTGTACGGCATGTGGTTACTCTGTACGGCATGTGATGGCTCTGTACAGCATGTAATGACTCTGTATGGCATGTGATGGTTCTGTACCTCATGTGATCCTGTAATACTCTATTTACAATGAAGGGAACATTATTGCTATATGGGTACTAGGTAATATACCAATTATGGGGGAGCAAAGCTCTGTCCATGTCAGAGGAGCTCTGTGCTTCAGTATGAAAATACAAGTAGATGTGAATGGAAAGTTTCATTGTCTCATCTAAAAATCCAGATAGTCAATAAAAGGACTAATTCACAATGTTAGCTCTGATTATATTTAATTTTACTATACCAGTAATGCATGGAATGCCTGTGTGCTGTCACATCCATATTCTGCTTTAAAAACATATTGTTTTCACTCTGGTAGATCATAATATGTAGAGGACATTTACATACACAGCACTATCAGTGACTTCTCCTACCTTAGTCACTGACTGAAGTGCTCTTATCTCTGCAGATTCTTCTGACCATGGGAACAGACTGCAGAGGAGGAGGGAGGGGGAGGAGCTACGCTCTGAAGTCTGACATGACAGGAAAGTGGGAGGATCCAGACTCCAGAGCCAGACCATTGTCGGTATGATGCATCATGAAAGTATGTGAATCCTCCCACAGGTATTTAGCTCAATTTTAACAGAATTGGGCACTTCTGAGAGGGCTGGAAAGATTTTTAGATATCAGCAGCTCACATAAAATAGATGTAAGCAAAAATTTAATTTACTTATTAATATTGTTAGGGTGTAATTTCCCCTTTAAATTAGAACACTTTGCTTTTACACAGTGAGGCAACAGGATTATAACCAACTGATTGTTAAACTCTTGCCAAGTTCACAGCAGACTGCTCCTGTCTTTTTCATAAGGTATATTCTGATTTATTGAGGAATATCCAAAAATTAACAAAAAAACTGTCTATAACAATTTAAACCGTACACATAAAACTAGTCATTGAACTGGATATTTGTACCACGCTCCACTCAAAGGCAAGAAATAATCATTTAAATTGTATTGGCACGTAGAGAGCAATTTCTGGCTGTGCACACAAGCGTGACTTTGGAATTCTGTGTGATAAAACTAAAATGGCATTTCATCCATTCTCAGGGAAGTCATCTTAAATAACTTAAATGCGAGTATATTCAGCCTTTCATGAATCAGATATGTGCACATCATCTGCTGTTTATAGGAGGAAATGATCAGTACTATTAGCAATTCTCTACTTCATTCTTATTCGGCTTCTTGTAAAAACGATTTTGTAATCCCGTAAGCAAACGTTTGCTTTATAGATTTTTAAATAAAATCTGCCTTACATAACAAAGACATTCCCTTTGTTCCGGCTTTCTTTATCCCTTCGCTGTTAATGAAGGCGTTTGAAGGAAAAGTGATTATAAAACAATATCTCTTATTAGAGGCACAGGTTTTGGGGAGTTATAACCTGATCCACACTGACTTGGTGGAAGCATGCAGCCAGTAAAACACAAAAGTTCTGAATTGTCAACCTGGAATGCAGACTCCGCATCTCTACTCAGTCAATAAAGATAAGGACCTTTAAGCAACACTGGCATGCTGTACTATTAGGACTGTAGAGCAACTTTTATGCAGAACACAAGCTTAATGGATGAGCCATCAAAACTTCCTGCAATTTCCAGGCTTCTCTACAACTTGTGTGTAAGCATGTTGTAATGTGTGTAGTTAGTTCCAGCAGCTAGCCCAGGCTGGGATAGGGGTAAGACATTTTTGGTTCAATTTCCTGCTCTTTTGGTTTTGGCAGGCCCAACCGTGATATAAAAAAGGGGGACCGCTAGGGTTGCCACCTTTTCTTTAAGTCAAACCCGAACACTTTAGCAGCGCACAGCAATTTGTTTTATAGTATAAACTATATATATATTTTGCAATTAAATAACATTTCTAATCATATGAAGTTAATCACAAGAGTCCCCCTTTACATCAGAGTCCACGGAGTTCCCCCTTTACATCTGAATCCGCAGAGTTCCCTCTTTACATCTGAATACGCAGAATTCCCCTTTTACATCTGAATCCGCAGAGTTCCCCCTTTACATCTGAATCCGCAGAGTTCTCTTTTTACATCTGAATCCGCAGAGTTCTCCTTTTACATCTGAATCCGCAGAGTTGCCCTTTTACATCTGAATCCACTGTAAGGGGGGACTCTGCAGACTCTGATGTAAGGGAGAACTCTGGGGACTCTAACATAAAGGATGCTCTGGGAACCCTGATTTAAGGGGGAACACTGAGTACTCTGATGCACGGTGAGGACTCTGGTGTAGGGGAACTGTGATGTAAGGGGTGCTCTGAGAACCCTAATTTACCTCAGTGTACTCACTCAGAGGCAGGAGAGAGAAGGGGGGGAGACTTCAGTCACAGACAGGGTTGGATGGTAAGCTCACTCACCCCTTGGCAGTCATCACCTCTCATCCAGATGTATCTGAGGCTGCTGGACTTCAAATTTCCGGCCCCCCACTTCCCTTTTCTGAGGCATAGAGCTGGGAATTGGAGTGTGGGCAGAAACAGAGGGGTAGGGGTGGGAGGAAGAGGAGCAGATCGGCCCTCTTTCCTCTCCCATCTGTATGTGGGGGGAACTGTTAGTGCTGGCTTTGGGCAGTGTGAAAGAGAGCGTAACAGACACTCTCAGCTTAGAGAACTGCAGCCAGCAACCCTGCTGGGAGGCCATAGACCAGTCTGAATAATGTGTCTGGGTTTCAGGCAGTTTGAAACCCGGACATATGATTCCAAACCCGTACTGTCCGGGTGAATGCCCGACAGGTGGCAACCCTAGGGACCGCTAAGACCGGGGCCACCAAGCTGGGAGCCAGAGTAAAGAGTGTAGTGCAGGGGGTATGGAGACCCAAGGACAATACTGAAGATACGGCAGTCACAGACAACATCCAAGTCATGGATAATGCCTATATGGACTCTTACCTCTTGGAGGTATGTCTGGCCCACTATATCAGGGTAGTTAGGATTAGGGAAGGACATTGTTCCTTCTGTATTGTCATGCTGCACTTTTACAGTAAAAAAAGGAGAAGGAGAAGGCGCAGTCATCTTAATGTATCAATTTACTAAGTAGTAAAATCAAATAAAGGAATGCACTCACAAGATGCAAGGGTGTAACACAGGTACATCATTAATCTCAGCAGTCTGGCTCCCAAGGCATGATGGAGGTCCAGTGGAGGCAGAGAGGAGAGTCCGTGGCATGCACAGACGGTAGCGATGTCCGTGTATCCCACTGGAAGTGGGGAAGGATGAGAGGAGAAGCTCCCGTCGGTGTCTCCGCGGGGTGGATCCACCTGTCCATCATGCCTTGGGAGCCAGACTGCTGGGATTAATACTGTGCCTGTGTTACACCCTTGCATCTTGCGAGTGCATTCCTTTATTTGATTTTACTACTTAATAAACTGATACACTTAGATGGCCGCACCTTCTCCTTCTTTTCCTTTTTTAGCACACGAGAGAAATCCAATATTCTCTTCAGAAGAGCTGCAGACTTTTTCCTGACAGACTTTTAAGGATATTAGAGTATTCAGCTACTCTCTGGTTGTGCTTGGGGTTTTTATTGTTTTTTTCTAATTGCATTTCCACAGTAACAGTTATCTTAATCGTTATGAGCCTGTTCTGAAGTTATTCAAAAGGGTGCATGTTGGTTCTGGCGTATTTCAAAGAACCTGGGTCTGTAAAGCACTACAGGGTATGATGTAATTCTACCACAAAAGGTTAACTGGGAAAGACAAGCAAGAGGAGTGTATTTGCTTTGGATTGGATAACCAAGTGAAGGAACAAGCTACAAGCAACCATTTGTAGTAATGGTACCTTGTAGAGGTGGCAGGTTCTCCAGTAGCTAGGGGTTCAATGTTCTGGTTCCCTTACAGTCGGTCGGTATTTAGTAATAACCACATCCGAACCCACATTTTGGAGCTATAAAGCCTGGCCACGAGGTACAGAAGGTGAAAAAGTTAATCAGCATGCATGAGGACCACGCCATGTGCTCGGTGGGACCCCATTCTGTTACTGGGAGAGCGATAACAGAGGACTGGTGGAGTGGGCGCAGGCTCAGCACCTCCCTCCTAATGCAACATATACAAGTCACAGTGTGTAATGACACAGTCTCCGCCTGGCCCTGGGCATTGATGAGCATTTCGTCAACTGATGTCAGTTATGATGAAACACGTAGGGCGGAGCCTGCTGTGACATCATCGCACCACTGGATGTTTTCATGCAGTCATTTTGCAAACCGGCCGTATTATTTTTACTTCTGCCATTTCGATTCATGTTGAATGTGAGTGTTACTCTTTTTTTAATAAACTACTAATTTTATTGGCACACACTATGTGGATTATTTTCTCTTCTTGGGTATAAACATTTAACCTCATGATTGAGAGTGCATTGAGGTATTCCAGGTATGGATTGGCACTATCCCTGCAATAGAAGGATATTAACTGGAGGGACCTCCATTAGCCTTTTTGGACAGAGGTGTTGTTTTTCCTTCCTATGATTAGGGATGGGCAAAAGGTTCGGCCCGAGCATAAGTTCGGGCCAAACTTTGGTTGATCGGACATTCGGCGAACAACGAACATTATGCAGTGTTCACAACAAATTTAAAAGCCGCGGAACCCCGTTAAAGTCTATGGGACACTAACATGAAAAACCAAAAGTGCTCATTTTAAAGGCTTATATGCATGTTATTGTCATAAAAAGTGTTTGGGGACCTGTGTCCTGCCCCAGGGGACATGCATCAATGCAAAAAAAAGTTTTAAAAATGCCCGTTTTTTCGGGAGCAGTGATTTTAATAATGCTTAAAGTGAAACAATAAAAATGAAATATTCCTTTAAATATCGTGCCTGGGGGCTGTCTATATTATGCCTGTAAAGTGGCGCAGTTTTTCCGTGTTTAGAACAGTACCACAGCAAAATGACATTTCTAAAGGAAAAAAGTCATTTAAAACTGATCGCAGCTGTAATGAATTGTCCAGTCTCGGCAATTTAGATTATTATTATTATTATTATTATTATTATACAGTATTTATATAGTGCCAACAGTTTACGTAGCGCTTTACAACTTGAGGGTAGACAGTACAAATACAATACACTTTGATACAGTAGGAATCAGAGGGCCCTGCTCCTTAGAGCTTACAATCTAAGAGCGAAGGTCAAGAGATACAAGAGGTAATAACTGTGGGTGATGTGCTGATTGAGAAGATAAATGTACAGTTGTTAGGTGTGGGCCAGATAGGCTTCTCTGAAGAGATGAGTTTTCAGGGATCGTCTGAAAGTGGATAAAGTAGGAGAAAATCGGACGGATTGGGGTAGAGCATTCCAGAGGATGGGGGAGGCTCTGGAGAAGTCCTGAAGGCGAGCATGGGATGAGGTGACAAGGGAGTTTGAGAGCAGGAGGTCTTGGGAGGAGCGAAGAGAACGATTAGGTTGGTATTTTATGACTAGGTTAGAGATGTAGCTGGGGGCCAGGTTGTGGATGGCTTTGTAAGTTATAGTTAGTATCTTGAATTTAATTCGATGACTGAGTGGCAGCCAATGGAGGGATTGGCAGAGGGGTGTAGCAGACGCTGAACGGTTTGTGTGGTGGATGAGCCTGGCAGCAGCGTTCATGACGGACTGTAGTGGGGATAGCCTATTTAGAGGTAAACCAATGAGGAGGGAGTTGCAGTAGGTGAGACGGGAGATGACCAGGGAGTGGATTAGAAGCTTTGTGGTGACATTGGTTAGGAAGGGGCGTATCTTGGAGATGTTGCGGAGATTGAGGCGGCAAGCTTTGGATAGTGATAGAATGTGGGGTCGAAAGGTTAGTTCAGAATCCAGGATTACACCTAGGACCTTGGCGTGGGGAGATGGGTTGATAGTTGAGCCATTGATATTGACAGGGAAATCAGGGGAAGTGGCACCTGAGGGAGGAAATATCATGAGCTCGGTTTTGGATAGGTTGAGTTTGAGGATTTGATGAGACATCCAGGCTGATATGTCTGCTAGTAAGTTGGTAATGCGTGAGGAGACAGATGGAGAGAGCTGGGGGGTGGAGAAATAGATTTGGGTGTCATCAGCGTAGAGATGATATTTAAAGCCGTGGGAGGCAATCAACTGACCCAAGGAGGTGGTGTAGATTGAGAAAAGGAGAGGTCCAAGAACAGAACCTTGGGGGACCCCAACGGAAAAAGGAAGAGGAGAGGAGGAAGTAGAGTTGTAAGTGACACTGAAGGAGCGGTGGGATAGGTAGGATGAGAACCAGCAAAGAGTACAGTCACGGAGCCCAAAGGAGTGGAGTTTTTTGAGGAGGAGGGGATGGTCCACTGTGTCAAAGGCAGCAGAGAGATCCAGGAGAAGTAGTACAGAATAGTGTCCATTGGCTTTAGCCATTAGTAGATCATTTGAGAGTTTAAGGAGAGCAGTTTCCGTGGAGTGTTGAGGGCGAAAACCGGACTGAAGGGGATCAAAAGGTTTATTCATGGTCAGATGGTCGCTTAGTCGGTTGTAGACCATTTTTTCAAGAAGTTTGGAGGAGAAGGAGAGTAAGGAGATGGGATGTAAGTTGTTGAGATTGGTGGGATCCAGTGAGGGCTTTTTTAGTATGGGGGTGACTAGCGCATGTTTTAGAGAGTTAGGGAAGATGCCACAAGAGAGGGAGAGGTTGAAAATGTGAGTTAGAGAGTGTAGAATCGAGTCAGAGGGTGAGCGTAGCATTTGCGAGGGAACAGGATCCAGGGGGCAAGTGGTTAGATGAGTGCTAGATAAAAGTTTAGCAACCTCAGTAATAGTAGAAGGGTTGAATGAGGGAAGTAATGATTGTGTCTGTGGACATATGGTGTTGCATGGGGGAGGTTTTTGCGCATTGGTGATCTCCTCATGAATTGTATCAATCTTAGTTTTGAAGTGATTGGCGAGTGTTGAAGGTAGAGAAGAGTTGACGTGGACTGGATGAGAAGGTGTTAATGAGTGTGATAAAATAGATCTGTTTGGCAGTGTGAAGGCAGGAGTAGTATTTTAGGAGGGCAGATTTATATTGTGTGAAGTCTTCCTGGGTCTTAGTCTTATGCCACAGGCGCTCAAGAGCGCGGCTACGTTTTCAGAGACTTCTGGTGTCATCTGTTTGCCAGGGTTGTAGCAGTCGGGGCCTAATTCTGCATGTAGTGAGGGGGGCAAGCTTGTCTAGGGAGGAAGACAGTGAGCTGTTGTAGATGAAAGTAGCTAGGTTGGGGCAGGACAGAGGTGAGATTTTGTCATAGAGGTGATCAGTAGCAGAGTAGAGAAGAGAAGGGTTGAGGTGGCGAAGGTTTCTACGTGTAACTGTTAGGCGGTTGGAGGGAGAAGAGGTGGAAGACAGGAAGAGAGCAAAACTAATAAGGTGGTGATCAGAGAGTGGGAGTGGATTGTTGGAAAGGTTGCACTGCATGGGTCCCCCCCCCCAGTTCATTACCAGGCCCTTTGAGTCTGGTATGAATATTAAGGGAACCCGGAACCAAAAATGTAAAAAAAAAAATTGCGTGGGGGTCCCCCCCAAAATCCACACCAGGCCCTCAGGTCTGGTATGGATTTTAAGGGGAACCTGGGCCAAAATGTTCATGTTCGTGTCCCATAGACTTTAACAGTGTTCATGTGCTCGTCCAAAATTTTTGCCTGTTCAAAGTTTGGGGGGGGGGGGGGGGGTGTTCGGCTTTTCCTTACCTATGATAAGAAGGTTATGGCTGTCCGGTAAGCCTTTCCAGAAACTATACGGGTGGTGGACTTCATACCTTTCTTTCAAGACACTCTGATCATCTAATTTTGGATATTTATCACGTCACAATTTTTTTGACTTTTTATTCACTTATTTGTCACGATTGGGACTTTTATTCAACAATTTTTACTATGTATTAATATTTTTATATGAATTTAGGGTCAGCACACTGTTTGTGTATATTAATAGGTGTTAGTATTAATATAATAATAATTGTGTCTCCTTACATCATTGCCAGGTGTACTCCCCAACAACAGGTAAAAGCAAACTAAGAAAATAACAATGAGCTTAGGGAAAGCCAGAGGAAAGCAGAACTGTCCATTAGAGCTCAGGCTGACTACAGCCCAGCAGTACTAAATCTAGGCTAGGAACACTACTGGTTGTAGGCAGGTGCCATCTACATTCTCCACTGCAGGTGGCACTCAACTGCAGCAGTATTGCAGGGGGAGAGGAAGTCAAGAGGAATATGGTTCCACTATGGTTTCCAGGGTCACTGGGGAAGCTATCCGATTTGATCCTGCCACCTTGTGTGACTCTAGCAGCCATCTTGGGTCAGGCAGAGCCTATTTAAAGCCCCTGGCTCCCCAACTTGGCACGCATTTTGCGTGTGGGTATTGTAGGGACAGGTCACCCATCTGACAGGGACAGTTATTAACAGCAACATCTCCCCACATGCTTATGGCAGGGTCCCTACATAAAGCTACTGTGTAATGGGGACACAAGCAGCAATAAAAAAGTTTCAAACCCATCTCTGATGTATACAAAGCAAAAATGTCTGGAATTCTGCTTCAAGAAGCACCTTGGAATTTAATTATGCTGTAGGGAAAAGGGCAACTCAGAGATCTAATGATCCCCCGTGCATCTTCAAGCTACACAATGGTTTCTTATTTTTAAGAAACAAAGTGGGTTTCATGTTTTTAATGGGAAACCATGAAAAACATTAATACATTTTATCTTTCTATAGTGAACAATGTTAACATGGCCAATATATTGTAAAAAGAAATGATGTGACAAAATTCTTCCAAATATATGCAGACATCAATGGAAACTGAGCTTCAGGGCCACAATGACATTGCCTGCAAATCAGGGTATAAATCACAAAGGTATAATGAGTGTTGGGTTTGGAGTCATGCAGCAATGGGAAAGTTATACAGTGAACACGATGACAGTGACAGATTGCTCCAGGACTTCACTTAACAAACCAAATGAAGTAGCTACATGGGAAATAAAAGCTTTCGATACCACCATGACTAGAAGGTAATAAATAAGGATCATGATGCTGAAACAATCACAAGTAATGGAAGTCCATGTTAACTTAACCCATTCAGTGGCCTATATGACCTGTAATAGTACTGCTGATGTGTAGGATGTATTCAGCGTAAGTGCTATGAACAAAATGAGGGAAACCATCAATCAGTTAATTCACTAACTATTAATAGCTTCGATGAGCCTGGAAGTTTTTTCTTGGGAATTACACAAGAGAAACCTCTCAGGGCTTCCTAGGGAAAAAAAAGGTTGCAGTTAGCACAATTAAACAGAGTATTATATCCTAAAGAGATGAAGGATGTTATGTGCAGATAACGTCCCCTGATGCTCCTATTACTGAATTCACATTTACCATGGAATTAGATAATGCAAAGATTGGAGGGAATGATACAGAGGTGGACAGAGAGAGAATGAACAGGGCCATGCAGATGACAGGAATGGAGGAAACCACTTACCCCAAGATGGACATCAAGGCTACCACAATGTAGAGACATGGATGAGATAAGGACCCGCCATATAGCCCATTATTCAGCAAACTAATGTCGCTGAACTAAACAAAACAGCAAATATAGTCCCAACATTCATAATCCACTTGTCACGTGTAATTTAATTGATAGGAGGTGTATAAACAGAAAATGACCACTAATAATCAGTAGTTGGAACACTCAGAATCTGAATGCTTCAACCTTTGCATACAAGTTAAATGAGGTAACAACAAAAGCCTGGGAAATGCCCAGGAAGAAAACAAAGCCTACTTACCACCAGCTCGCAGACAACCGAATAAACCTGTCTAATGCCCCGTACACACGGTCGGACATTGATCGGACATTCTGACAACAAAATCCTAGGATTTTTTCAGACGGATGTTGGCTCAAACTTGTCTTGCATACACACGGTCACACAAAGTTGTCGGAAAATCCAATCGGTCTGAACGCGGTGAAGTAAAACACGTACGTCGGGACTATAAATGGGGCAGTAGCCAATAGCTTTCATCTCTTTATTTATTCTGAGCATGCGTGGCACTTTGTGCTTCGGATTTGTGTACACAGGATCGGAATTTCCGACAACGGATTTTGTTGTCGGAAAATTTTATATTGGAAACTAGAGATAACCAGGTGCAAATTACGCCATCCCTGACCTGTATTACCACCTCCGCGCTATGTTAATAAATGTCAAAACCCCACCAAAGCTGCCACTTAACAATTAAATATATATAAACCGAATTCACCAAAATTATAGATGAAATGGTGGGGAGATACCAGACACTCTTATCCAGCCAGTGAGCTGAATACAGACGTGACTAGAGAAAAAGTGAAAAAACATATATTGCTAAATATCCCAAAAAGTAAAAATTAATATTAAATAAAATACATTATTCAATAAATTCAATATGAGCTAATATAAATTATAACACTCAGTGAAAGTGATATACAAATATATAAATCCAAGAAAAAATATATAATGAAAATTGAACACAGTAAATATCTATAAAGTCCAGAAACCAATCAATCGTGAAAATATTTGAAGAAAGTCCAAAAAAAGAGTGAGGGTGACTCCAAAACTGCTCAGCTGTGTTTTCAAACATCCACCACACCTCTGTGACGTGAATCCACTCCCTGCTGCAATTCAAACTCACCAGCTGTTAAGGCCTCTCACTCTCGTGTTTGGCCTGACAGAGCCTCTAACCCACTTACATGGGGGTTAACATGCGAGCATACACCTCCACTGCTCCATAGGAACAACGCTTTTCTCAGGTTGGTAGTATGACATAAAAATAAAAGAAGCTCCAATAGTGTAATCTCGTTTAAAAGGTTTAATCACATATAAAACAACTTGTATTGAACTCACATTTAAAATAAAATAACAGGCAAGTCACTTCACGGCAAATGTAGAACTCCCACAGCACAGCAAGCAATAGCAACCGAAATAAAAACAGGCAGGCCACGGCGGACCCAGGAGGTGTGTGTGCTCACGTTCGTCTCACCCGTCCGCAGCACTCGTCCCTTCACTGGAGCTCCGCTCTGTCCCCCTTCACTCCCTCCTCTAGCACTTGTGTGAGATCGCTGTGTAGCTACGCCCCGACATGTTTCATCATAAAGATTTAATCATGGGGTTCTCGGAAAATCCGATCGTTCTGAACGCGGTGACGTAAAACACGTACGTCGGGACTATAAACGGGGCCGTAGCCAATAGCTTTCATCTCTTTATTTATTCTGAGCATGCGTGGCACTTTGTGCGTCGGATTTGTGTACACACGATCGGAAATTCCGACAACAGATTTTGTTGTCGGAATATTTTATAGCCTGCTCTCAAACTTTGTGTGTCAGAAAATCCAATGGAAAATGTGTGATGGAGCCTACACACGGTCGGAATTTCCGACAACAAGGTCCTATCACACATTTTCTGTCGGAAAATCTGACCGTGTTTACGGAGCATTACAGTATGCATTAAAAACAGGGGTTTAGTCGGCACGCATTTCCAAACGCATGCGTGAGCCACAGAGCCAGGCACCCTGGTATCTGTGGTCCTAACACTAAAATATGAGTGTCCCCACAGTGGAGGCGCATGCATTCTGATGGATAAATGAGGGCAGGTGGACCACTTCTTAAAGGTACAGGAGCACACCAAATACCCAGCAAATAGCACAATGGCTGCAAAGGTGTTGGTGCGTTGCTGGACCAATACAAACACCAATGTGATAACAAAAAACTTGCCACCACCCTCATCTTTAGCTGGCTATCGCAGTAAGCAGCATTGGAGGGCTAAAACAGGTAACAATAAAAAGCCTGGGGAATGCCCAGGAAAAAAACAAAGCCTACTTACCACCAGCTCGCAGAAAACCGAATAAACCAGCCAGCTATAGATGAGGGGGGTGGCAAGTTTTTTGTTACATAAAATCCCAATAAAATACATTTACAGTTTTGTTTGTAACATGACAAAATGTGGAAAATTTCAAGGGGTATGAATACATTTTCAAGGCACTATACATACAGTCAGGTCCATAAATATTGGGACATCGACACAATTCTAATCTTTTTGGGTCTATATACCACCACAATGGATTTTAAATGAAACGAACAAGATGTGCTTTAACTGCAGACTTTCAGCTTTAATTTGAGGATATTTACATCCAGATCAGGGGAACGGTGTAGGAATTACAACAGTTTGTATATGTGCCTCCCACTTTTTAAGGGACCAAAAGTAATGGGACAATTGGCTGCTCAGCTGTTCCATGGCCAGGTGTGTGTTATTCCCTCATTATCCCATTTACAAGGAGCAGATAAAAGGTCCAAAGTTCATTTCAAGTGTGCTATTTGCATTTGGAATCTGTTTCTGTCAACTCTCAATATGAGATCCAAAGAGCTGTCACTATCAGTGAAGCAAGCCATCATTAAGCTGAAAAAACAAAACAAACCCATCAGAGAGATAGCAACAACATTAGGTGTGGCCAAATCAACTGTTTGGAACATCCTTAAAAAGAAAGAACGCACCGGTGAGCTCAGCAACACCAAAAGACCCGGAAGACCACAGAAAACAACTGTGGTGGATGACTGAAGAATTCTTTCCCTGGTGAAGAAAACACCCTTCACAACAGTTGACCAGATCAAGAACACTCTCCAGGAGGTAGGTGTATGTGTGTCAAAGTCAACAATCAAGAGAAGACTTCACCAGAGTGAATACAGAGGGTTCACCACAAGATGTAAACCATTGGTGAGCCTCAAAAACAGGAAGGCCAGATTAGAGTTTGCCAAACAACATCTAAAAAAGCCTTCACAGTTCTGGAACAACATCCTATGGACAGATGAGACCAAGATCAACTTGTACCAGAGTGATGGGAAGAGAAGAGTATTGAAAAGGAAAGGAACTGCTCATGATCCAAAGCATACCACCTCATCAGTGAAGCATGGTGGTGGTAGTGTCATGGCGTGGGCATGTATGGCTGCCAATGGAACTGGTTCTCTTGTATTTATTGATGATGTGACTGCTGACAAAAGCAACAGGATGAATTCTGAAGTGTTTCGGGCAATATTATCTGCTCATATTCAGCAAAATGCTTCAGAACTCATTTGACGGCGCTTCACAGTGCAGATGAACAATGACTCGAAGCATACTGCGAAAGCAACCAAATACTTTTTTAAAAGAAAGAGGTGGAATGTTATGCAATGGCCAAGTCAATCACCTGACCTGAATCCGATTGAGCATGCATTTCACTTGCTGAAGACAAAACTGAAGGGAAAATGCCCCAAGAACAAGCAGGAACTGAAGACAGTTGCAGTAGATGCCTGGCAGAGCATCACGAGGGAGGAAACCCAGCGTCTGGTGATGTCTATGCGTTCCAGACTTCAGGCTGTAATTGACTGCAAAGGATTTCCAACCAAGTATTAAAAAGTGAAAGTTTGATGGATGATTGTTAATCTGTCCCATTACTTTTGGCCCCTTAAAAAGTGGGAGGCACATATACAAACTGTTGTAATTCCTACACCGTTCACCTGATTTGCATGTAAATACCCTCAAATTAAAGCTGAAAGTCTGCAGTTAAAGCACATCTTGTTCGTTTCATTTCAAATCCATTGTGGTGGTGTATAGAGCCAAAAAGATTAGAATTGTGTCGATGTCCCAATATTTATGGACCTGACTGTACATCTTGCCCTCCATATCTTTACCTACCTATCTTTTTTTCCACCCTCTTTGCTCTTTTTTTTTTAAATTCTTTATTTATTAATGTAAATTTTCATATATTACAGGCTGCTTTTACGCGTACCGTTTCTAACCCTCCCGTAGCCCTCTTCACAATAATCTTTCAATGATTATATAAAATTTTAATGACTGTGCTGAGGCCTTTCAATATGTGAACAGCCTCACCTTATGCCTATTTACTGTGATTACATGAATATTTGTTTATTCCATACCTCACTTAACTAAGTACTTGTCATCATTCACATCCTTGTTTGCATTTTCTCTAGCACTCTGTTTCTAAGAACCCTTTCACACTGAGGCAGTTTTCAGGCGTTTTAGCGCTAAAAATAGCGATGGAAAACTGCCTCTCAAGCCACCCCGGTGTGAAAACCCGAGTGCTTTCACACTGGGGTGGTGCACTTCTGGGGTGGGGAAAAAAGTCCTGCAAGCAGCATCTTTGGGGCGGTGTAGGAGCGGTGCATCATCCCAGAGCACAACGATCAGCAATGAGACTGCTGCATCAACCCAGAGCACAGCGATCAGCAATGAGACCACTGCTTTCATACAGATTAGAGCGATCAGCAATGAGACAGCTGCATCAGCCCAGAGCACAACGATCAGCATTGAGACCACTGCATCAACCCAGAGCACAGCGATCAGCATTGAGAGCACTGCATTAGCCTAACATTAGGCCAGAGCACAGCGATCAGCAATGAGAACACTGCTTTCATACAGAGTAGAACGATCAGCAATGAGACTGCTGTGTTAGCTTAGAGCACAACGATCAGCAATGAGACCGCTACATCAGCCCAGAGCACAGTGATCAGCAATGAGACCGCTGCATCAGCCCAGAGCACAACGATCAGCAATGAGACTGCTGCATCATCCCAGAGCACAGCAATCAGCAATGAGACTGCTGCATCAACCCAGAGCACAGCGATCAGCAATGAGACTGCTGCATCATCCCAGAGCACAACGATCAGCAATGAGACTGCTGCATCAACCCAGAACACAGCAATGAGACCTCTGCATCAGCCCAGAGCACAGCGATCAGCAATGAGACCACTGCTTTCATACAGATTAGAGCGATCAGCAATGAGACCGATGCATCAGCCCAGAGCACAACGATCAGCAATGAGACCGATGCATCAACCCAGAACACAGCGATCAGACCGCTGCATCAGCCCAGAGCACAGTGATTAGCATTGAGAGCACTGCATTAGCCTAATATTAGGCCAGAGCACAGCGATCAGCAATGAGACCACTGCTTTCATACAGAGTAGAGCGATCAGCAATGAGACTGCTGGGTTAGCTTAGAGCACAGCGATCAGCAATGAGACCTCTGCATCATCCCAGAGCACAGCGATCAGCAATGAGACCTCTGCATCATCCCAGAGCACAGCGATCAGCAATGAGACCTCTGCATCATCCCAGAGCACAGCGATCAGCAATGAGACCGCTGCATCATCCCAGAGCACAGCGATCAGCAATGAGACCTCTGCATCATCTCAGAGCACAGCGATCAGCAATGAGACCTCTGCATCAGCCCAGAGCACAGCGATCAGCAATGAGACCTCTGCATCAGCCCAGAGCACAGCGATCAGCAATGAGACCTCTGCATCATCCCAGAGCACAACGATCAGCAATGAGACTGCTGCATCATCCCAGAGCACAGCGATCAGCAATGAGACCTCTGCATCAGCCCAGAGCACAACGATCAGCAATGAGACCTCTGCATCAGCCCAGAGCACAGTGATCAGCAATGAGACCTCTGCATCATCCCAGAGCACAACGATCAGCAATGAGACTGCTGCATCATCCCAGAGCACAGCGATCAGCAAAAAGACCTCTGCATCATCCCAGAGCACAACGATCAGCAATGAGACCGCTGCATCAACCCAGAGCACAGCGATCAGCAATGAGATTGCTGCATCAGCCCAGAGCACAGCGATCAGCAATGAGACCGCTGCATCAACCCAGAGCACAGCAATCAGCAATTTGATCGCTGCATCAGCCCAAAGCACAACGATCAGCAATGAGACCACTGCATCAGCCAAGAGCACAGCGATCAGCAATGAGACCACTGCATCATCCCAGAGCACAACGATCAGCAATGAGACCACTGCATCATCCCAGAGCACAGCGATCAGCAATGAGACCGCTGCATCATCCCAGAGCACAGCGATCAGCAATGAGACCACTGCATCATCCCAGAGCACAACGATCAGCAATGAGACCGCTGCATCAACCCAGAACACAGCGATCAGCAATGAGACCTCTGCATCATCCCAGAGCACAGCGATCAGCAATGAGACCTCTGCATCAACCCAGAGCACAGCGATCAGCAATGAGACCTCTGCATCAGCCCAGAACACAGCGATCAGCAATGAAACCTCTGCATCAACCCAGAGCACAGCGATCAGCAATGAGATCGCTGCATCAGCCCAGAGCACAGCAATCAGCAATGAGACCGCTGCATTAACCCAGAGCACAGCAATCAGCAATTTGATCGCTGCATCAGCCCAAAGCACAACGATCAGCAATGAGACCGCTGCATCAGCCAAGAGCACAATGATCAGCAATGAGACCACTGCATCATCCCAGAGCACAGCGATCAGCAATAAGACCGCTGCATCATCCCAGAGCACAACGATCATCAATGAGATTGCTGGATTAGACCAGAGCACAGTGATCCACAATTAGACCACCGCTTTCATACAGAGTAGAGCGATCCGCAATGAGACTGCTCATCGCTGTGCTCTAAGCTAACATAGCAATGAGACCGCTGCATCATCCCAGACCACAACGATCAGCAATGAGACCGCTGCATGAGCACAGCAAACAGACCGCTGCATCATCCCAGAGCACAACAACCGGCAATGAGACCGCTGCATCATCCCAGAGCACAACAACCGGCAATGAGATTGCTGCATCATCCCAAAGCACAGCGATCAGCAAATCTGCCTCCTGTCTGTTGTGTCAGACGATTGTAGTGCTTCATACAAAGAATTATGTGACGGTTTATCTCTCCATCTGTGGCAGTTCTCCAATCAGATCCTACTCTCTTCTGTTCAGAATCCTGATCTCCGGTGTGACTTCTGAGGAACGTGTTGGAAACAACGAACGTTTCTACATGAAAAACACGCAGAGGAAATGTAGGCGGGAACGTGCGATTTTTTTACGCTGGGAATGGAATGTGGATGGGCGAAGAGATTTGAGGAATCATTGATGACCAAGGAGGAGAGGTGAGTGTTTTCATAGAAATTCCTTCTTATATAATGCTGATGCGACTTTTCTGAGTCCATTCATAATAGTGAGACTCCAAAGTCATACGATGTCCATTTGATGCGACTTTAGTCCCGGTTCACACTGAATGCTGCTTTGAAATCGTGCTATTTCAGTGTAATTTCAAAGCCACCAGTCAGTGTGACTTCATGTGTGGCTTACCAACATCAGTGCAACTTCATTTGCAGATGTCAATGCAAATCACAGATAAAATCGCCAAAAATAGAACCTTTTTACAAGTTGGAGTCGCATTGATTTGAACAGTTCCCCAGGTACAAATAGGGTGCGACTTGTCATGTGATTTTAAACTGTCAAGTTGCAGCAATGTGAATGGGGGGATAACACTCAATCTAAGTTGCATTAAAGGTGCACCAAAGTAGTGCAGACACCTTTTTCAAAGTATCTTAGACTTTAAGTCGCACCAATTTGAACGGGTGCCATTGAAAAGAATGGTCTGCGACTTGTCATATGACTTTGATGTCCAAATTAGCACAACCAATCACAATATAACAGTGTAAATATTTTATTATATCATATATATATATATATATATATATATATATATATATATATATATATATATATATATATATATATACACACACACACACACAGTATCTCACAAAAGTGAGTACACCCCTCACATTTTTGTAAATATTTTATTCTATCTTTTCATGTGACAACACTGAAGAAATGACACTTTGCTACAATGTAAAGTAGTGAGTGTACAGCTTGTATAACAGTGTAACTTTGCTGTCCCCTCAAAATAACTCAACATACAGCCATTAATGTCTAAACCGCTGGCAACAAAAGTGAGTTCACCACTAAGTGAAAATGTCCAAATTTGGCCCAGTTTGCCATTTTCCCTCCCCGGTGTTATGTGACTCGTTAGTGTTACAAGGTCTCAGGTGTGAATGGGGAGCAGGTGTGTTAAATTTGGTGTTATCGCTCTCACTCTCTCATACTGGTCACTGGAAGTTCAACATGGCACCTCATGACAAAGAACTCTTTGAGGATCTGAAAAAAAAAAATTGCTGCTCTACATAAAGATGGCCTAGGCTATAAGAAGATTGCTAAGACACTGAAACTGAGCTGCAGCACAGTGGGGCCAAGACCATACAGCAGTTTAACAGGACAGGTTCCACTCAGAACAGGCCTCACCGTGGTCGACCAAAGGAGTTGAGTGCACGTGCTCAGCGTCATATCCAGAGGTTGTCTTTGGGAAATAGACATATGAGTGCTGCCATAGCTGCAGAGATTGAAGGGGTGGGGGGGGGGGTCAGCCTGTCAGTGCTCAGAGCTTACACCGCACGCTGCATTAAATTGGTCTGTTTGGCTGTCATCCCAGAAAGAGGCCCTTTCTAAAGATGATGCACAAGAAAGCCTGCAAACAGTTTGCTGAAGACAAGCAGACTAAGGACATGGATTACTGGAACCATGTCCTGTGGTCTGACGAGACCAAGATAAACTTATTTAGTTCAGATGGTGTCAAGTGTGTGTGGTGGTAACCAGGTGAGGAGTACAAAGACAAGTGTGTCTTGCCTACAGTCAAGCATTGTGGAGGGAGTGTCATGGTCTGGGGCTGCATGAGTGCTGCCGGCACTGGGGAGCTACAGTTCATTGATGGAACCATGAATGCCAACATGTACTGTGACATACTGAAGTAGAGCATAATCCCCTCCCTTCAGAGACTGGGCCGCAGGGCAGTATTCCAACATGATAATGACCCCAAACATACCTCCAAGACGACCACTGTCTGCTCTGGTGAACTCCATGCCCAAGAGGGTTAAGGCAGTGCTGGAAAATAATGGTGGCCACACAAAATATTGATACTTTGGGCCCAATTTGGACATTTTTACTTTGAGGTGTACTCACTTTTATTGCCAGTGGTTTATACATTAACCACCTCAATACAGGGCACTTACACCCCCTTCCTGCCCAGACCAATTTTCAGCTTTCAGTGCTCTCACGCTTTGAATGACAATTACTCGGTCATACAACACTTTTTTTCACACAAATAGAGCTTTCTTTTGGTGGTATTTAATCACTAGTGGGTTTTTTATTTTTTGTGCTATAAATAAAAAAAGACCTTACATTTTTTGAAAAAAATGCCTTTTTGTTTCTGTCATAAAATTTTGCAAATTAGTAATTTTTCGTCATAAATATTGGCCAAAATTTATACTGCTACATAGCTTAGGTAAAAATAACCCAAATTAGTGTATATTATTTGGTCTTTGTGAAAGTCATATGCCCCGTACACACGGTCGGATTTTCTGACGGAAAATGTGTGATAGGACCTTGTTGTCGGAAATTCCAACCGAGTGTAGGCTCCATCACACATTTTCCATCGGATTTTCCGACCCACAAAGTTTGAGAGCAGGCTATAAAATTTTCCGACAACAAAATCCGTTGTCGGAAATTCCGATTGTGTGTACACAAATCCGACGGACAAAGTGCCACGCATGCTCAGAATAAATAAAGGGTTGAAAGCTATTGGCCACTGCCCCGTTTATAGTCCCGACGTACGTGTTTTACGTCACCGCGTTCGGAACGATCGGGTTTTCCCACAACTTTGTGTGACCGTGTGTATGCAAGACAAGTTTGAGCCAACATCCGTCGGAAAAAATCCATGGATTTTGTTGTCGGAATGTCCGATCAATGTCCGACCGTGTGTACAGGGCATTATAGGGGGCGCATAACAGTAAGGGTTCATTTACATTTGCAGCATGGGCGGCCAGTCCTTTAAGGGCGCACCGCCGCCTCTGTCACGCCACCCCCTCTATGTAAAATGGATAGATTCCTCTCCTCTTCTCTCGCTGGCTACTCCGGGGGGGGGGGTTTCAGGATGGTGGGGAAAGGGGTCAGCAAATATGTCATTTACTGGCCTCTTTCTTTTCTCAGTGAACAGTACTGATCACTTACTGTGTTCATTAAAAACTAACGCATAGTATACTGTGTTTACTATGCTTCAGATTGTGAATGAACAAGAAGCCGCTCAGCACAGAGCACTTCCCATTTATTCACTGTCCAGTGCAGCTGGGGAATGTCTATCCTCAGTTCCTTTCTCTGTCTCAATATTGAGACATCAGGGGTCTGTTTAGACCCTTGATATTTCACCAAAGCCCCCCAATGGAGCTCCTAAAAAAAATTGTAAAAAAGTGATAAAAAAAATGTAAAAAATAAAAAATAACATTGTAAAAAATTATAAAAAAATAAAAGAATAAAAAAATAATAATAATACTGACACCCCCCACTGCTCTACTGACTAACACCATCCACTGTTCTTCTGAAACCATCCACTGCCCTACTGATCCATCCACTGCTCTACTGACACTGTCCGCTGCCCTACTGACACCATCCATCTTTTAATATATTTTAAAATTTTATTTATTTATAAGAGTGTTTCTGCATATATTGTGTACACACATACATTTATATACAGACACATACACACACACACACGTATGTGTGTTTGAGCTTTGGGGTGCACTGCACACCCCAATGCAACTATCCCCCCCCTCCCCCCCATGATGTGCAATAATCCATAGGACCATTCATACATACTGTAGAAGACAAGTAACAAGCTAAAGACTGTATAACTTTGCTTATAACATTTAACCTCTAATATCCTACAATGAAAACTAGACCTAAAAAGTACAACTTTAGCATGATATTATATTTGTGTTTTAGCAGAACAGTATGAATATCAAACTTATCTCAGTGCAGGCAAGGCTTGCATCTGATTCTGTCAACTCCCTTCATCCCAGGAAAAGCCACTAATGCATGTTTTGAAAACCCACCATGTTATTAAGCACATAAAGCTTTTAGAGACACTTGATCCTAATTACTGTTCATTACACATCACCCTAAACGCAGGCTTCCCTAAATTTTTAAACTGTATGTCATTAGGGAATTGGAGTCATTGACTGACATAACTGTACACAATGGGAGACATGCATAAAACTTTCAAAGCCGATTCACACTTTAATTTGTGGTGCGCTAACACACGTGTATTAATAAATGTCGTTTTGCACAATAACTTTGTTATGGTGGGGCCCATTATTTATAAATGGGTTGCCAATGCACCACAATAGATCCAAAATGCATATTACCCTTTTTTGTAGCAATGCAGGCACCCCAATACATGTGTTGGACTATACTGTACCGTGTGCTCTGACGCCATTCACAATTAATGGCCCTGCAACACTCCAAGCAAAAATCAGGTGTGTTGCCATGTATTAGCAGGTGCCATGCCCATTTATTTGTTACCCCACCTTTTGTGATGTAGAGTTATTGCCCTTTTATATACCAGCTGTGGATGGGTCCAGTAGAATTGAGATGTAGGAACAGGACACCCCTGGCCAGCATGATGTAGCTTGTGTACTGAAGAGAGTCCTCTGAAGGGCTGAACCACCGGAGTGACCAGAGGAGGACAAATAGGGGAAAAGAGAGAGAAGCCTTGCCACCTGACCTTAATCTAACATGTCCAGTGTCTTGGTTTAAAATGGCCAAAGGGCCTTGGTGAAGGGCACCCTATGTGTGAGAGAAAGGAACATCCAGTGTGTAAGCCATCAGTGGAAAGAGTCTGGTAACATCTGGGAAAATGGCTGCAATGGTTCTGTGACTTTGAGTGTTCAGCTCTTGAGGGTTCACTGTTCAGGAAGTCATGTGATAGAGGTATAGTAATATAGTGTTCTGCACTTCAGACTTCTGCCCAGTGAGTCATGTAAATGATGGCTATTACAAAACATGTACTGTACTGAAAAATGTGACTGAGTTATGCAGTAATATGTTTAAATGCAACTGGACTTCATTTATTCAGTCACATGACAACATTTTTCTAGTAAGTCAGAGATTGCCCCCTTTCAAAAATTAAGCGATGACATCCCTAAAACAATTAAAATCTAAATTTCCTATATAAATACTATCAGCCAGAATAGCCATTGCTCTGTGTTGGAACCAACCGATAGTCAAACTTGATTATCTCAAACAAAAATTAAAATGAATCTTGATCAACGATAAGCTAAGTTTGATAAAACCTGGCAGCCATGGATACAATATCTCTGGTGGATGACTGAGCCACTTTCGCTCTTCTCTTTTCCTACTTCTTTCTTTCTGTTTCCTTTTTATAACATGCTCAGGTTTGGAGCTGCTTGCTCCTTGAGTTTATATTCTTAATAGTTCATTGTAAAAGGTTATGCAGGGTGGTTGACCACTATTTATGAACAAATAGTCCTGCCTGACATGGATTAGACCACAACTAGCATACGGTTGCTCTTCAATTGCAATACGGGTATCCTCTCACCATTATTTTTTAGATTTAAATGGTTCTTTTCATGTGGTATATCTACCATTACCTGTATATATATACTACCATTTTGTACATGTTGCTAGAAAATGTGCACATTGCTACTAGAAAATACTTACCTATTACACTCCCAATTCAGGGAGGTCTGGAGTTATCTTATGTTTTTGTAACTGCTATTTATGTAAAAATGAATAAACATATTGAAATTTCAATGCAACTGGACTGCTGAATCCCCGCTGACTTTTAAAAGTTCCTTGGTGTGGGCCTTTTTCGACACGTGTGCGACCGATCGCACTGTTGCTGATTGCAACCTATGTCTGAAGTGGATCAAGCGTGGCCAGAACAGCAGCCGCTTGGGCACCACATGCTTGACCAGACATATGATGATTTGCCATGCAGTCCGTTGGCAACAGCACTTGAAAGACCCACATCAAAGAAAAAGGCAGACTTCTCCTTGCTCCTCATCTGGGATCCCCAACCCTACTATACCTCCAGTCCTCTCAAAAACCTGCACTGAGAGGAATGAAGGTATAGCAACAGGTGTTACAAGTACTTGCAGCCAATCTGCTAGCCACCATCTGATTTTAGCAGGCAAATTTCCCTACCCCAGTTGTTGAACCATAAAAAGAAATTTGGTCCCAGCCATCCACATGCTCAGCATCTAAATGCTAGCTTCGCCAAATTGCTAGCAATGCAACTGCTGCCTTTTCAGCTAGTAAACTCTGCCCCCTTTCGTGAATTTGTGGAATGTGCTGTACCTCATTGGCAGGTTCCAAAACGCTATTTCTTTTCACGTAAGGCCATTACGGCTCTCTACCGGCATGTGGAAGGCAATGTTTTGGCCTCGTTGGACAGAGCGGTCAGCAGTAAGGTGCATATTACCGCTGACTCATGGTCCAGCAGCCATGGGCAGGTTCAGTGTTGTTGGAGCTTGTTTCGCCACCACGTCTCCAAAATGCTAGTGGTGATTCTGCCACAGCTCTCTCCTCCACCCCCTCCTCTTCTTCTTCCTCTATGGCCTCTTCTGCAGATTTGTCCTCTAAACCAGCGGTGCTCCGTAAGCATTCAAGGGGCTATGCAAGCAGTCAGGCTAAAAGATCTCATGCGGTGCTTGGGTTGGTCTGCCTAGGGGACAGGAGCCACACTGGGGAAGAGATTCTGACAGCTCTGCAGGGGCAAGCTCAGAGGTGGTTGACGCCAGGCCAGCTTCAGCCAGGAATGGTTGTATGTGACAATGGCACCAACCTTCTCTCTGCCCTCCGACAGGGACACTTGACCCATGTTCCATGTTTGGTACACATCCTGAATTTGGTGGTGCAGCATTTCTTGAGCAGGTACCCAGGCTTACAGGATCTCCCAAGGCAGGCCAGAAAAGTCTGTGGTCATTTTCGCCAGTCATACAATGCCAGTGCTCCGCTGGCTGATATTCAAAGGTAGTGCAACCTGCCCACCAACCGCCTCCTTTGTGACATGCCCACCAGGTGGAATTCAACGTTGGCAGTGCTGCAGCAGCTGCACACACAGTAGAGGGCTATCAATGAGTACCTGTGCGAGTATGGCACCAGGACAGGGTCAGGGGAGCTTGGCTTCTTTTCACCACGCCAATGGCAACTGATCAAGGATGCATGCACTATCCTGTCACCATTTGAGGAGGCCACAAGGATGGTGAGCAGTGACAATGCATGCATCAGTGACACTGTCCCTCTAGTCTTCCTGTTGGAGCACACGCCTATGGACAGGGCACTTGAGGCAGAACAGCAGGAGGAGGAGGAGGACTTCCTTACCACTCAAGGCTCCCTTTATCCAGATAGCATTCCTGCGAGCCCGTCAAACACACAGGAAGAAGAGGAGGAGGATTGTGTCAGCAAGGATGTAGAGGATAGTGGGGGAAGATGGTGGTTGCGCTGTAATGAAGGGGGGGGGAAGCTACAAAGATGACTACAGTGGCAAAGTGAACTAAAAAAGCAGAAACGGGCCAATGCATGAATGGATCCTACATGCTAAAAGAACATGGTGGGGATGCAGTACAGTGCAACGTAGCTGATCAACATGACTATAATATTGCAGGCAGACAAAGCCTAATATATAAAGGTAATTGTGAAACAGTGACTGCTTGAATATAGCAAAGCAAAAATGCATATACTAACACAAATAGGATGAATAATGACACAATGCAAAAAAAATATATATATATGTGGGCTAGTGCCCCATTAGCAAAAACGTGCCAAATCCTGGTGAACTACAAGTGACAAATCCCTAGGACAAACATGAATATTAGTTCTATCATCCAGTCCAAAAAACAAAAACTCGTGATGAGAGACACAAAACAATTCCAATCGTGAAGGGAAGGGGGATCTTCAGTGAGGACACCTCCGTGTTTGCAAGCCTCTTACCTTACAGCTGTAAGGTGTACAGCCTGTGTTGCAAATGACCCGCAGGTGTAGACGTTCCGTGTATAAGGTAGTGACAATGATGAAAATGCCAAGCGAAATATAAAAAATAAAAAGTTTACAGCATGTAAAATAACTCTGCGACGACCACAGTGGAAGGGAGGCAAGACACACACGGGGGGAGGTTGCACTCACTTTCATGAAGTGAGTGTGGGCATCAATCCATGAGCGCCGAGCTCGTATGCCTCCAGGGGTATTACCAATCTGGAATCTGTCCCCGTGCCTGGAAACTGGAATATGTCCCTGTGCCTCTCTCCTCAGTGTTCGTCAGGTAGAGTAGTGATGTACAGTGTGAGGGGGAAAGAGACGCACATAGCGTGATCCCATATAAAAGGTATATTTATTTAATAAAACAAGTCCAATCAACTTACATTTAAAACAATGCAGTGTGTAGTAACTACGAGCGCCGAACTCGACTCCTGTTGTTTGTGAGACAAACAACAGGAGACGAGCTTGACGCTCGTAGTTACTACACACGGCAGCATTGTTTTAAATGTAAGTTGATTGGACTTGCTTTATTAAATAAATATACCTTTTATATGGGATCACGCTATGTGCGTCTCTTTCCCCCTCACACTGTACATCACTACTCTACCTGAGGAACACTGAGGAGAGAGGCACGGGGACATATTCCAGTTTCCAGGCACGGGGACAGATTCCAGATTGGTGATACCCCTGGAGGCATACGAGCTTGGCGCTCGTGGATTGATGCCCACACTCACTTCATGAAAGCGAGTGCAACCTCCCCCCGTGTGTGTCTTGCCCCCCTCCACTTTGGTCGTCGCAGAGTTATTTTACATGCTGTATACTTTTTATTTTTTATATTTCGCTTGGCATGTTCATCATTGTCACTACCTTATACACGGAACGTCTATACCTGCGGGTCATTTGCAACACAGGCTGTACACCTTACAGCTGTAAGGTAAGAGGCTTGCAAACACGGAGGTGTCCTCACTGAAGATCCCCCTTCCCTTCACGATTGGAATTGTTGTGTGTCTCTCATCATGAGTTTTTGTTTTTTGGACTGGATGATAGAACTAATATTCATGTTTGTCCTAGGGATTTGTCACTTGTAGTTCACCAGGATTTGGCACGTTTTTGCTAATGGGGCACTAGCCCACATATATATATATATATATATATATATTTTTGCATTGTGTCATTATTCATCCTATTTGTGTTAGTATTAGGGATGAGCTTCGAGTTCGAGTCGAACTCATGTTCGACTCGAACATTGGCTGTTCGCAAGTTCGCCGAACAGCGAACAATTTGGGGTGTTCGCGGCAAATTCGAATGCCGCGGAACACCCTTTAAAAGTCTATGGGAGAAATCAAAAGTGCTAATTTTAAAGGCTAATATGCAAGTTATTGTCATAAAAAGTGTTTGGGGACCCAGGTCCTGCCCCAGGGGACATGGATCAATGCAAAAAAAAGTTTTAAAAACGGCTGTTTTTTCAGGAGCAGTGATTTTAATAATGCTTAAAGTCAAACAATAAAAGTGTAATATCCCTTTAAATTTCGTACCTGGGGGGTGTCTATAGTATGCCTGTAAAGGGGCGCATGTTTCCTGTGTTTAGAACAGTCTGACAGCAAAATGACATTTTGAAGGAAAAAACTCATTTAAAACTACCCGCAGCTATTGCATTGCCGACAATACACATAGAAGTTCATTGATAAAAACGGCATGGGAATTCCCCAAAGGGGAACCCCGAACCAAAATTTAAAAAAAAAAATGACGTGGGAGTCCCCCTAAATTCCATACCAGACCCTTCAGGTCTGGTATGGATTTTAAGGGGAACCCCGCGCCAAAAAAAAAAAAAACGGCTTGGGGTCCCCCCAAAAATCCATACCAGACCCTTATCCGAGCACGCAACCTGGCAGGCCGCAGGAAAAGAGGGGGGGACGAGAGTGCGGCCCCCCCCCTCCTGAACCGTACCAGGCCACATGCCCTCAACATTGGGAGGGTGCTTTGGGGTAGCCCCCCAAAACACCTTGTCCCCATGTTGATGAGGACAAGGGCCTCATCCCCACAACCCTGGCCGGTGGTTGTGGGGGTCTGCGGGCGGGGGGCTTATCGGAATATGGAAGCCCCCTTTAACAAGGGGACCCCCAGATCCCGCCCCCCCCTGTGTGAAATGGTAAGGGGGTACTTACCCCTACCATTTCACTAAAAAACTGTCAAAAATGTTAAAAATGACAAGAGACAGTTTTTGACAATTCCTTTATTTAAATACTTCTTCTTTCTTCTATCTTCCTTCATCTTCTGGTTCTTCTGGTTCTTCTGGCTCTTCTGGTTCTTCCTCCGGCGTTCTCGTCCAGCATCTCCTCCGCGGCGTCTTCTATCTTCTTCTCCTCGGGCCGCTTCGCACCCATGGCATGGGGGGAGGCTCCCGCTCTTCTCCTTCTTCATCTTCTTCTTTTCTTCTCTTCTTCTCTTCTTCATTTTCTTCTCCGGGCCGCTCCGCACCCATGCTGGCATGGAGGGAGGCTCCCGCTGTGTGACGGCGCTCCTTGTCTGACAGTTCTTAAATAACCCGGTGACCCCGCCCCCCTCTGACGCATGGTGACTTGTCGGGACTTCCCTGTGACGTCACGGGGAATGCCACAGGGAAGTCCCGTCATGTCCCGTGCGTCAGAGGGGGGCGGGGTCACCGGGTGGCCCCGCCCCCCGTTATTTAAGAACTGTCAGACGAGGAGTGCCGTCACACAGCGGGAGCCTCCCTCCATGCCAGCATGGGTGCGGAGCGGCCCGGAGAAGAAAATGAAGAAGAGAAGAAGAGAAGAAGAGAAGAAGAGAAGAAGAGAAGAAAAGAAGAAGATGAAGAAGATGAAGAAGATGAAGAGAAGAGCGGGAGCCTCCCTCCATGCCATGGGTGCGGAGCGGCCCGAGGAGAAGAAGATAGAATAAGCCGCGGAGGAGATGCTGGACGAGAACGCCGGAGGAAGAACCAGAAGAGCCAGAAGAACCAGAAGAACCAGAAGATGAAGGAAGATAGAAGAAAGAAGAAGTATTTAAATAAAGGAATTGTCAAAAACTGTCTCTTGTCATTTTTAACATTTTTGACAGTTTTTTAGTGAAATGGTAGGGGTACTTTTGTACCCCCTTACCATTTCACACAGGGGGGGCCGGGATCTGGGGGTCCCCTTGTTAAAGGGGGCTTCCATATTCCGATAAGCCCCCCGCCCGCAGACCCCCACAACCACCGGCCAGGGTTGTGGGGATGAGGCCCTTGTCCTCATCAACATGGGGACAAGGTGTTTTGGGGGGCTACCCCAAAGCACCCTCCCAATGTTGAGGGCATGTGGCCTGGTACGGTTCAGGAGGGGGGGGCGCATTCTCGTCCCCCCTCTTTTCCTGCGGCCTGCCAGGTTGCGTGCTCGGATAAGGGTCTGGTATGGATTTTTGGGGGGACCCCACGCCGTTTTTTTTTTTTTTTTGGCGCGGGGTTCCCCTTAAAATCCATACCAGACCTGAAGGGCCTGGTATGGAATTTAGGGGGACTCCCACGTCATTTTTTTTTTAAATTTTGGTTCGGGGTTCCCCTTTGGGGAATTCCCATGCCGTTTTTATCAATGAACTTCTATGTGTATTGTCGGCAATGCAATAGCCGCGGGTAGTTTTAAATGAGTTTTTTCCTTCAAAATGTCATTTTGCTGTCAGACTGTTCTAAACACAGGAATAATGCGCCCCTTTACAGGCATACTATAGACACCCCCCAGGTACGAAATTTAAAGGGATATTACACTTTTATTGTTTGACTTTAAGCATTATTAAAATCACTGCTCCTGAAAAAACAGCCGTTTTTAAAACTTTTTTTTGCATTGATCCATGTCCCCTGGGGCAGGACCCAGGTCCCCAAACACTTTTTATGACAATAACTTGCATATTAGCCTTTAAAATTAGCACTTTTGATTATTCATGTTCGTGTCCCATAGACTTTAACGGTGTTCGCGTGTTCGAACGAACTTTTTTCCTGTTCGCATGTTCTGGTGCGAACCGAACAGGGGGGTGTTCGGCTCATCCCTAGTTAGTATATGCATTTTTGCTTTGCTATATTCAAGCAGTCACTGTTTCACAATTACCTTTATATATTAGGCTTTGTCTGCCTGCAACATTATAGTCATGTTGATCAGCTACGTTGCACTGCACTGCATCCCCACCATGTTCTTTTAGCATGTAGGATCCATTCATGCATTGGCCCGTTTCTGCTTTTTTAGTTCACTTTGTCACTGTAGTCATGTACTTAGGTGTTGCAGCAGTGTCCTTTTAGCGTAGCCCCCCCCCCCCGACAGCGCAGGAGTTTCCACTTTCACATAGATGTAGAGGATAACACTCAGCAGCAGTCTTCAAGGGTTGGTTTTCATTCCACAGAAACCCAAGGAGTTGTACGTGGCTGTGAGGAGGTAGTTACAGATCATGTGATCCTTAGTGACCCAGAGGACTTAGAATCAAATGCCTCTGCAAACTTACGCTGCATGGCTTCTGCATGGCCTCCCTGATTCTGCAAAGCCTGCGAAAGGACCCTAGGATTCGTTTTATCAAGGAGAGGGTTCATTACTGGCTGGCAACCCTTCTTGATCCACGTTACAAGGATAAGGTTGCAGAACTCATCCTGCCATCGCAGAGGGAGTAGAGGATGAAACAACTTCAGGAGGCCTTGAAGAAAGGTTTGTGCAACGCATTTCCAGACCCTGGTAGGTTACAATTTCCTGGTGCTGGATAGTCAGAGGAAGAGCGGTGGAGAAGGTGGCCGGCTGACCAATGCCTTTAAACAATTTTTCAGTCCTCAGCACCAAGGTCTGATCGGTTCAAGTAACCATCGCCAGCGTCTGCATTACATGGTACAGGAATATCTAGGGGAAGAGCAGACTTGGAGACCTTTCAAACAGAGCATTTACTGGGTCTTGAGGATGGACCACTGGCCAGAATTAGCTCAATATGCAATTGAGCTACTGGCCTGTCCTGCATCCAGCATGCTTTCTGAATGCACATTCAGTGCTGCTGGAGAGTTTGTAACGGATCAAAGAGTGCGCCTGTCCACAGACTCCGTTGATAGCTGCTTTTGATTCATTTTTATGAATGTGAGCCTAGCACCTGATGCTGATGTAACTGATTGAATTTGCTATGGATGGGGGATCCCTTGAAGACTGCCTATGCTGACTAGGGATGAGCTTCGAGTTCGAGTCGAACTCATGTTCTACTCGAACATTGGCTGTTCGCAAGTTCGCCGAACAGCGAACAATTTGGGGTGTTCGCGGCAAATTCGAATGCCGCGGAACACCCTTTAAAAGTCTATGGGAGAAATCAAAAGTGCTAATTTTAAAGGCTTATATGCAAGTTATTGTCATAAAAAGTGTTTGGGGACCCGGGTCCTGCCCCAGGGGACATGGATCAATGCAAAAAAAAGTTTTAAAAACGGACGTTTTTTCAGGAGCAGTGATTTTATTAATGCTTAAAGTCAAACAATAAAAGTGTAATATCCCTTTAAATTTCGTACCTGGGGGGTGTCTATAGTATGCCTGTAAAGGGGCGCATGTTTCCCGTGTTTAGAACAGTCTGACAGCAAAATGACATTTGGAAGGAAAAAACTCATTTAAAACTACCCGCGGCTATTGCATTGCCGACAATACACATAGAAGTTCATTGATAAAAACGGCATGGGAATTCCCCACAGGGGAACCCCGAACCAAAATAAAAAAAAAAAAAATGATGTGGGGGTCCCCCTAAATTCCATACAAGGCCCTTCAGGTCTGGTATGGATATTAAGGGGAACCCCAGCCAAAATTTAAAAAAAAAATTGACGTGGGGTTCCCCCTAAATTCCATACCAGACCCTTCAGGTCTGGTATGGATTTTAAGGGGAACCCCGCGCCAAAAAAAAAAAAAAAAACGGCGTGGGGTCCCCCTAAAAATCCATACCAGACCCTTATCCGAGCACGCAACCTGGCAGGCCGCAGGAAAAGAGGGGGGGACGAGAGTGCGGCCCCCCCCCCCTCCTGAACCGTACCAGGCCACATGCCCTCAACATTGGGAGGGTGCTTTGGGGTAGCCCCCCAAAACACCTTGTCCCCATGTTGATGAGGACAAGGGCCTCATCCTCACAACCGTGGCCGGTGGTTGTGAGGGTCTGCGGGCGGGGGGCTTATCGGAATCTGGAAGCCCCCTTTAACAAGGGGACCCCCAGATCCCGGCCCCCCCCCTGTGTGAAATGGTAAGGGGGTACTTACCCCTACCATTTCACTAAAAAACTGTCAAAAATGTTAAAAATGACAAGAGACAGTTTTTGACAATTCCTTTATTTAAATGCTTCTTCTTTCTTCTTTCTTCCTTCATCATCTTCTTCTTCTGGTTCTTCTGGCTCTTCTGGTTCTTCCTCCGGCGTTCTCGTCCAGCATCTTCTCCGCGGCGTCTTCTATCTTCTTCTCCTCGGGCCGCTCCGCACCCATGGCATGAGGGGAGGCTCCCGCTCTTCTCTTCATCTTCTTCTCTTCTTCATCTTCTTCTTCTTCTTCTTCTTCCTTCTTCTCTTCTTCTCTTCTTCCTGTCTTCTCCGGGCCGCTCCGCAATCCATGCTGTGGCATGGAGGGAGGCTCCCGCTGTGTGACGGCGTCTCTTCGTCTGACGGTTCTTAAATAACGGGGGGCGGGGCCATCCGGTGACCCCGCCCCCCTCTGACGCACGGTGACTTGAGGGACTTCCCTGTGACGTCACGGGGAATGCCACAGGGAAGTCCCGTCATGTCACCGTGCGTCAGAGGGGGGCGGGGTCATCGGGTGGCCCCGCCCCCCGTTATTTAAGAACCGTCAGACGAAGAGACGCCGTCACACAGCGGGAGCCTCCCTCCATGCCACAGCATGGATTGCGGAGCGGCCCGGAGAAGACAGGAAGAAGAGAAGAAGAGAAGAAGGAAGAAGAAGAAGAAGAAGAAGAAGATGAAGAAGAGAAGAAGATGAAGAGAAGAGCGGGAGCCTCCCACCCCATGCCATGGGTGCGGAGCGGCCCGAGGAGAAGAAGATAGAAGACGCCGCGGAGAAGATGCTGGACGAGAACGCCGGAGGAAGAACCAGAAGAGCCAGAAGAACCAGAAGAAGAAGAAGATGAAGGAAGAAAGAAGAAAGAAGAAGCATTTAAATAAAGGAATTGTCAAAAACTGTCTCTTGTCATTTTTAACATTTTTGACAGTTTTTTAGTGAAATGGTAGGGGTAAGTACCCCCTTACCATTTCACACAGGGGGGGGGCCGGGATCTGGGGGTCCCCTTGTTAAAGGGGGCTTCCAGATTCCGATAAGCCCCCCGCCCGCAGACCCTCACAACCACCGGCCACGGTTGTGAGGATGAGGCCCTTGTCCTCATCAACATGGGGACAAGGTGTTTTGGGGGGCTACCCCAAAGCACCCTCCCAATGTTGAGGGCATGTGGCCTGGTACGGTTCAGGAGGGGGGGGGGGCCGCACTCTCGTCCCCCCCTCTTTTCCTGCGGCCTGCCAGGTTGCGTGCTCGGATAAGGGTCTGGTATGGATTTTTAGGGGGACCCCACGCCGTTTTTTTTTTTTTTTTTGGCGCGGGGTTCCCCTTAAAATCCATACCAGACCTGAAGGGTCTGGTATGGAATTTAGGGGGAACCCCACGTCAATTTTTTTTTTAAATTTTGGCTGGGGTTCCCCTTAATATCCATACCAGACCTGAAGGGCCTTGTATGGAATTTAGGGGGACCCCCACATCATTTTTTTTTTTTTATTTTGGTTCGGGGTTCCCCTGTGGGGAATTCCCATGCCGTTTTTATCAATGAACTTCTATGTGTATTGTCGGCAATGCAATAGCCGCGGTAGTTTTAAATGTGTTTTTTCCTTCAAAATGTCACTTTGCTGTCAGACTGTTCTAAACACGGGAAACATGCGCCCTTTTACAGGCATACTATAGACACCCCCCAGGTATGAAATTTAAAGGGATATTACACTTTTATTGTTTGACTTTAAGCATTATTAAAATCACTGCTCCTGAAAAAACGGCCGTTTTTAAAACTTTTTTTTGCATTGATTCATGTCCCCTGGGGGAGGACCCGGGTCCCCAAACACTTTTTATGACAATAACTTGCATATTAGCCTTTAAAATTAACACTTTTGATTATTCATGTTCGTGTCCCATAGACTTTAACGGCGTTCGCGTGTTCGAACGAATTTTTTTCCTGTTCGCATGTTCTGGTGCGAACCGAACAGGGGGGTGTTCGGCTCATCCCTAATGCTGACTATCCTATTCCTCCTCAATCTTGATGATGCTAGATTCCAACAATATTTTTGGTTTAGGGCACCACCACCACCACCCAAGGCCCTGTTTAACAGGGGCATGTAATTACAATTTTTGATCTAATATTTCACAGCCTGGCCCGTTCCTGCGCCCAACAAGAGTATCTGTGAGGGTTACAGTGTTGTGGCACCACCACCCAAGGCCCAATTTTTCTGCCCCTGTTTAACAGGGGCATGTAATTACAATTACAGTGTTCTGGTACCACCAACACCTAAGGCCCAATTTTCTGCAGAGTATATAGGGCAGGCCGTATATTATATATACTGCTGTCCAGAGTATATAGTGCCTGGGGGCCTGGGGGACCCTCACGCCATTTTTTTTTAAATTTGAGTGCGGGGTTCCCCTTAATACCCATACCAGACCCAAAGGGCCTGGTAATGGACTGGGGGGGGACACACCCATGCCTTTTTTTCAATGATTTTCATCTATATTGCCAGGACCCGACAATACATTACAGCCACGAGTCGTTTCAAATGATATTTTTTCCTTTAGAAATGTCATTTTGCTGTGGTATTGTTCTAAGCACAGGAAAAATGCGCTACTTTACAGGCATACTAAGGACACCCCTCAGGCACGATATTTAAAAGGAATATTTCATTTTTATTGTTTCACTTTAAGCATTATCAAAATCACTGGTCTCGAAAAAACGTCCTTTTTCAAAACTTTTTTTGCATTGATTCATGTCCCCTGGGGCAGGACCCGGGTCCCCAAACACTTTTTATGGCAATAACTTGCATATAAGCCTTTAAAATGAGCACTTTTGATTTTTCACATTCGTGTCCCATAGACTTTAATTGTGTTTGCGTGTTCAAACTCATTTTTTGCCTGTTCGCATGTTCTGTCGCAAATCGAACCATGGGGTGTTCGGCTCATCCCTAGTCACTGGTATCACTGGCCATAATATGAAATTTCATAAACAAGATTGAGCTATGAAAATATATGTTTCCTGTCCAATCCAGTAGTTTTAGGCCACTGGTGCATGCTGGTGGAGGATATAAAAAATTGGGACAGGCCATGTGCTTGTTATCTTTTCCTGGGCTAGCAGTGCTTATAGTGTTGCCATGTCAGCTTAAAGGTTCTGACACTGTGGAGCTGGACATTGATCTGGATCCATAGGTGTGCGCAGCCTATTGCATTAGGGTGTGCACCGCAAAGCTCAAACGCATTAGCGTGTGCATGAGTATATATAATGCCAGTGTCAGTAGAGCAGTGGACGGGGTCAGTAGAGCAGTGGATGGGGTCAGTAGAGCAGTGGATGGGGTCAGAAGGGCAGTGGACGGTGTCAGTAGAGCTGTGGATGGTGTCGGTAGAGCAGTGGACATTGTCAGTAGTTTTCATTATTTTATTTTTTATTATTTTTTACAATTTTATTTTTTAATTATTTTTTACAATTTTATTTTTTAATTATTTTTTGATCATTTATTTAGGAGCCCTGTTAGGGGGGTTTGGTGAAATATGAGTGGTATAAACAGGGGGAATCTGCAGCACAGGTGGTGATTAGGGTGTGCCCAGGCACACCTGGCACACCCCGTGCGCACGCCTATGTCTGGATCTATAGAGTCTGTAAGTGATCTGCTATGGTATCTGGGGCCCCCAACTCTCACCCCCTTACTCGTTCAGCAATTGCAATAAAGCTCCAAAAAGACAAACATGACTTGAGCCAAATATTCTCTCTCAGTCCCTCATTTTTGCCATAGCCTGCCCTTGCCTCTGGAGGTGACATCATGCCTTAGGTGTATAAGGGGCAGTGGCGGCTGGTGTTTTTTTTCTTTTGGGGGGGTAGCAAGCAACCCCCCTCCCCCCCCCAGACGGTCGGCAGCAACCCCCCCCCCTGGTGGATAATCAGGGTGACACCAAAGCCCCGCACATACCACATCTAGAATGCGGGTGGGCGGATAGCGTGTCTGACGAGCTGCAGCTTTCTTTCTTCCTCCTCCTGTGCATTACGGCGGCTTCCGCCATGCATCTCCCTCCTCCTCCTAGGCGTCCAATAGGATCGCCTGTCCTTTCAACCAATCAGGAAACAGGTTTCAGACCCGTGCTTCCTGATTGGCAGAGAGGCTATTCAGCGTTAGAATAGTGAATATTCATTCGCTATTCTAACACACCTGGGTGGGCTCCAAGCGCAATGCTCTGCGTCTGGAGCCCACCCTATTTTGAAGCCTATTAGAGCCTCTAATCAGGTGCTGCAAATAAAACACCCCCACCGCTGTAATTCATGCACTCAGCGTCCTGAAAGGGGCCGGGTGCATGGATAGGAGATGGCAGCGGGGACGGAAAGAGGAGGCAGCGCCCTTAATGGATGGGCTGCCCCTGGTAAGGGGGGTGCTACATATGTTTGCATCATATAATCCTGGTACTCTGATATCCTTTCACAGTCTTAAACCTTCCAATAGGTTAATTTTTTTTTTATACTGAACTGGTCTTTGTGTGATCATGTATGATTGCTTGTATGAATGTGAAAAGGGACATTAGACTGTAAGTTCCTGCTGTGAATATTTCAACGTACTCTGCAAAGTTCTATGAAACATGTCAGAGGCATAAAAAGAAAATGTTCAAATAATTTCAAATGCACTGCTGCATATGTTTGTCTATTTTGTCACATACATTTCTTTTTCATTCAGCGGGGTTCCATCAAATTCTTCAAGTCACGAGAAGCGGATTTATTTAACCCCACAACAGGTAAGTCAGAGGAATTTTGGGTGCACATTC
The DNA here is from genome assembly GCA_037952925.1 of Lithobates clamitans. Taxonomy (NCBI): domain Eukaryota; kingdom Metazoa; phylum Chordata; class Amphibia; order Anura; family Ranidae; genus Lithobates; species Lithobates clamitans. The sequence goes on from JBBGZY010001308.1 coordinate 1,790,180, forward strand.
ATTTTTCTTATACATGTATAACCTTCCTGTTTTTTCTGGCCGCTCTGTGTGGACAAACATCCTCGCAGCAGGTACAATCATGTTTAATGATGTTTAATCATTGAGGCAGCATTCTTACATAGAAGAGTCTTGGTGAAGACACCATCCTAGAGATCAGATGTCCAAGTGATTCCAATAATGTCCCTTGATCATTGTAGCAATTAGCATTTGAACAGGGCAGTAATTAGAGAAAGAGACTGCTGGCAGTGCGTGTTCACGCTACCCATGGCGCCTACATATGTTCCTTTGATTAGCGTATGAATAGGGCAATGATTAAAGTGAGTATTGCCATTTATCGCCCTTTGTGCATACAAACGAAATTCAAGGATTTATTTGTGAGTTGGAACTCACAAATGTTTTGTAAAAGTATTGCTCAGTTACTGTTGGGTTTTTCTTTTTTCCTTTTTAAGTTAAAGGGGTTGTAAAGGCAGAAGGTTTTTTATCTTAATACATTCTATGCATTAAGATTAAAAGCTTTCTGTGTGCACCAGCTCCCCTCAGCCCCCCCTAATACTTACCTGAGGTCCCTCTCTGTCCAACGATGTCCACGAGTGTCTCAGAGGTTCTCCTTTCTGATTGGCTGAGACACAAAAGCGGCGCCATTAGCTCCCTCTGCTGTCAATCAAAGTCAACTAGCCAATCAGGGGGGAGAGTGGGCCCGGCTGGGTCGGGGCTCCGTGTTTGAATAGAGACAGGGAGCTGTGACTCGGCTCAGGTGCCCTCATAGCAAGCTGCTTGCTGTGGGGGCACTGAACAGGAGGAAGGGGCCAGGATCACAGAAGAGGGACCCGAGAAGAGGAGGATCCAGGCTGCAAATCCACTGCAACAGGGGAGATAAGTATAACATGTTTTTGTAAAAAAACAAGCCTTTACAATCACTTTAAGTAGCTCCCTGCAAGAGGCGCTGGATATGATGGGTCTTCTGTTCTGCCATGACTCCTTAAACAGCTTGGTCGCCACAGACACACCACAACATATCTGTATTCAGGAAATAAATAGAGCACAGACTGCTGGGTGTTAAATAAAGTGAGTATATCATAATGAGGTAAGTCAAACACAAGTCATAAACCAGTAGGCAGGCAACGGAACACATTTAAAGATGTAGAACTAAATAGGGTGAACTCTGGCCTATATTAGTGCAATTCACTTTACTGTAGCAGTGCTAAACCAAACTTAAAAAGTATCAGCATTATTTAATCCAAACAAAAAATAAAGATTATTGTGTCGTGTGCACACGATTCATACAGCCTCAATAGTGGGTTGGCATATGGGTCCCTGACAAAGGGGTACCCCTGGAGCTGGCTGCAAAGTACATGGTGCCTAATAGTCACTATTAGCCTGCTTTCATTCGGGCCCTTCTGTAAGGTGGTGCACGTGAAACTGTCTTTATCTGTCAATGGATGGCTGATGGGCTACTAAGTAAGGGGTAGTCTTTATTGCATTAAAGTGGATGTAAACCCTCACATACCCAGTGAAGTGAACAGCCTCAGATGATACACAGAGATCAAACAAATCTCCCTACATAAGTTTTATTTGTATTTCTGCTGTCTTCAACTTGCTATATTCTTTAGAATGTGCACATCATGTTAGAAATTTTCTCTTCCTGTTCAGCAGTGGGAGGGGAGTCTTTGCATACACTGTGTGACAGCTGATTGGAGGAAAGGCAACCCCCCACCCCCACATAGGCTGAGGAATGAAAGAACATGCAGAGCTGTGCTGTGAATAGACCAGCTCTCTGCTAATCTCTCTCTATGCACCCACTCCGACACACGCTTCTAGCTGCTTTTATCTTCTGTGTCGTAGAACTTGTCAGAAGTTATCATGCTGATAACAGAGGAACGAAGCAGCAGAAAGACCCTGGACTTAGTGCTTTGGAGAGTAAGTAAACACTGCAGATTTATGTGCCTAGTTCAGATTTCATGAATGGGGTTTACTCCCATTTTAACTGTGTACAGGAAGGGATTACATTTGGTAGATCCCCTCGGCATACTTGGCTCACAACAGGTCTGGCCCAGATCACTTGGTGGTCTGCTGTCCCAAAAGTCTTAGTCATCGCTGTTAGGTCCTCACTGATCAGGTTCTCACTGAAGCTGGCACACATGGCAATAGGTCTCCCCAGCTCTGGTCCCAAGACACAGCAACACTTTGTGGCTCAGTCTCTTGCTCTGGTCCTTACTGGCTCTGTTCTCTGGCTCTCAGGACACAGCAAGGATACCCAGCTCTGGTCCTCACACATTAGGCTCTGCTCTTTGTATAGGCATGCACAGAAACAGGTCCCTACACACTGGTTTCCCCACACTGTCTGCCCAGATCTCTCGATCTCTGCATCTTTGCCTGGGAAAAGTCCTGCTCTCTCCTCCTCTGTATTCAGGGAATCTTGGTTATTAAAGTCTGCAGCCCATTGGCCTCCACTCACTTGTATTGAGCTGGATCCCTGGGGACTACATGTCTCAGTGTCCTTTGTGCATGGTTGTGTCATCTATGAGGGAGGGGTGAGCGGCTGCACTATTCAACCTCCTCTCCCGTAAATGCATGCATTTGCAAATGTGTACAATAAACCCCTGTTTTAAAACGCATACTGTTAGACAGGTTAATTTGGTTGGTTGCAGGCTGGTCGGTAAGTAGAGCTTGGAATTATCCTTGGATGATTTCCTTGGTCCTTTTTTGTTATGCTTTGCCTTCCAATGCTCCTTGCTGTAAGGGCCAGTTATAGGTGAGAGCAGTGGACATTTTTTTTGTAGGAATGTACAGTAATAGTCAGCTACTGGCTAAGGAGATAGCAGGGGACGGGCTACTACGCATCCTAGCCAATGAGTCCCCGGGGTACAGATAGCTCCGCCCTCACAGGTGTTAGCTGAATGCACGTGATTGCCACCTGCCGTCACCACCTGCTGGGTGCTGTTGATGTGTCTTGGTTCTCTCGGCCATGAGGGCGCAGAGCATGGGGGTGTCCGTTATCCTGAATCCGCTCTCTGGGAACCTCAGGACTGTGCCCAGGAGAAGGAGGGACACCGTGGCCTGGGCTGCACTGAAGGACACCATTGAGCAGAATGGGTGAGAGATACAGGCTGACTGGAGGAGGGAGGGAGATCATAGAGAAGGAGATGACAGGAGGAGATGGAGCTCTACTAGGTAAGGTGATGGCAGGAGAAGGTGGGAGCTCATTACAGAGCTGATAGCAGGAGGAGCTCCCATTGTTTATGTGACACCTAAAGAAAATGGAGCGCCCATGGCTAAGGTGACGGCAGGAGGACTTGGAGTCCTACTAGAAAAGGTGATACCAGGAGATGGAGACTGACTCCCTGTCTCCCTCCCCCCAGGGCCGGATTTGCCATAAGGCCACCGAGGCCAGGCCTCGGGGCGGCAGCGGTGCAGGGGCGGCGCCGCTCCTGCGGCGACTTCGCGGCCGCCCCCCCCTTTTAGGCTGCCCGTTAAATTTGATTAAGGGCACCGGTGCTCTTAGAACAGAAGGCCGCGAGCCGCCCACTACTGCGCATGTGCAGTTCTGAAGCGGCTGGGCTCGGGAAAGCTCGTACACGCTCGGCCGGGCGGCGCATGCGCAGTAGCGTGATTGCGCCGCCCGGCGCCATTTTTGAAAAGATTAACAAGTCATGTCAGCGGTGCGGCGGCGGGGGGAGAGAGATGACATCTCTCATTGCCAGCACCGCTGTTCCGCCCTCCTTCATCTGGTGGCAGACAGGCAGCGTAGCAAGTGACATCCCCATCTGGTGGCAGTGTGGCAAGTGACATCCCCATCTGGTGGCAGTGTGGCAAGTGACATCCCCATCTGGTGGCAGTGTGGCAAGTGACATCCCCATCTGGTGGCAGTGTGGCAAGTGACATTCCCATCTGGTGGCAGTGTGGCAAGTGACGTCTCCATCTGGTGGCAGCATGGCAAGTGACATCCCCATCTGGTGGCAGCGTGGAAAGTTACATCCCCATCTGGTGGCAACATGGCAAGTGACATCCCCATCTGGTGGCAGTGTGGCAAGTGACGTCTCCATCTGGTGGCAGCATAGCAAGTGACATCCCCATCTGGTGGCAACGTGGCAAGTGACATCCCCATCTGGTGGCAGCGTGGCAAGTGACATCCCCATCTGGTGGCAGTGTGGCAAGTGACATCCCCATCTGGTGGCAGTGTGGCAAGTGACATCCCCATCTGGTGGCAGTGTGGCAAGTGACATCCCCATCTGGTGGCAGTATGGCAAGTGACATTCCCATCTGGTGGCAGTGTGGCAAGTGACGTCTCCATCTGGTGGCAGCATGGCAAGTGACATCCCCATCTGGTGGCAACGTGGCAAGTGACATCCCCATCTGGTGGCAGCGTGGCAAGTGACATCCCCATCTGGTGGCAGCGTGGCAAGTGACATCCCCATCTGGTGGCAACGTGGCAAGTGACATCCCCATCTGGTGGCAGTGTGGCAAGTGACGTCTCCATCTGGTGGCTGCATGGCAAGTGACATCCCCATCTGGTGGCAACGTGGCAAGTGACATCCCCATCTGGTGGCAGCGTGGCAAGTGACATCCCCATCTGGTGGCAGCGTGGCAAGTGACATCCCCATCTGGTGGCAGCGTGGCAAGTGACATCCCCATCTGGTGGCAGTGTGGCAAGTGACATCCCCATCTGGTGGCAGTATGGCAAATGACATCCCCATCTGGTGGCAGTGTGGCAAGTGACATTCCCATCTGGTGGCAGTGTGGCAAGTGACATTCCCATCTGGTGGCAGTGTGGCAAGTGACGTCTCCATCTGGTGGCAGCATGGCAAGTGACATCCCCATCTGGTGGCAGTGTGGCAAGTGACATCCCCATCTGGTGGCAGTGTGGCAAGTGACATCCCCATGTGGTGGCATCATGGCAAGTGACATCTCCATCTGGTGGCAGGCATAGTGTCAAGTGACAAACGATGGTGGCAAGTGACACGCTCAGGGCTCCCAATGATTCTGCATTATGGTGAGTTGAACTATTTCATTTTACATGACTATAGGATTCGTCAACTGCGGTCTTACACTTATCTTACACCTATAATAACCACACAACGCTGCGTGACATGGGTTTTAATGGCCACAACAGCCTTTTATTAACCAAAATAAATATAACCATAAACATAACAATTCTTAACACCAGGAGGGGGTCTTTGGGGTCCCATTTTGCTCAATAACCACTGTGACCTCAGCTGTGCCCCAGCCGGCTCGAGGACATTGCGACTTTCCAAATTTCTCTTTCCCTTGGGACCTAAGTCCTGGGAGAACCACCAACAACAAACCAAGGTGGGATCCCATACCCTGTATGGGTCCCCCAAAATTTAATAAACTGTTTCAATTGTTGACCCCCCAAAGACCCCTGACCCGCCAGCTGCTGTGACAAATTTGTGCAAGAAAACTATAAATATATATATTTATTCATTTTTTTTTTTATATTCCCTTTTCTCTCTCTTTGTTTATTTATTTATTTATTTATTTATTTATTTATTTAATTATTTATTTATTTATTTTTTTAAAAGAAAAAACCCATAACCAAATGTAGGGCGGGAGGGAGGGAACTTCTACCAACAAGGAATATTCTGGAATGATTTCCCAACAACCTGTGCAACATCCCAACCCTTTTCCTGCTTCACCCAAACACCTGACTTGCTCCTCCAATAAGGTAAGCTACCCTTTTTCCCCAACTAACTCAGTAAAAACTTAACCCTTGCCGACCTGTTCCTCCCATAGTAATGCCGACCCTCCGTCTAGATTTTCCTCCGGGTCACACTTGACTATAGGATTCGTCAACTGCGGTCTTACACTTATCTTACACCTATAATAACCACACAACGCTGCGTGACATGGGTTTTAATGGCCACAACAGCCTTTTATTAACCAAAATAAATATAACCATAAACATAACAATTCTTAACACCAGGAGGAGGTCTTTGGGGTCCCATTTTGCTCAATAACCACTGTGACCTCAGCTGTGCCCCAGACGGCTCGAGGACATTGCGACTTTCCAAATTTCTCTTTCCCTTGGAACCTAAACCCTGGGAGAACAACCAACAACAAACCAAGGTGGGATCCCATACCCTGTATGGGTCCCCCAAAATTTAATAAACTGTTTCAATTCTTGACCCCCCAAAGACCCCTGACCCGCCATGCGAGCTTGAGTGACACCTCACTAAAGCGAGTCCCTCCACACCTGCAGAGCCCTCTGCACCCCTTCCTGCAATCCTAAAAACCAAAAATCGGTTCCAACCGCATTCAGATGTACACCGTCATCCCTCCAATACCTAATAGATAAGTCTTCCAGATCCCGATGGCGAACCACCACACCCCCAAGGCGAGACACAAAACGCCCAATCTCCCTGTTGGCCTTTATCCGTGCTTTATTCAAGCGTTCAATGGAACGCGCATGTCGCCAAGTGTGTCGTGCCACTATGTCTGACCACACTATGATGACCCCAGGGAAGTCCCGCATCAGTCGCAGAATGTCAAACTTTACATCCCGAGCAATGTCCCTAGCTGCCCGGACCCCCATATCATTCCCTCCCACGGAGAGCACCAAAACATCAGGGGGCCTGTCCACTCTAGAATAATAGTGGAATTCCGGAAGAACCCGTCCCCACATCATGCCTCTAACTCCCAACCATTTGCATACTGCTTCACTCCGGGGAACTCCAAGCTGTCTCCCTTCGGGCCGCGCATCCGCTCTGATCGCCCCCCAGAAGACATAAGAGTCGCCCAGAATCCACACCAGGCCTTGAGGAAAACCTGTAACAGACAACCAAAGAAAACATATAGCCCAAAACATAACTCCAACAGATCAATAACATCATGAAAAAACATTATAGCATGTGCGGACGTACATAAATTTTAAAACGATCAGATTCCCACCTCCCTATGCGCATAACCATCTGTGGACTCAAACCCCAACGAGCTGCCTCCGTAGCTGCCCCTACCCTAAAAGAATGAGTATTAAATTGAGCGGCTGGCATTCCAACCGTCAACAAGCAGCGCTTAAAAATTGCCACAAACTGGAAACGCGACAAGGATGAACCATCCTCGTGCTGTAAAAAAGGCCCTTGCACACCCTTCCGAACCTGAGCGAAGCGCTGAACAGAAAGTACCGGACACACTGCCTCTGGAAGCACCTTAAATAACGTCACATAAACCCCTTTGCCCAATTGATCAGTTTTAGATCTACTGATAAGGAGCTGAACGCTATCCATATTGATCTGTACCTCCGAAAACAACAAACCCCCCACACCGCGTTTATTTTTGCTCACCAGCTCCCCAATCCTCAAGGCTCCAAAGAAAGCCAAAGAAAAAGCTGCCGTAAACAGCTGAACCTCATAAGGCGAGGAACAAACCCTGGGCAAGATTCCTACCATATCCTGTAGCAGCCCAAAGGACACTGGGCGCCTGGTATCTCTTACCACGCGTCCGCGCCGGAAACCCTTCATGGCCTGACGCACCATAAAGTCCTTGGTAATATCCCGCAGGCCTTTTAGCTTATGAAGAAAAGCCAACGCAGCAAATCTCCGGTTCATTTTCGACACCGACTCTCCCTTGGAAAACTGCATCCCAATCACGTACAATAACAGTGAGAGCCTGTCCTGATCCGAAACACAACCCCCCACGGAACTTACCAGTTCGTCCCATTCCCGCCAAACCGAAGAGTAAGCCGCCCATGTTCCCGCACTCACCGAACGCTGTACCAAGCCACCAGCTATTCCAATGCCAGTCTCCACAGATGCCTGGGACAAGGAACCGACCTCTACTCCGCCGCCGGCGCCAGCTTCCGGAACCTGTCCCACTGAAAACGAGACAAGGCATCAGCAATGGAATTCTCCACACCCGGCACATGTACAGCTTTTACAAAACAATTCAAACTCAAACAACGAAGGACCAAAAAACGTAATAAACGCACTACGGGCGGAGACGAAGCAGACAGACTAGACACAACTGCCACCACCCCCATGTTATCACAGTGAAAACAAACTCGCCGATTTAGAAAGCGAGACCCCCAGATGTCCAGTGCCACCACAATCGGGAAAAGCTCCAATAGCACCAGATTACTCAAGAAGCCCGCGACACGCCATTCCTCCGGCCACGCCTCCGCGCACCATGCCCCTTGACAGTACGCCCAAAAACCCAAACTGCCCGCTGCATCCGTGTACAAATCGAAATCAAAGGCCGACACCACCGGGGCCACCCACAAGGACCTCCCGTTATAGGTGGCCAGAAACTCCTCCCATACCCACAGATCCGCCTTGTGTTCGGCCGAAAGCCGAATAAAATGATGTGGCATTCGTACCCCAGAAGTAACGGCACTCAGGCGACAGCAAAAAATGCGCCCCATCGGCATGATGCGGCAGGCGAAATTAAGCTTCCCCAGCAAAAACTAATTGCTTCAGCCTAACTTTCTTCGCCTGTAAGGCCGCCCTCACCAACAATCGCAAGTCCTCCAATTTAGCCGTCGGCAAGCGACACTCCATTGCCTGTGTATCAATAATGATACCCAAGAATTGCATCTCTGTCGAAGGCCCTTCTGTCTTTTCCGGAGAGGAATCCCGAAACGCCGCGCCACGCTTTCCAATGTTCGTAACAAGACCGAACAAACCGTGGATTTCGGGGGGCCAATACAAAGAAAATCATCAAGGTAGTGCAGAACCGAGCGCACTTGTGACTCTTCCCGAACCACCCATTCGACAAAGGTACTAAATGTCTCAAAGTAAGAACAAGAAATAGAACAACCCATGGGAAGACAACGGTCAACGAAAAACTGTCCACCCCAAAAACAACCCAGCAACGGCTGGCTATCCGGGTGAACCGGCAATAAACGAAAAGCGGACTCAATGTCCGTCTTAGCCAATAATGCCCCCTGTCCATATCTCTGAACCCAACTGACGGCCGTATCAAACGACGTATAGGACACCGACGTCAAATCAGGCTCAATCGCATCATTTACCTAAGATCCCTTAGGATACGACAAGTGATGAATCAGCCGAAATTTATGTGGTTCCTTCTTAGGTACCACCCCCAAAGGAGACACATGCAACCCAGGTATGGGTGGGTGATCGAAAGGGCCAGTCATTCTACCCATCTCCACCTCCTTAGCTAACTTATCCGTCACCACATGAGGAAACTGAGAAGTAGATTTCAGATTCCTGGGCACAGAATCCCCAGACAAGGGTAGCGAACAGGGAATGCGAAAACCATATGCAAAGCCCTCGGCAAGAAAAACCGCCGCCTCCTTTCTGGGATACCTACTTAAGTACGGCAGCATCTCGGACAGATTTACCGGCGTCCTCCCTTTTTGAAACGGACTCACTAGATTGCAGCTTCCCCTTCTTAAAGCATTTGGCAAAACCGTGAGAGCCTCCGCATCCGGAGCACTCGTGACTCATGACTCCCTCGTTGAACTGCCAACAGTAATTTTTACGTTGTGAGGCCGGCTGCCCAGTGCCTGAACCGCCGGCCCCCCCTGGAAAGGGCTGGCCCGAAGCCCGAGCCTGCACCATGAGCTTCATCCAAAGCCCAATATCCTTATGGTCCCATCTTAGCTGAGGCCTGACAGCTTTTCGCTGACAAAACTGTTCGTCATAGCGAAGCCATGCCAGTCCTCCATATACCCTATAAGCCTCCCCAATAGCGTCTAAATAGCAAAAAAGCGGAGAACAATTCTCCGGCTCCTTTTCACCTATGACGCTGGCCAATATCGCAAAGGCTTGCAGCCAGTTAGAAAATGTCCTAGGGATAAGCCGCCAACGCCGCCTCTCCTCCTCCTCCTTTTTACTCTCATCTGCTTTTCCTTTATCTATGTTAAACTTCTCTAGCGGCAAAAGGGAGAATATCTCCACGTATTCCCCCCGCCAAATCCTCACCCTAACTTCGGGCTTGAGATGTACCCCTAACAGACCCTCGAAGCATACATAAACCTCACCATGCGCTCTATCACCCAAACGAACCCCATCATCCCCCGACTCCTTAGCCTTACGCAACTCCGTGCCACTGACCCTCGCCGTCTGAGAAGCAGACTCAACTACCGCCGAGGATAATGGGATTTCCGTATCCATTTGTCCTTCTCGCTGGGACGCCGTGCTCACCGCCAGCGGCAGCGTAGAACTACGCGCAACGGGGGCATCACAGCCCAAACCATCCGACGTGGTCACGGCAGGGACCCACGCCCCCATTGGCCCTGCTACTGGTCCGGAAGGCCCAGGCGCGGCGCAACGGTCCAACAATTCCCAAAAACCCGCAAAAAATTCCGCCAAACCCGCCACACCAGGTTCCCTCCCCATCTGACCCGCTTGCTCCCTGCCCCGTGACCCCCCCTGTCCACCCTCCGTGAACCCAACACCTTGCCTTACAAAAGTAGCAGAAATAAAATTGGACTCACCAGGCTGCCTGCGCACCGAATCCCGAGCAGCCGCACTTCCGGATCCCAGCTGAATCTGCACGGTAGGGCGCATGGTCGGTGATCGCCCATCGCCGTCATCGCTGGACACCTCGCCGGATTCTGCTGACAACTCACGGACAGACTGTGCCGCAGGCGTCCTTCCCCTCGATTCCTCCGGCTCAGCACGCCCCGGCGTACCCTCATCTTCCTCCGCCTCCATCTGACAGCTGCGGGGTTTGCGTGCACCCCCAACCGTGGAAGGGGGTCGCCGGCCCTTTAATTGAGCTTGGCCACTCCCCCGTGCAGCTGTCACTCTTTCTCTGCTTGAAGATGGCTGCAATGTCTGTGTAGAAGCAGCAGAGGGCGCCAACTGCCTTCTGCTGCCTGTTTCTCCAGCCTTCCCACGCCGAGCCGACGCTCCAGCCACAGGAGAGGGAGCTGATCCTCCAGATGACGCCGCCGACGAGCGCAGGTACCGGACCTCCTGGCTCACACGGTCCGCTCTGCCCACCGATCCAGAAGGGACAGGGCTCCCGCCCCTCCCTGCATCCGACTGTGTCCCACGCCGAGCCGGCCTCCTGCTAGGCACATCAGCAGGAGAGCCTGCCGTATCATCCTGTGTCACTGTAGAGGGGGAGGAGGGGGGAAGAGAGCGCAGCGGCCCCCCCTCCCGCAGGTCCCGCCGATGCTGGGGATTCCTCCCAGGCCCTCCGCTGTGGCCAGAAGCTGATGGCCTAGCAGGGGACACTGAAGGGTTCCGTGTGGAGCTCCCATGCGGCCGCCGGACCCGGGGGGTATGTGAAGGGCTCAAGCGCTCAGGAGGGCGAACCCTCCTAGCGCGCTTAGATGAAGGGGGAGATCCAGGAGGAAATGGATCAACCCCCGACCCCCCTAACATGCCTAATAACTGTTGCTGGAGCCACTGAGGACCCCGTGTAGAGGCTGCAGCCCTGACCTGGTTCCACAAGGCCTCCAAATCGCTCATCCTGCCTGTATTTCTCTCCGCAGGGGCCGACAGAACTTCTACCAACAAGGAATATTCTGGAATGATTTCCCAACAGCCTGTGCAACATCCCAACCCTTTTCCTGCTCCACCCAAACACCTGACCTGCTCCTCCAATAAGGTAAGCTACCCTTTTTCCCCAACTAACTCAGTAAAAACTTAACCCTTGCCGACCTGTTCCTCCCATATTTACGCCGACCCTCCGTCTAGATTTTCCTCCGGGTCACACTTTACAATGTAATGATAGAAGTAATGTGTTTCAATCATCCTGACACCATACCAACCATGGTGCCGGGAATGATTGAGGCACTAACACCAGCCATTGCCCTGAAAAATTGCCAGCGAAAAATCCTTACCCCTCGCGCGCATACCCTGAAGTATTTTTAGTCTGTACAATTAAAGCCAGTTGTTTTCAGTGTTCTCGTGTATGGAGATATGTTTTTAATTGATCTATTGTAGCAGTCATCGATAAAGGACGAGAATGGTGGTGTGTGTGTGTGTGTGTGTTGGGGGGGGGGCGGCATTGAAGGACCCGGCCTTGGGGCGGCAAAGGGAGTAAATCCGGGCCTGCCTCCCCCACTCTCTCCCTCTCTCCCCCACTTTTCTTCTCTCGCTCTCTCTCCCCCTCCCTCTCTCCCCCTCTATCCCATTCTCTCCCTCTCTCCCTCTCTCCCCCGCTTTTCTTCTCTCGCTCTCTCTCCCCCTCCCTCTCTCCCCCTCTATCCCACTCTCTCCGGCTCTCTCACTCTCTCCCTCTCCCTCTCTCCTCCTCTTTTCTCCTCTCTCCCCCCCCCCTTTTCAAACAAGATGTGCTTTATCAGCAGACTTTAAGCTTTAATTTGAGGGTATTTACATCCAAATCAGGTGAACTGTGTAGGAATTACAACAGTTTGTATATGTGCCTCCCACTTTTTAAGGGACCAAAAGTAATGGGACAGATTAAAAATCATCCATCAAACTTTCACTTTTTAATACTTGGTTGCAAATCCTTTGCAGTCAATTACAGCCTGAAGTCTGGAACGCATAGACATCACCAGACACTGGGTTTCATCCCTGGTGATGCTCTGCCAGGCCTCTACTGCAACTGTCTTCAGTTCCTGCTTGTTCTTGGGGCATTTTCCCTTCAGTTTTGTCTTCAGCAAATGAAATGCATGCTCAATCGGATTCAGGTCAGGTGATTGACTTGGCCATTGCATAACATTCCACTTCTTTCCCATAAAAAACTCTTTGGTTGCTTTCGCAGTATACTTTGGGTCATTGTCCATCATTGTCCAGGCACTTAGATGACTGTAAGTCATCTAAGACTCTATTTAACCATGTGCCTTTAAGCCAAGCTCATTATTTGGCATAATTGAAACCACGCCCATCTCCTCCTAGGCCACGCCCACAACAGTGTCCCCTCCCCTAATTAAAATAATACTCTGCCTACAGACAGAAAATTGTCCCTAAAATTGTTTTGAGAATGTTGGCAACTATGAAGTAGCACAGTGCTGAATATCAAAAAATGCCCTGGTCATGAAGAGGGTAATACAAGGTGGTTAATAAAAGTCAAACAAACGGATCTAATAGGATCTGACGATGAACAACCTTTCTTATCGATCGCTGCTGGATCTGAATACAAACGAGGCAAAGAACAATCTGTAAAATGCAATGAGCCAAAGCAGCTGCAGCCACGAGCTTGTTTTAACCACTTCAAGTACAGGACATTTTACCATGGCCTATAGACAGGAAGTGGTTAAAGGGTCAACTGCATATACTGTACACTCACAGATACTGCAGATCAAAGCATTTCTATTTGAAGACTTATGTAAGGGAGCAAGCTGTCCTCCTATATTGCAGTCACAGAATCCCATGACTATCTCCTTTTACGCTTCTGGCTCAGGAAGTAGAAGAAGCAATTACTTCCCAAGAAGCATCCAGCTAACCCAGACAAAAAAGCAGATCTTGCCGTGAAATTGTCATAGGATTAATACTGTTAATTAAGTTAATTATTCTATTAACCATAATACATTATCATTTAACAATCATGCATATCAGTTCTCTTGTTGACATGATTTTTTTTGGCAATTTATTTTCAACAATGACTTTTAACAACACTGCACCTTGGAGAATTACAGTAATTACAGCAATAGCGAGGCATTCAAGAGGAAATAATCTGGGAAATCTTGCTGAGATCTGCAGCAGTTTCTGCCATCCATATACATATCTCCCAACTGTCCCTGATTTCGAGGGACCGTCCCTGATTTTGAGGGACTGTCCCTGATTTGGAGCAATGTCCCTCTGTCCCTCATTCCTCCTCATTTGACCCTCATTTTGGTCTGATCTATATAGATGTATATAAAATGCACTTTTTATCTATCAAAAAGTGTTTTCCAGCGCCAAACCTTTCATTTGATTTCTAAATTGCTGAATTTGTAGATTCCAAAAGCCAATATAAAGGAATAGTAGTGGTAAAAAAAGCACTTGTGGGTTTAACCAATCTTAATTTTTTTGTACAATTCTCCTTTAAGGGGGCGTGGCAAGGGGTGTGTCCTATGCCTGCATACTTTTGCTGATAGGTGTCCCTTATTCCCATCTCAGAAAGTTGGGAGGTATGCATATTCCATATTTCCAGCCATGAAGAAAAAAAATGCAGCAAATATTCAATGTCATTTATGACAACCTTTGGATCCAAAAGTAGCACACGATAAAAGGCATTCTTGTCTAATTCAGTGGATCAAGGCAGTCCCTGTGTGCTTGTTTATTTCATAAAGTGCCTTGTTTCAATTGTAATTTTTGCATGTGAATGGAAAACCACTTACTATTACTAACTTTAAGCTTGGGTTCACACTTGTGTGGTGCGAGACAGCGCATGTGATTCGCACAGGAATCTCACCGCATTCCTGTGCAAATCACATGCAATGTCTGTGCGGTGCCATTTGAGTCGTTTTTTTTTATGGCTCAGATTGTACCGCATTCACACCAAAATGGTTCAGGGCCCTTTTTTTGCTGCATCTGAATCAGATTGCATGGGTGTTCACACCCATGCGATCCAATTCTGGCAATCGAACTGTGTTTTGCGAGCTGTTTCAGGGTGACGGTAAAGTGGTTCTAAAGGCAGAAGGTTGTTTATCTTAATGCATTACAATTTTACAATATAAAAGGGAAACAATACAGTTATAATACAATAAAAGACAAGAGGATTAAGAGGGCCCTGCTCAGAAGAGCTTACAATCTAATAATTCTCTCCATTAAGATATAAAAACCTTCCCTGTGCAGTGGCCCCCCTCAGTTCCCCTAATACGTACCTGAGGCCCATCTCAATTCAGTGATGTTGCACGAGAGCCTTGACTGTCCAGGATTCTCCCTCCTCATTAGCTAAGACAGAAGCGGGGCGCCATTGGCTCCAGCTGCTGCCAATCAAAGTCAGTGAGCCAATGAGGAGAGAAAGGGGGAGGGCTGAGCTGCGGACACAAAGAGCAGCTGCTCAGGTGCCCCCACAGCAAGCTGCTTGCTGTGGGGGCAATCGGCAGGAGGGAAAAGCCAGGACCGCCGTTGGGGGACCCGAATTAGAAATATTTCAAGATCTCTCCGGCCTAGTGGTTAATTTATCCAAATGTACTGCAAAGCCTATAAATATTCCACCGTTGTTAGCGGCATCTTCGCAGGAGAGATTTCTTTTACTTGGACCTCACTCTTTTAAATATTTGGGCATTCTCCTTACCCCATCTTATAAAACTCTTTTTCAAACCAATTATTCATAAATATTAAAACACTACTAAAATGATGGTCTAATTATCACATCTCCTTTTTGGGGAGAATAACAGCTACCAAAATGGTGATTTTACCCAAATTACGTTTTCTATTTTAGAGCTTTACCCACACTGATCCCTAAAAGTACTTTAGACTCCCTTCAAAGAGAAATTAACTAATTTATATAATTCAACAAAAAAATGAGGTTTGGTTACTCTCTCATGCACAGGTCTCATTCAAATGGTTTAAGCCTTCCTAACTTATGGTGCTATTATCTAGATGCAAGATTTTCACAGTTAGCTCAATGGTTCGCTCCCTCAAACCAAGTGTCTTGGTTACATTTTGAAGAGCAATCAATTATACCATTCCATCTTCAAGGCATTCTATGGTCCAAGTCAATCCAACCCAGAGAGATTTATCTCTTAAATATGGTGGTGGCTCATTCATATCAACTGTGGCACCAATAAAAAGATAAATTTGACTTGAATTTCTACCCCCCCCCCCCCCCCTAGAATCCTTTATAGGAGACCCCTGCTTCTCTCCAGCCTTTAGAAATAGCAGCACTTTCTATTTATGGAAACTACACAACCTCACTACCTTGAAATCCCTATCTCTAAATAATAAATGTTGCCCTTTTTCAGATTTCTGTGATCTATACAATATCCCAATTTCAGAATTACTCCATTATACTCACATTGAAAAATTCTACCAAAAATACTTCTCTCTAATGCCGCGTACACACAAGCAAACTTTTCGACTGGACTGGTCCGACGAACCGAGTGCGGTGGACAATTCGACCGTGTGTGGGCTTCATTGAACCTGCAGCGGACTTTTTCGGTCGAAAATCTGACGGACTTTAGATTTGGAATATGTTTCAAATCTTTATGACGGACTCGAGTCCGGTTGAAAAGTCAGCTCCTCTGTATGCTAGTCCGATGAAAAACGACGCTAGGGCAGCTATTGGCTACTGGCTATCAACTTCCTTATTTTAGTCCGGTCGTACGTCATCACGTATGAATCCGTCGGACTTTGGTGTGACCATGTGTAGCCAAGTCTGTTTGTTGGGAAAGTCCATTGGAAGTCCGCCGAAAGTCCGTCGGATAGTCCGTCGGACCGTCTGGTCAAAAAGTCTGCTCGTGTGTCTGCGGCATAAGACTGGTAAATACAGACATGATGCGGACAGCAATAAAGTAGAGTAATTCTTGGCATCCATTCACCTTACACCATTTAAGTATGCTTAAACCAATAAAAAAGTTGACTTGTGAGTGGTTGCTAGTCCGTCGGAAGTCCACCGAAAGTCCGTCAGATAGACCGTCGGACCAGTTCGGTCGAAAAGTCCGCTCGTGTGTAGGCGGCATTACATTACAACCCCCTTATTCCCAATATTCCCAATTTTAACAAATCTGCATCTCCTCACCAAGAGATAGGGGATTGATCTCTTGTATTTACCGCTGTTTAAATTAACCTTCTCTTTCAGAAAAGTCAAAACCAATGCTTCAATGGGAAATTGACTTGGACCAATCTTTCACACTACCATAATGGACCACTATGATCCAAAACCTACTGGAATGTACTCGCTCAATTTCATGCGAGAGAAACAGCCATCAAGTTACACCCCAGATGGTACCTAACCCTGTATAAAATAAACTCATTTTATCCATCGGTATCTTCCTCATGTTTTAGAGGATGCCCAGATCAAGGTACCATCTTACATCAATTCTGGTTCTGCAAAATTTTGAAAAACATATGGCTACAAGCAGCTGCTAAGATTGAACATATTATAGGCAAAAAAATTCCCCTCACCCATAAGATGTGTTTATTGTTTGCACATATACCTAATGTTCCCACACAGCATATTAGACTAATACACACACTGTTTAATCACTTCAGCCCCGGAAGGATTTACCCCCTTCCTGACCAGAGCACTTTTTGCAATACGGCACTGCATCACTTTAACTGACAATTGCGCGGTCATGCAATGTTGCACCCAAACAAAATTGGCGTCCTTTTTTCCCCACAAATAGAGCTTTCTTTTGGTGGTATTTGGTCACCTCTGCGGTTTTTATTTTTTGCAATATAAACAAAAAAGTAGCGACAATTTTGAAAAAAAAGAAATATTTTTTACTTTTTGCTATAATAAATATCCCCCCCAAAAAAACAACATTCTTTCTCAGTTTAGGCCAATATGTATTCTTCTACATATTTTTGGTTAAAATTATCGCAATAAGCGTATATATTGATTGGTTTGCGCAAAAGTTATAGCGTCTACAAAATAGGGGATAGGTTTATGGCATTTTTATTATAAATGTTTTTTTTATTAGCAATGGCAGCAATCTGCGATTTTTATCGTGACTGCGACATTATGGCGGACACATTGGACACTTTTGACACTATTTTGGGACCATTGTCATTTATACATTTTTATATATTATATATCAGTGTATAAAAATGCACTGATTACTGTAAAAGTGACACTGGCAGGGAGGGGCTAAACACTAGGGGGCGATCAAGGGGTTAAGTGTGTCCTAGGGAGTGATTCTAACTGTAGGGGGGATGGGCTCACTACAACATGACAAAGATCACTGCTCCCGATGACAGGGAGCAGTAGATCTCTGTCATGTTGCTAGGCAGAACAGGGAAATGCCTTGTTTACATAGGCATCTCCCTGTTCTGCTGCTCCGTGACACGATCACGGGCCCCCGGTGCCCATAATGCCGCAATTTAAAGGGGACGTACCTGTACGCCCATTTGCCCAGCCATGCCATTGTGCCGACGTATATCATTGTGTGCTGGTCCGCATGTGGTTAACTCAATCCACTGGATGATAGCTTTTAATTGCCATTCATCCACTGTCCCTTGGTCCCAGGTATTGAGTAGAATGGATTAAATAAAACTCTCAGAACTTATCCACCATACACTCTCTGCCACCATGCACATTTTCAAAAAAAATGGTCTCCTTGGGACATACCATTTCCTTAAATACCACCTTATATAGTCTAATAATGCATCTCATTATACAACAAAGTTTTCAATGATATAACCTGACAGGAAATATTCATACTTAGATCGCCTCATTATTGTTCTTTTGTTGTATTGCTATGTTCTTTTTATGTGAACCATTCACCTCATATTAAATGCATACTTGATATATCAGATGTACCTTTGTTTCTGTTTGTGTACTAAACTATTATTAAACTATGACCTTTTAAATCATAAAAATCGTTTGTAAACAAAAAACAAATATATAAGGGGTCCATATAGTGAACTTGGTGTTGAGTTATTCACTTTATGGTCAACACAGAGGACAAGGGGGCACTCTTTACATCTGGAGGAAAATAGATTTCATCTCCAAATACGAAAAGGCTTCTTCACAGTAAAGCCGCGTACACACGAGCGGAATATCCGACAGAAAAAGTCAGACGGAAGATTTTCATCGTCTATTCCGATCGTGTGTAGGCCTCATCGGACTTTTTTTTTCGAAAATTCTGACGGATCTAGAAATAGAACATGTTCTAAATATTTCAAACGGAACCAATTCCTATCAGGAAATCCGCTCGTCTGTATGCTGTTCCGACAGACCAAAAACGACGCATGCTCTGAAAGTACGAGATGGAAGCTATTGGCTACTGGCTATTGAACTTCCTTTTTCTAGTCCCGTGGTACGTGCTGTACGTCACCTCGTTCTGTAAGGTCGGGCTTTGGTCGGACTTTGGGTTGACGTTGTGTAGGCAAGACCGCTTGAATGAAATTCCGTCGGAGAAACCTTCGGAGTTTATTCCGATGGCAAAACCAGTCGTGTGTACGCGGCATAAGAGCTGTGATAATGTGGAATAGACTCCCTCCAGAGGTGGTTCTGTCCAGCTCAGTAGATTGCTTTAAGAAAGGCCTGGATTCTTTCCTAAATGCACATAATATAACTGGATACTAACAATTATAGGTAAAGTTGATCCAGGGAAAAGCCGATTGCCTCTCTGGGATCAGGAAGGAATTTTTTCCCCTGCTGTAGCAACTTGGATCATGCTTTTCTTGGGTTATTTTGCCTTCCTCTGGATCAACTTTGGGTGTAGGATTGTGTATATAGGATTGTATGATAATGTATTTATTTATTTCATGGTTGAACTAGATGGACTTGTGTCTTTTTTTTAACCTGATTAACTATGTAACTATGTAAGTATGTATGTATTTTTATGGGGAACCCATGCCTCTCTTTTTCGTTTTTTTCCATAGGGCCCTCGTTTAACATCTATATCAGACCCTCATCTAGGATAAGGTTTTGGTATAAGTGAAGGGAATCACTGACCGTTTGTTTACAAACAAAATGAAGCAGATGGAAACTGTAATTTCCTAGCAATTTAGGCCCCTTTCACACATTCTGTCCGTTTGTCAATTTTTTATCCATCTGTTGACAAGTGAAAAGCAGACATCAATGCATCTCTATAGAAAAACAGATGTACTGTAAATGGATGATCATCCATTTACATCAATTTACATCCACATCCAACATCCTCCGCTTTTTGAAACGGATCAAAGCTCTGTTTTTCTTCTGTTAAAAAAAAGGGATCGGACGAAAAATGGATGTGCACTGACAAATTGTCAGTTTTTCATAAATTTTTGCATTGGTACTGGATGTAAAAAAAAAATGATGAAAAACTGATGAAAAACTGATGAATGGATAAAATACCGTACTTATGAAAAACAGATGAATACTTCATCCGTTTTGATGTGACTGAGGGGCCTTAAAGCGGTTGTTAAGGCTGAAGGTTTTTTTACCTTCATGCATTCTATGACTGCTTTTATCCGGCCCTTGGGGCACCCTTTTATTCACTGACAACAAAGGGTACAGTTCTTTCCAAAGACACCAACGATGGGGCACTATTCCTCCCACTGACACCAATCACAATTCCTCCAAATGACATCAATGATGGGGGACAATTCCTCCCAATGACATCAATCATGGGGCACAATTTCTCCCACTGACACAGATGATGGGGGTTTGTTTACTCCCACTGATGCTGGGACATTTTGTACTCCCCATGGCCAGAGTCTGGCACCCCCTAAAGTCTGAAGAACAGTAAGCTGGCCCTTTGTTTAGAAAGTTTTGAGACCCCTGGCTTAGAATTTCGCCATTACTAATTTCCAAGATTTGGCTCCCACGAACTTCAATGGGGTTCAGATTTAGTGCTCCAACTTCAGTTTGGTTCATTACTAGCCCTAAATATGCATATCATTGAACTTAGGTATGGACCATTGGTTTTAAAAATGTAAATTTACTGTTTTAAAGTCTTAAAAATCGGTAAAGTATTTCTAAAGCCAAAACTATTGGTTTTCCTTTGCTATCTGTGTCCCTTTGAAGAGATTTTGCTTCACTTCCTGTCCTGTAGACACACCCAGAAATGAGAACAAGGACAAGCTCAAGCGTAGTCAAAGTTGTTTTACAGAAAAACAACCAGTCATAGGGAGCTGCATGATGAATATGTCCCCACAACTAACTAATGTTCTAAATTGAATTACATATACAATACCATCTTATTATTACATATTCTAGGCTATGAAGAAAAAGATTTCTGGTTTGCAAGTAGAAATGGAATTAGAATGAACGCAGAATTTTGCCTTCCCAGTTTCCTGTGCACAAGGGACCATGTATTCCAGCTGCTTTCTTCTCTACTCCTACAGGTTACATCCACAACAAAATCTAAAGTCTCAGCTGTGAAGAACAGATGGCAGGAAAGGCACATTTTTGGTGGCAATAATAGATTTCTACCCTGCGGTTAAGTACAGTATGTAGAAGCTGCAGCTGCTTTACAGTGCAGTAAAAGTCATACAAGGCCAACTGCCATTTATTTCTGTGTATTAGAAATTCAAATCAAATAAAGTATCAGTAGGTTAATCTGCTTTTGCATAATAAAATACCCAGCGTGTGCGTGTTTGTGGTGGGCACATTACATTGTAAGCTCTTGGCAGGGACCAGTGTAAAGGATTCTATGTTTTCTATTATAGAGTAATTCAAGGTATGGATATTTTATACGTACTGTAGTTACATCAGACCAGCTTGGACCAATGTAACTGAGACCCCTTTCACACTGAAGGCGATTTTCAGGCGTTTTAGCGATAGGAATAGCTCCTGTAAAGCGCCTGAAAACCGCCTTCCAGGCCTCCTTGTGCTTCAAGCAGCATCTTTGGTGCGGTTTGGTTGGTTTCAGGTTGTCTGTTTAGAGTTACAGAGGAGGTCTAGTGCTAGAATTATTGCTTTTGCTCTAAC
This sequence comes from Lithobates clamitans, assembly GCA_037952925.1. Taxonomy (NCBI): domain Eukaryota; kingdom Metazoa; phylum Chordata; class Amphibia; order Anura; family Ranidae; genus Lithobates; species Lithobates clamitans. The sequence continues at coordinate 1,811,588 of JBBGZY010001308.1, forward strand.
GTTCGCAGCAATACCTCATATGTGTGCATATGTAAACATGGTTTACATATGCATGCGCGACTTACGTATTTGTTCGCTTCTGCGCGCGAGCATGAGATGGGGGCACTTAAGTTTTTTTTTTTTATATATATTTTATTTTTTATGTTTACACTGTACTTTCATTTTTTTTAAATCATTTTATTACTATTACTATTGTAAACATCCCCTTTAATAGAAAGAAGGGATGTCAGCTGTAGCTTCCCATTGATGAAACGCGTAGGGCGGGACTACAGTGTCATTGCATAACTTCCGGTTTCGAGCCGTGGAGCGCAGATCGCTCCAGTTTCCTGTTTTTAAATACTGTTTTCGCTTTTAATGACTTTTAATAAATGTGAGTACCCATCAGTATTCTTAATAAATGTTTGGATATTTGTACGGTATCACACTATGGAGTCTCTTTCCTCTCTACATGTGGGCAACATCTAAGAGGTTAACAGTGAGGAGACCACTTACATTGCAGACAAGGAGGCACTTGGAGAGCACAGGACAGGAAGTTTCCTGCCACTCCACAGGCCGCACAGTGGCTCATACTATAAAGGTGAAATACCTCCTTGTGGGGTGAATAATAGGGGTGAGTGCGTTTCTTATGGGGCACTGTTTTCCAAGAAGCACAGAACAATTTCAAGGAGCACATTGTCACTTTATTGGACTTTTTTATACACCAGGGTTTAAGGACGGTATATGCATATTTCTGAACCCAGTTTCACAGCAAAAATATACACCAGTCATATATGTTGGATTTTTTTTGCACAGAAATGTCACTTTGAATTGCAGATTTTGCACAGGATTGTGTTTATTTTATTTTCATTTGAACATAACAATATGCATTATATATAAGCGGTTAGGAAGTTTACACAGTAGGATTTTTTTGTGGATTTTTGTGAATATACAATTATTTATTTTCTGCACTTTTTTGTCACTTTTTGCACTAAATGCACCCGTGACACACACCCCTCAAGTATTTAGAGGTTGTGGGTCACCTCTTAATAAGAGCAGCACCATACCTATCCCCTCTTCTTCACATTTCTTCTAAATTCACCTTAGGGTGAATTTATTGATAGAGGCTGCAGCTCCTCATTTTTCACTTTCACCATAAGCGCGGGGGTCTAATACTTTTTTCAAAGGGTTAAATGTGTTCCCTGGGAGTGCTTTCTAACTGTGGGGGAGGTGCATTTACTGTGGGAAGACAGAGATCAGTGTTCCTGCTTAGCAGACACACAAGATCTCTGACTTCTCTTCTCAAAGAACGGTGATCTGCCTTGTTTACACACCGTTCTGCTGATCTCCGGAATGATCGGCGGGTCCCAGCAGATATCAGGTCCACAGGACCCACTGATTGGCTCCCACTGTGTCCAATCACAGCAGGAGCGGGTCACCAGCAGCGCGCGTGTGCGCATCCCAGACCTGGAATTGTCACATCACGTACTAGGTACGTGATTTGGAACAGAGCGGCCGCCCTGCCACAGTATATCTGCGCTAAACGGTTAATTAAATTTCAATTTTTTTTTAAAACTGTCTGTTTGGGTTTTCGGCCAAGTGCATCCTGAATTTTTGGTTTTAGTTTCGGCCCCGGAATTTTCATTTTGGTCCACCACTAGTGTCCAATAATGATGAGCTAGTGACATGGAAAAAATACGATGACAAAACTCCAGTCAAAATACACAGCTCTGTGATAAAAAAATAATTGTATGTCAAAAATGCCCCTGGCCCAGATGGCTTTACTGTACCCTATTATAAAAAGTTTGCTGTGTCATTAGTCCGCCAAATTGGCTAAATTATTTAACCGCATTTTAAAGGGAGACCCTTTTCCAGAGGACATGTTGTTGGCGAATATATCTCTAATCCAAAAACCGGGCAAAGATCATACCCTTCCTCAGAACTATCGCCCCATATCGGTCATTAATAATGACTTAAAGATCTTTGGCGTATCTTAGCTTATTGATTGGCATCAGTTATTACGTCATTAATCTCTCTAGACCAGCCCGGTTTTATACCATCTCGACAAATTACAAACATACGTCTGGCATTAAATGTCATTCAAGACGCTTATATTTATTCCCGTAAGGTTCTACTTTTCAGCCTGGACATTAACAAAGCCTTTGACAGTGTCCTTTGACCCTATTTAGATACCATCCTATCCAAATTTGGCTTTAATTGCGAATTCGCCAATGGCTTCCGGGCGCTATACCATCTACCCCGGATTCGCAATCAACTCCCCCGATGCAACTCAGATTACTTTACCCTGGGGTCGTAGAATGAGGCAGGGATGTCCCCTCTCACCTATTTTTTTCGCTCTGGCAATAGAGCCACTAGCTCGCTCCATTACTTTCAGCCCTAATATTAGAGGATATGTTAAGAATAACCAGGAATTTAAATTAAGCCTATATGCGGACGATGTCCTTATGTTTGTGACTGACCCTTTAATCTCCCTGCCCAACCTTCTTACTACCCTAGACACTTTTTATAACCTTACAGGCCTGGGGGTAAACCCATCTAAATGCGTAGCTATGCCCATTAATATTCCACAGCCCTTTTTCTGGTAAGACTGTCCACAAGGTTTAGGAGTGTGTCTATGGGAATGTTTGACCATTTTTCCAGAAGTGCATTTGTGAGGTCAGGCACTGATGTTGGACAAGAAGGCCTGGCTTGCAGTCTCTGCTCTAATTTATCCCAAAGGTTTTCTGTCCCCGAGACCCGTCACCCGAGCTGAAAGGACAGGCGATCCTATTGGACACATAGGAGAAGAAGGGAGTAGACGTGATGCAGAGGAAGAGGAGACATGATGGAAGCTGCCGCCCACCAACCATAGGGGCGATGCCCTCCCGTGCCCTAGATGGGGTAAGTGCGGGGCTGGATGACCGACCACGGAGGGGGGGATGAGTGCCGGCCGAATGGAGGGGTGGTTGTTTGCCACCCCCCTCCAAAAAAAAACCCACCAGCCACTATTGGACAGGATTCTGTGCAGGCCAGTCAAGTTCCTCCACCCCAATCTCGCTCATACATGTCTTTATGGACCTTGCTTTGTGCACTGGTGCGCAGTCATGTTGGAACAGGAAGGGGCCATCCCCAAACTGTTCCCACAAAGTTGGGAGCATGAAATTGTCCAAAATGTCTTGGTATGCTGATGCCTTAAGAGTTCCCGTCACTGGAACCAAGGGGAACTAAGGGGCAAAGCCCAACCCCTGAAAAACAACCCTACACCCTAATCCCCCCTCTACTAAATAAGTTGGACCAGTGCACAAAGTCCTGACCTCAACCCGATAGAAATTACCTCTGGGATGAATTAGAGTGGAGACTGCGAGCCAGGCCTTCTCGACCAACATCAGTGGCTGACCTCACAAATGCGCTTCTGGAAGAATGAACAAACATTCCCATAGACACACTCCTAAACCTTGTGGACAGCTGCAAAGGGTGGGCCAACTCAATATTGAACCCTACGGGCTAAGACTGGGATACCATTAAAGTTCATGTGCGTGTAAAGGCAGTCGTCCCAATACTTTTGACAATATAGTATATATATATATACAGTGGGGGAAAAAAGTATTTAGTCAGCCACCAATTGTGCAAGTTCTCCCACTTAAAAAGATGAGAGAGGCCTGTAATTGTCATCATAGGTATACAGTGGGGATCGAAAGTTTGGGCACCCCAGGTAAAAATGTGTATTAATGTGCATAACAAAGCCAAGGAAAGATGGAAAAATCTCCAAATGGCATCAAATTACAGATTAGACATTCTTATAATATGTCAAAAAAAGTTAGATTTTATTTCCATCATTTACACTTTCAAAATTACAGAAAACAAAAAAATGGCGTCTGCAAAAGTTTGGCACCCTGCAGAGTTAATATCTTGTACTGCCCCCTTTGGCAAGTATCACAGCTTGTAAACGCTTTTTGTAGCCAGCCAAGAGTCTTTCAATTCTTGTTTGAGGTATCTTTGCCCATTCTTCCTTACAAAAGTCTTCCAGTTCTTTGAGATTTCTGGGCTGTCTGTCACGCACTGCTCTTTTAAGGTCTATCCATAGATTTTCAATAATGTTGAGGTCAGGAGATTGTGAAGGCCATGACAAAACCTTCAGTTTACACCTCTTAATGTAATCTCCTGTGGATTTTGAGGTGTGTTTAGGATCATTATCCATTTGTAGAAGCCATCCTCTCTTTAACTTCAGCTTTTTCACAGATGGCATCAAGTTACCATCCAAAATTTGCTGAAGTTTTATTGAATCCATTTTTCCTTCTACTCGTGAAATGTTCCCTGTGCCACTGGCTGCAATACAATCCCAAAGCATGATTCATCCATCCCCATGCTTAACAGTTGGGCAGAGGTTATTTTCATTAAATTCTGTGCCCTTTCTTCTCCAAACGTACCTTTGCTCATTCCGGCCAAAAAGTTCTATTTTAACCTCATCGGTCCACAGAACTTGTTTCCAAAATGCCTCAGGTTTGTCTATATGTTCATTTGCAAAGTCCAAACGCTGATTTTTGTGGTGAGGACGTAGAAGAGGTTTTCTTCTGATGACTCTTCCATGAAGACCATATTTGTACAAGTATCTCTTCATAGTGGAATAGTGTACCACAACTCCAGTGTCTGCCAGATGTTACTGGAGGGATCGTGCAGTCAAACGTGGGTTTTGAATTGCTTTTCTCACAATCCTGCAACCTGTTCTGTCTGATATTTTTCTTGGTCTTCCAGATCTTGCTTTAACTTCCACTGTTCCTGATGACTGCCATTTCTTAATTACATTCCGAACAGAGGATATTGACATCTGAAAACGCTTTGCTATCTTCTTATAGCCTTCTCCAGCTTTGTGAGCGTCAACTATTTTCAGTTTCAGTTTTCTAGACAACTGCTTAGAAGAACCCATGGTGCTCATTGTTGGGGCAAGGTCAGATGAGTCTGGCCATTTAAAACCTTTGAGATTGACATCACCTGGTCTTCCTAGACGATGATTGAGAACAATCCATGACACTGGCAGGTCTCAGCTTTGCAAAGGGGGCAGTGCATGCTATAAATTCTGCAGGGTGCCCAAACTTTTGCAGACGCCATATTTTTGTTTTCTGTAATTTTGAAAGTGTAAATGATGGAAATAAAATCTAACTTTTTTTGACATATTATAAGAATGTCTAATCTGTAATTTGATGCCATTTGGAGATTTTTCCATCTATCCTTGGCTTTGTTATGCACATTAATACACATTTTTACCTGGGGTGCCCAAACTTTCGATCCCCACTGTACCTCAACTTTTAGAGACAAAATGTGGAAATAAATCCAGACAATCACATTGTCTGTCTGATTTTTTGAAAGAATTTATTTGCAAATTATGGTGAAAAATGTTACTCACATTGTGAGGCCATGTGGCCTGAATCAACGTCTTGCATCATCTCCAAACAAACGTGTATAGTATCTTTTGACGGTTCAAACTCAATTTTTTCATGCTTTGCTTGAATTTTCACAATGTGAGTACCATTCTGTTTACTTTTTGGATTAAAGTTTTTAAACGTTTTTATGCTATGGGCACCCCTTCTTTTTCACGATCCGGAATTGCCAGGAACTGCTACACAGTGGCAAAAACTCTGACTGCACAATACCCCTGCAGGGGTGACAGTATCTGGTGAGTGTCTGCACAGTAGGAGCACAGTAGTAGCACGAATAAACAGCACTGTCACTAAGGAATACTGGAATAAGAAGATTAATTTGAACAATATTGTTTTTACCAAGAGGAACAATCTTTCTAAGCACAGCATCATTTGTGCATTTAATAGGACTATTTAAAACAATATTGCTTCGCTAACTAACACTTGTTGTTTTGAGCTCAAGTTACTTTACCACCAACTGTTTTTCCCTCCGGTCCCTTTCCCCTCTTGACACCTTGCGAGCCCCGTCGCGGGGCATGCCAGGCCCTTAGGTCTGGTATGGATTTTAAGGGGAACCCCCTACGCCAAAAAAACTGCGTGGGGTCCCCCCAAAATCCTTACCAGACCTGATCCGAGCATGCAGCCCGGCCGGTCAGGAAAGGAGGTGGGGACAAGCGAGCGCCCCCCTCCTGAACCATACCAGGCCGCATGCCCTCAACATGGGGGGTGCTTTAGGGGAGGGGGCGCCCTGCGGCCCCCCACCCCAAAGCACCTTGTCCCAATGTTGATGAGGACAAGGGCCTCTTCCCGACAACCCTGGCCATTGGTTGTTGGGGTCTGCGGGCGGGGGGGCTTATCGGAATCCAGGAGCCGCCTTTAATAAGGGGGCCCCCAGATCCCGGCCCCCCACCCTATGTGAATGAGTATGGGGTACATGGTACCCCTACCCATTCACCTAGGGAAAAAGCCCCCGGAGCTGTCTAATAAATGACTTTAAAAAAATGTGCAGTGTTTTTTTTTATTGACACGTTTTCCCTAGGTGAATGGGTAGGGGTACCATGTACCCCATACCTATTCACATAGGGTGGGGGGGTCGGGATCTGGGGGCCCTCTTATTAAAGGGGGCTCCAGGATTCCGATAAGCCCCCCACCCGCAGGCCCCGACAACCAACGGCCAGGGTTGTCGGGAAGAGGCCCTTGTCCTCATCAACATGGGGACAAGGTGCTTTGGAGTGGGGGGGGCGCAGGGCGCCCCCCTCCCCCAAAGCACCCCCCCATGTTGAGGGCATGCGGCCTGGTACGGTTCAGGAGGGGGGGCGCTCGCTCGTCCCCACCCCCTTACCTGACCGGCCAGGCTGCGTGCTCGGATCGGGGTCTGGTATGGACTTTAGGGGGGACCCCAAGCCGTTTTTTCGGCGTAGGGGGTTCCCTTTAAAATCCATATCAGACCTAAGGGCCTGGTATGCCCCGCGTTCGCCGCAATAGGAAAATTAGTTTTTCCTATTGCAGCGAGCGCAAGATGCAGTATCCTGCCCTTGCGTCGTATCTGGTCCGTCGGACCAGCATACAGACGAACGGGCTTTCCGTCAGGAACTCAGTCTGGCGGAGTTACGACGTAATGATTTGAAGCAGGCTTCAAATCTAAAGTACGTCGGATTTCCGACCGAAACGGTCCGTCGGAAGTCCGATGCAGTCCGATGCAGACCACACATGGTCGGATTGTCCGCCAGATTTGGTCCGGCGGCGTCCGTCGGACTTTTGTAGCCGAAAAGTCCGACCGTGTGTACGCCCTATTACAGAAAACGTTTGACCTCTGTCATTTCCAACAAAGGATATATAACAAAGTATTGAGATGAACTTTTGATATTGACCAAATACTTATTTTCCACCATAATTTGCAAATAAATAAATTCTTTCAAAAATCAGACAATGTGATTGTCTGGATTTGTTTCCACATTTTGTCCCTCATAGTTGAGGTATACCTATGATGACAATTACAGGCCTCTCTCATCTTTTTAAGTGGAAGAACTTGCACAATTGGTGGCTGACTAAATACTTTTTTGCCCCACTGTGTATATGTATATATATATATATATATATATATATATATATATATATATATATATATATAATCTATCACGTATAACATGTCTGCTGAAGATAGGGAGAATCCATCCTTTGGTAGCCAGGACTGGACAGCGAGTATGTGTTCCCCACAGAAGTGTTAACTGCACCAACTCCATGGTTACTGATCCTTGTGAATGCTCAACTGTATTCAATAAATAGCAGTGTATTATGTAACATTGAATGAAAATAAAATTTACTTTATGCTTCCACGGTTTTCCAAGGTTTCCAAGAACTACAGCAAATTGAAAAAAAGCCAAGTGTTTTCGAGTGCTGTTTTCCTACACATGACAAACAACTCAACAACAGGGGTTCAAGCTGCAGTTTTATTTTGATGCACAATTCTAGGAATTTCTGAATGAAAATGGAAACTTTGATATTTAAGGGCTTTACATAGAGTTATCTGAACTTGGCTCAGAGGTTGTGAAAAATCAAAGCCTAAGTTTACTTAAAAAAAAAAGAAAAATCGGCACAATGGATATTATTTACCTTTAGTGAGATTTGTCCTTGTGCTGTTGTGTCCTCGCTTTTCAGAAATCTTCCTCCTGTGATGCCTCCTCATCCTCTTCTGGTGGAGGGGGGATAAAAGAACTGAGGAAGCTCAGACATGCATTCATCAAGAGTGCTGGACTATGCTCGCCCTTTTCCCTCAGCTCCCCATTCAAAGAAGTTGTAGTACAACAGTACAATAACTATGAAAGAAACGTAATCAATGAATAGAGGACATGGGGATGAGGTCCACCTCATCCCTTCAAAGATGATGTTGCATTCATAGAAGCTGTAGTACGGCTTCTATGAATGGAGGAGATGGGTGGAAGGGTGGGCATAGTTGGGCACTCCTTATGAGTGCCTGTCACAGCTCTATCAGCTCCATTAACCCCAAGATTTCTGCTGAACAAGAATACAGCAGGGACACATCCCTTGTACTTATTTTTTATTTAAAGCATAACTGAATTTTTGTTGAGAAAAATCCCCTGGGTGATCTATGAACATTGCAAGGATTTTAACAGACGTTGTAGCATATTCCTACCTTTTGTTATTCTAAAGAAATCCCTGTGCGTTTCTCTGTGTCCATGTGGTAAGTGAGTCTAATGGGAGTGGTTTCATAATTATCATTTAGCTGCTGCGCCTGCAGGGCACTAATGAGGAAAGCTGCTGGGTCTGCATCCCTTTACATGTGATTTCCTATTGCAAGTATCTCACGAAAAATTGCATTTGTGTTGTAGGGAATGCCTGAAATCTGTATCTTGTATGTTAGTGCAGACTTCTAGGAAAATCAGTGAGCCAATCACACAAGCAGGAAATTATGTTTCGGTGGGGGCGTTCTGTACACATTCTGTGTACAGAACACCTCCAGGTAGCCATATTGCATTGCATTTTCAGAAAATGACAGAGCTGACTAAGTAGGAAAGGTAATTTTTAACAACATTTAATTACAACATGACTTGTTTCACAATTGTGTACGCTATATTATTATTTTTTCCCCACGAAAGTGGAGTTACCCTTTAAGTAAACTTAGGCTTTAACCACGTGTGGCCCCGCCACATTAGTAAGCCCTATTTTGTTTACTATTGTGATGCTGCGATTGGCCCACAGCTATCCTGTACCACGTACATTAGCTGTAGCCAATCACAGATCACAAGCTGTCATAAATGAAAGCCACTCATGACAACCAAAACTATTGCTTATAACAATGATCATCACTATTATAAGCAATAATAGCGTAAAAAAAAACAAAAAAAAACCCATGATGGTTACACCCACTATGGTGACACTGAACTACTCTGATGTCAGGATAAAAAAAATCTTAAAAGAAGGAAAAAGAGTTTAAAAAAAAATAAAATTTAATAAATTATTTAAATAACTTTTGTTTTTACATACTCTCACCAGTAAGTATCCCTGATCACTGCCACACCACACCACACCACACAGTCATATGATGACATTGTACTGCACTGGTGACAGTGGGTACAAAAAAAACAAATTACAACTTCAAAAAAATTGCCGTGCCTCTTACTAAATACCTTGGTCTGTCTACTTCCCAAAAAGGGGTCATTTGGGGGGTATTTCTACTGTCCTGGCATTTTAGGGCCTCAAGAAATGAGATCATCAGGATTGATCAAATTTCAAATATATATATATATATATACACTCCATAGTCTGTAGATGCTATAACTTTCACACGCTTTTTTTTCAACCAAAGACATGTAGCAGAATACATTTTGGCCTAAATTTGAAATTTGGTATGCTTTATAAAAGAAAGTAGAAACTGCTTTTTGTAACTTTCAGTCTACTTTCATTTATATACATAAAAAAAACAGTGGTGATTAAATACCACAAAAAGAAAGCTCTATTTGTGTGAACAAAAATAGAATCATTTTGTTTGTGTACAATGTTGCATGACTGATCAATTGCCAGTTAAAGTAGCACAGTGCTGAATAGCAAAACATGCCCTGGTCACGAAGGGGGTAAAACCTTCAGGAGGTCAAGTAGTTAACAAATTTGAACCATTATATTTCCTCAAAAGCAAAAGGAAAGTGCATTTACTATAAAAAATCTGGACCATCTGCATACTTCCCATGTTTATATGGTGAATTTTAGGGTAGTGTATGAGTTTGAGTTTCCTGGACATGTGTACTTGATTTGATTGTAGCCGTATTAGTGCAATTGTGACAGAGAAAATTGAGTACTGTCCGTGATACTTTTTTTATTTGCACTAACATGAAAAATTGTATGTTAGTGCAAATAAAAAAAGTATCACGGACAGTACTCAATTTTCTCTGGACATGTGTAGAAACTGTATGAAATGTACTGTGAACTTTACTGTTGATGAAAGGTCATTAGGAACCTTCTCTAGGTTCTCATTGCCCATCCCTGTGATTAGTGTAGATAGCCCTTGAATGGGGGACTTTATGGTAGAGGCTTATGCCACGTACACACGATACGATCGGAAATGCCGCCAGCAAAACTCCGATGAGAGCTTTTTGTCGGAAAATGCAACCGTGTGTATGCTCCATCGGTCTTTTGCTGGTGGAATTCCAGCCACCAAAAGATTGAGAGCATGCCCTCTATTTTTCGGTCGGGAAAAGTTCCTATCCGAAAATGCATTCGTCTGTATGCAATTCGGACACGCAAAAAATCACGCATGCTCGGAAACAATTTGACGCATGCTCGAAAGCATTGAACTTCATTTTCTCGGCTTGTCGTAGTGTTGTACGTCACCGTGTTCTTGACGGTCGAAAGTTCAGGGAACTTTTGTTTGACCGTGTGTAAACGGAATTCCGTCGGAAAAAACATCCAAGTTTTTTCTGATGGAAATTCCGATCGTGTGTACGCGGCATTAGATAAGAAGTGTGGGTTGAACATAGCTTTGCATGGACTTTTATGAGAGCGGTTGGGTTGATCATCTCCAACTAAATTTTTCAGAAGAAAATTACCAATTCTTATGAACCCAGCCATGGATGCTTAAGTCTTTTGAAAGGACAATTAGGGCAAGATACAATATATTGCTGAAAGTATTGGGACACCTGCCTTTGCACCCACATGAACTTTAATGGCATACCAGTCTTAGTCTGTAGGGTTCAATATTGAGTTGACAAACAGAAAAGCAAAAGAAGGTGCGAGAACTGGCCCAACAATATAGTGGCAATCTAGATTAGTCTATAAAAATATGTGAACATATGCGTTTTTTCTCAAAGGAAATTAATTAATTAGTTAATAGGTTGGTAGCCCCAGCAATAGATGATGAAGGGTGGTAAAAAGATGGGATTTGTTCGTATCAGTCTTTAACACCAGCGGCACCTCCCAAAAGATCAATACGTCCACATGTCACTTCCGGTTCACGGGATCCATTGAGTTTGCGTTCCATGCTGGTGTGTTCTTCCGGTTTCGGGTCCCAAGCTTCCCCAAGGGAGTACGGCGCTCAGCTGAGCCGTACATCGAGGCCACTCTGCATCCCCACCATTGACGTTCCCAAGAGACGCTGCTGGGACACTTTCATTGAGACTACCCTGTACCCCGCAGTGACCTATGGACTTCATCACTATATACGTATATGCCTGACTCTCACTTATAATGTCTGAGTAGCCATTTGGCCCTTCTTTTATTTTACAATAAATCGTTCAAAACATGCACACTCAGTTTGGCATACCTTGTCCTTCTTTTGTTTTCAATATTGAGTTGGCCCACCTTTTGCAGCTATAACAGCTTCAACTCTTCTGGGAAGGCTGTCCACAAGGTTTAGGAGTGTTTCTATGGGAATGTTTGACCATTCTTCCAGAAGCGCATTTGTGAGATCAGGCACTGATGTTGGACAAGAAGACCTGGCTCACCGTCTCTGCACTAATTCATTCCAATGGTGTTCTATCAGGTAGAGGTCAGGACTTTGTACAGGCCAGTCAAGTTCCTACACCCCAAACGCACTCATCCACACTATATTGCCAAAAGTATTGGGCCACCCCTCCAAATCATTTGGTGGAGGGGGGATTATGAAGTAAGGCTGTTTTTCTGGGGTTGGACTTGTCCCCTTAGTTTCAGTGAAGGTTACTCCTAAGGCATCAGCATACCAAGACATTTTGGACAATTTCATGCTATCAACTTTGTGGGAACAGTTTGTAGATGGCCCCTTTCTGTTCCAACATAACTGTGCACCAGTGCACAAAGCAAAGTCAATAAAGACATGGATGAGCGAGTTTGGGGTGGAAGAACTTGACTGGCCTGCAGGCCAATAGAATACCTTTTGGAATTAATTAAAACGGAGACTGTGAGCAAGGCCTTCTCGGCCAACATCAGTTCCTGACCTCTGACCTGACCTTCTGGAAAAATGGTCAAACATGTTACAGCACCAATCAAAACAAAATGTGCTTTATGAGGTTTGCCAGAAGGGACCCTTATACTATCTGTAAAAAGGCCATCAGATTTGTATCCATTTACAAGACAATTACCTTATACAAGTGGTGGATAAACCAATTATTTGATTTTTTTTTTCTTTTTTTTTTTTGACAATTTAAAAAAAAAGAAAAAACTGTTCATCTTCTCTTTTTACTATCTGTAAATAGGCCGTCAGATTTGTATCTATTTACAAGACAATCACCTTATACAAGTGGTGGATAAACCAATTATTTGCTTTTCTTTTTTCTTTTTTTTTTTTGACAATTTAAAAAAAAAGAAAAAACTGTTCATCTATTTTTTTGCATTATCCTTCATAATATTTTTTTTAGCTTTTTGTAGTTTAACCATTAAATAAAATATGCAATTTGTTTAAAAAAAAGCCAGTTGGATACAAACTTGTCATGCTTTGTACTAGAAATATTATGTTGGTGTCAAAATAAATGGAACAAATTGAAGAACAAAAACATTATCAACTTAAATCTGAAGACATTGTGCAGGCATGGTTTACCATTGTCCCCACCAAGAAGCATTACAACACAATTACCTTAGTCAAGTGGTAGCTTAACCAGCTCTATTTGTTTTTTTTTTCTGACAATTTAAAAAAAATGTTACTGTTCATACTTTGCAATTTCCTTTATGTTTTTTGTTAGCTTTTTGTAGTTCAACCATAAAAAAAAAAGAAACATTATTTTTGTGTCAAAATAAATGGGAATAATTGAAGAATATTATTAGCAATTTATGTCTGCAGACATTGTGCTGGCACAGTCCACCATTATTGCATAGATGTGGACAAGGCTGGAGCAATAGATGTAGCTGAGAGAGGCAGATAAAGACCAGTCGTACCAAGATAAAAAGATTTTAACCACTTGCTTACTGGACACTTAAACCCCCTTCCTGCCCAGGCCAATTTTCAGCTTTCAGTGCTGTCACTCTTTGAATGACAATTGCGCGGTCATGCAACACTTAAACCATATGACATTTTTTTCACACAAATAGAGCTTTCTTTTGGTGGTATTTAATCACTGCTGGGCTATTTATTTTTTGCTCAAAAAACTGTTTGTTATAATATTTTGCAAACAGGTCATTTTTCTCCTTCATTGATGTATGCTCATTAGGCTGCACTGATGGGCACTAATAGGTGGCACTGATGGGCACTGATAGGCTGCACTTATAGGCACTGATAAGGCAGCACTGATGGGCATTAATGGGGCGGCACTGATAGGTGGCACTGATTAGCACTGATAGGTGGCATTGAGAGGTGGCACTGATGGGCACTAATGGGTGGCATTGAAGGGCATTGATAGGTGGCACTAATAGGCGGCACTGATAGGTGGCATGGATGGACACTAATAGGCACTATTGGGTGACACTGATAGGCAGCACTGATAGGTGGCACTGATGATGAGGCAGTGATGGGCACTGATTGGCAGCACTGATGGGTACTAATAGGTGGCACTGGTGGGCATTGATAGGTGGCACTGGTGGGCACTGTTAGGTTTCACTGGTGGGCACTGGTAGGTTTCACTGGTGGGCACTGATAGGCAGCACTGATATGCACTGGTGGGCACTGGCACGTGACACTGGAGGGCACTGCTTAGCAGCAGTGGGTGCCCGTGTGCGGGGCCGATGTCCCTCTGACAGAAGCCGGTAATCTTTTTTTTTTTCTTCTCCTCACGCCATCAGTGTGAGCAGAAAAAAAGCCAATTATGATCTTCTGTTTATATCACGTGATCAGCTATCATTGGCTGACAGCTGATCACGTGGTAAGGGGCTGGGATCTGTGATCAGCCAAGTCTCATTGACTCTCCTGATCACAGAGCATGCAGGCAGCTCATGTGTCCATGTACCTCTTACCGGCACATTGTTTTTTTCCCCATGAAAGTGGAGTTACCCTTAGGTGTGCTTTGCATTAATATTATGTTTATCTGTGGTTTATATTATGCTCTGTTTTGATGATTAAGAATATTATATCACATAGATATACATTGTTTTTTCATAATTTTATTAGCGCTACACCATCTTGATTATTTTCATGTGTTGGTTGGGTGGACAGAAAATGTCCCCAAACTCAGGGGTCCCCAACCCCCAGGCCGCTTACTGGTGCTGGTCCGTGGCCTCTTTGCAGCCGGCTCGCAAAGGCTGCACTGTAAAAGGTGTGGCGGGCGAACAGAGAGATGACACAATCTCTTACCACCCGCCACACATCGCCACTGTTCCACCCTCACTCTAGGATAGGACCCAGCAACTGCGCATGTGCCGGTTTACACACTCGAATGCCGTAGCGCTGGGGAGAGGCAGAGAGAAAAGTTGTGTCTTTCAGGCAAGTGACAAACTGCATCTGGTGGCCAGGCGATGTCGCAAGTGACAAGCTACATCTGGTGGCAAGTGACAAGCTGCATCTGATGGCAAGCTGCATCTGGTGGCAGGCGACGTGGCAAGTGACAAGCTGCATCTGGTGGCAGATGACGTGGCAAGTGATAAGCTGCATCTGGTGGCAAGCTGTAGTTGGTGGCTGGCGACGTGGCAAGTGACAAGCTGCATCTGGTGGCAGATGACATGGCAAGTGAAAAGCTGCATCTGGTGGCAGGGCAATAGGGAAGGTGACAAGCTGCATCTGGTGGCAAGTGACGAGCTGCATCTGGTGGCAGATGACTTGGAAAGTGACAATATGCATCTGGTGGCAGGCAACGTGGCAAGTGATAAGCTGCATCTGGTAGCAGGCAATGTGGAAAGTGACAAGCTGCATCTGGTGGCAGGCAACGTGGAAAGTGACAAGCTGCATCTAGTGGCAGGCAATGTGGCAAGTGACAAGCTGCATCTGGTGGCAAGCGAGGGGGAAAGTGACAAGCTGCATCTGGTGGCAGGCAACTTGGAAAGTGACAAGCTGCATCTGGTGGCAGGCGACATAGCAAGTGACAAGCCGCATCTGGTGGCAGGTGACGGTGGCAAGAGATAAGCTGCATCTGGTGGCAGTCAACTGTAGCAAATGACAAGCTGCATCTGGTGGTAGGCGATGTGGCAAGTGACACACTCAGGGCTCCCACTGATTCTGATTCTGCATTATGATGAGTTGAACTATTTCATTTTATATTACAATGCAATAATAGAAATGATGTGCTTCAATCATCCTGACACCATACCAACCATGGTGTCGTGATGATTAGGGTTGCCACTTTTTTCTTCAAGCCAAACCTGAACACTTTAGCGGCGCACAGCAATTTTTTTTAAATATATAGGTTCTCCTCACTTAACGACAAGGTTCCGTTCCAATGACCAGGTCGTTAAACAAATTGGTTGTTAAACGAGGAGCCATAAGTAATCAATATTTTAAGCAATCTTAACTACTGTACTGTATTGTGACAAAAAGGTCTAAACACACAACTCCAGCTCAATAACATTGTTTTAATTTGCATAAGTACAGAACACAAACGAAAATTCTGTAATTCTGTACTGTACTGTACAATACAATATTGTATAGTGCGTTGTTCAGGTGGGGAGAGCTGGTGGTAAGTCTGAGTGGTTGTTAAACAGGTAAGTCATCAGTGGCGTTGCTAGGTGGCTTTTGGGGCTAAAGCCCTGAATCTGGAGCCCATAACCCAGAGTCTCTGCAGGGGTCCCCAAGGGGAGGGGAGGCTCTCTGGGGACCCTGATTTAAGTGGGGGGCTCTCTGGGGACCCTAATTTTAAGAGGGAAGCTCTCTGGGGACCCTGATTTAAGGGAGGCTCTCTGGGAACCCTGATGTAAGTGGGGGGCTCTCTGGAGATCCTGATGCAAGGGGGAGGCTCTCTAGGGACCCTGATGCAAGGAGGGGTTCTCTGGGGACCCTGATGTAAGGGGGGGGGGTTCTCTGGGGACCCTGATGTAAGTGGGGGGCTCTCTGGGGATCCATACACAAACAAACACATATATTGCTGTATATACATGTATATGCCTGCCCAAGCGTTTGACTTTCTTTACTACGCTGCTATGGGCTCTAGCCCCAGATCTTTTGTAGACCTAGCAATGCCCCTGTAAGTCATTAAACAAGGAGTATCTGTACACTATAGGATTGTAACAGACCTGGGACACCATTGGGCACTCCAAAGATAATAGTAATGTGGCGCACATAGTGCCCCCTCACCCTCCTGTCAGGCTCTGTTCCAAGCCTCATTCCTGTCTGAATAATTTGTCCAGGTTTCAGGTGGACTGAAACCTGGACACATGATTCAAAACCCGGACTGTCCAGAAACCAGTCCAAAAAGGTTGGGACTGCTGCCCTAACTTACATTCTGACATTTTTTTTCTGTCATTCCAGTAAAACAGTAGAGGGAAATCAATACAGTATGCAATGCAAACTTTACCGGTTGGTTCTGCAACATGTATCTTGGATACATTTTCTATTCTAAATTATTAGCCTGTAGCTTGTTTACTCCTTGTTCCTCCCTTCCCTGATAAGTGAAACTTTCATCCCTCATTAAGGTTAATATTGTCACTGTTTTATCACATTAAGATCTCACTCACTTCTCAACAACACAGAGCAGAAAGTCAACTCTGTGTCTTAACAACTAAACAACAGCTTTGCCTTCAATTAAAAATTCATTAAAATGCAAATGAGTTTATTATTATTTTTGTGACTACTCAATGGCTTCCTCATCAGAAATGACACTTGCAGGAGATAAACTTGCAGGGGGATGTAATAGAAAAGAGCCCAAGATTAATTTGTTAAAAGTATCTGTGCTTCTCAGTAGTCTGTGTGCCTGTGAAGCTGGGTTAGCTTGACATATGCAAACAGAACACTTTCGCTACACACATTTGGTTTGAAGATTGTCACTGTGAACAACTAAGCCGTTTATTTGGTGTCACACATCAGTGAATAGAGAACTGCCTTGCATGCCAAATGAACGAAAATGAAAGGTTAGCTCGTATTTAGAACTTTAACTTTAAAGCTGAGCTCTAGACACAAAATTTTCATCGAAAAAGAAATTCTTCAAATTTTTACTAAAATGATACTAGGTTCCAGGCCGCATAGCACGTGCAAATCCTTCACATAGTGATAGATGTTCTAGGGCAGTGATGTTGAACTTTGGCACCCCAAACTACATTTCCCATGATGCTTACCTATACTGCACAGTGCATGAGCATCATGGAAAATGTAGTTCCAAAACATCTGCGTGCCAACGTTCGCCATCACTGTTCTAGGGGCTCTGGCCAATGCGGAGATGTCCTCCCTATTTAGTGGACTTGCCCATGCTTAACCAAATTTTGGTCTAGGATTTTCTACTGTTTGTGTGTGTCGTTAGCACCCGGCTGCCCAGGTCAAGGGAAAAGCGTTAATGTTTTACCACCTTTCTCCGATATGTTTGTAAGTTTTCGCTGGGGTCCAGCCTCCCTCCCGTGTTCTATAAAAGGGAAGAGGTCTGGATCCTAAGGGGGCTTCGGGGAAACGCATGGGGAACCTATGCTAAAGACTTGCTGGGACCTATGGTCTGCTCTGGAATGCCAATTTGCCAGAAGAACCCTGGGATATTGACTTCTCTGTTAGAACACTACCTGGAAGAATATTGTAAAGAGCCCCCCTAAATATATTATTGCTTTGGGTTATTACTCTTGTAGCACCCTGATGTTTAGGCAGGGTGGCTTTTAAATTTATCTGCCAAGTGATAGTTGCCATTGCCAATTGATTAGAGGTCAATTGATTTCACCCTAATTTTGGAATTGCTGCACTTCTCTCTTCTGTCACTAGATGGCTGGGTATCTGGTGGCATTAGATAAGACAAGGGCATTGCAAGGACAGATTAGGCATGTATGGTGTTTCTCAGCCAATGGGCATGGATTTTCTTGGGTACCTTGGCCTGCTGGGAGAGCCTATTTATTTGGGTGGAGTTAGGTGATCAGGTGCCACCTGGATGGCTGTTTAAGTTGTTTGTTAGGATAATCTTCAACAGATGTGAAAAAAAAATATCTCATGCCTGGGTGTATGTCTATAGTCTCAAGAATATTATGGATCACCCTAATACCCTCTTCTTGTGGTATTGAGATGTATAGTCTGCTCACATCCATAGAATAAGAAAGCAATCAGGAGGCAACATACCCACACCTTGAAGGTGAGGTGAGGAAATCCATTATATCCTGTGAGTATGATGGAATAGATAAGACTTTTGGTTGCAGGGTCAGATCTAGAAAAACTGCAAAAGCTTGAAATATGGAGTTATTACTAGCAACAATAGGTCTACCTGGAGGTTTAAGTGGGTTCTCGTGGACTTTAGTGAGACAGTAGAAAAGAGTAGTAAGAGGATAATCCGTAATAAGCTATTTCTTCAGTTTTTAGTTAATTATACCTTCTTTGTTTATAATATTTATACTTTGTTTAATTATACATTTTGCAGATTTAACAAGGATGTCTATCCCTTCCTTAATGGAGGACAGAGGATTATTAGGTAATCTGCAGAAAACCCAGTTGTTAGACAACTGATGTTGTATCTTGTCATAAGATGACAATAGTGTCACCCCAACTAAGGTACTATCATTACAGATAGCCTGAGGGGCTTCACACTCAAGCCTCATTGATGTTTGAAAGACGATTCCCCATGGATACATGTGACCAACTGATCGGTTTTATACCCTGTTCAACCAGCTTAATAACATTTTCAACACTATGGAATTAGATTTTTTCAGAATCCTGGTGAAAGTGTTGGCATGGGTCTGTAGAGGAGAAGTGATGTGAAGTATCTAAAAAACAAAATGCAACAAAAGCGGGCAAAGATTAAACCCTTGTTTGGTAACTTATTTTCAATATTTGTAATGGTTCTGGAGCAGGGTTTCTCAACTCCAGTCCTCAAGGCGCCCCAACAGGTCATGTTTTCAGGATTTCCATTATTTCGCTCAGGTGATTTGATCAGTTTCACTGCCTTAGTAATTACCACAGCTGTTTTATCTGAGGGAAATCCTAAAAACATAACCCGTTGGGAGGCCTTGAGGACTGGAGTTGAGAAACACTGTTCTGGAGGCATGATTAACCACTAAGTTTGGACAGAAAGATGGTTGGGTTATTATTATATATACATTGTTCCCTGCGCAGAATCTGGGTGTGGTGGAGTAGAGGAATGCCGGCAAATAAGGTAAGGTAATGTAGACAGTAATAAGGTGATAGCTAGGAATAGAGGTATAGGATAGAGGAGTATCCTATCACCACCAAGCATGGACTTTCCTCTAAGAGACTTCACCTGTGCAGGTAACCTGGGCCAGGCACAGTTAGGTTCAGTTAGAAATGGAATGTTATTGCAAATTATACATGTTTGTCAAGTTCACAGTAAATGGTGATTTAACTGCTCAGAGCCTGTTCTGAAGTTATTCAAGGGGTGTATGTCAAGATTTGGCATATCATTAAAGAACTTGAGTCCTTAAAGAGGAAGCAAAGCACCATTTTTTGTTCTTTTTTTAATGACCTGCAAAAGTAAAGGCATAATGTGCTCGTATGCATTGCATACGAGCACATTATGTGAAACTTACCTGCAAACGAATCCCTCGTCGTCACCACTGAAGGTCGCATCTATCTTTGCCCGTCTTCCATACGGGTCTGTGGACTCCGGCTGTGTGACTGCCTAGAACAGCGTGACGTCACTCCCATGCATGCGCAAGGGAGCCACCGGTCATGGCACAGGGCTCTGAAGAAACGGCACGGGTGGCTGTTCCTTCAGAGCGCATGCGCCGTTGACATCATCAGCTGCATATACAGCAAATATCTCCTAAACAGTGCACGTTTAGGAGATATTTGCAGTACCTATAGGTAATCCTTATTATAGGCGCCGTCGGTGGAAGTAGCGCTTAAACATTTTTTTTTAATTATTGTTTCAAACGACATTTTTTTTAAATTGCATTTTAGTGTAAATATGAGATCTGAGGTCTTTTTGACCCCAGATCTCATATTTAAGAGGTCCTGTCATGCTTTTTTTTCTATTACAAGGGTTGTTTACATTCCTTGTAATAGGAATAAAAGTGACACAATTTTTTTTTTAAAAGAACAGTTAAAAAAAAAAAAAAAATTTTAACTCACCCCGTCCCGCCGAGCTCGCGTGCAGAAGGGAACGCATACGTGAGCAGCACCCGCATATGAAAACTGTGTTTAAACCACACATGTGAGGTATCATCACGATCGTTAGAGCTAGAGCAATAATTCTAACCCTAGACCTCCTCTGTAACTCAAAACAAACAACCTGTGGAATTTTTTAAACATCGCCCATGGGGGTGGGGGGGGGTGGGGTGGCGACCGAGCTCCAGCATGGCAGCTTAGCCAGAGAGCTCCGTTCGGCCGCCGGAGAGAATCCACACACATCCACGTCCACCGGCCCCATCCGAACCGCAACAAGCATCCACGGACCCACCGGGACCCGCTGTACATGTCGAGATGCCCAGGCACAGGAAAAATCCGCAAAATCTGCAAAAAATGCAGGACTTTTTCAAAGGGCGCGAGCTTCCACAAAATGGCGCCGGCGCCTCAGGAAGACGGACGGAGCTGCAGGCCATGATTAACAACGGCCGCTCCGGCTCCTCAAAACAACATCAAAGCTCCCATCTGAATAGCGGATCTTCCTCTGGAGCCTCGAGCCCCTCCACCAAGAGTCCAGCCAAGCAAAAACAGCGGATATCATCCCCAGATCGGCCGCTGACGGACCCCGAGATGGAGGTAAGCAGGCCTCAAAACGCTGCAGACCCAGCAGTGCATGTGTCACAGGACCCCATAGCAGCATTCCCCACATCTGACAGGCCAGTGTCAGACACAGTCCTCAAAGAGATGCTGCTCTCTCTAAAAGCATCATTGCATGCTGACATGACTGCTGGTATTAACCACTGCCAGAGAGAAGTTCAGGCCTTAGGCAACAGGGTGGATCATATAGAACAGCGAATGGGTGACTTTACTTCCTCATTTAACACAATGGTGGATGCCCATAGCAACCCATGATGGCTAAAAAATAAGGTCGCAGATTTGGAAGACCGTTCTGCAAAACTGCAGCTCTTTTGGGATGGTTCTGGGCTACAGTGGTCAGAACTGACCAAAATTGGTCCAAGCAAGGAAAACTGACAAACCAGCGACAGGGTCGTGGTCATTGATGCATGTGGGGAACGAAGGCTGGCCCGTGTAGTCCAGTTCATAAGAAGAGTTACTGGAGCTCAAATTGCTAAAAGTTAAAGTGTTACTAAACCCAGGACTCTGCATTCACTATATTTGGTCGCCGACAGTACACAGAACATGGAAATGCAATTATTTTAGTAACTATAAACTGCTAAATACCTTTTCTCATCAGCAGTATATAGCAGTCTTGTGACTTCTATCAGTTCCTAGTAAAGCTTGTAGGAGGAGTTTTCATTCTCCCTGGACCCTCTGTCTGGACAGTGCTGATTGGCCCTGTGCTGATCACATGCACTCTCCCAAGACAAAAGAAAAACTCTCTAGCAATACACACCAAACTGGGCATGTGCTGCTTGTCCCCCAGCCTCTGTATTATCAGGAAATAATTAGGGGACAGTTAAAGAAAAGGAGGATCAGAGAGACAGGATCACACAACCTTTATACACAATGCAGAGGATTAACCCCTTAGGCTCCACAGTGAGTATGATAAGCATGTTTTACTGCATATACAAACTGATTTTACTGTTGTGGGTTTAGGAACACTTTAATGCCGGTCCAGATAAAAAAGTGTTAGAACCAGCGGCGGCCCTTCCCTAAGGGGGCCCAGCCCCCTAATCTCCATTTTTGCTAAGCACATGATTAGAGCCAATCCGGACAGGAAGCGGGTCCTGAGACTGGATTTGCTGAGAGGAGAAGCGACCGGATTGGCAGGGAGGAGAAGTTGGGGAAGCTGCCCGCCACCTGAATGGGGTATGTGCGGGGCTGGCGAGCTTGCGAGCAGGGCTGGTGAGCAGGCAAGTGGGACTGGCAATTAGACGGGGGAGAGGATTTGTTTGCCCCCCCCGAAAAAAATGGAGCACCAGCCGCCCGCCACTGGTTAGAACACAAAGTGCATCGCAGTTTATTGTGTATTGTGCTGTGCAGCTGCAGGTCAGGGTACCCATGCTGAATCGTATCCCCAACCATAAGCACCTACAATGGGCACATCGAGAACTGGACCACAGAGGAGGTGGCCTGGTCTGATGAATCACGTTTTCTTTTACATCATGTTGATGGCTGTGCCTCGCTTACCTGGGAAAGACATGCTGGTAGGTTAATTGGATCCTGTCTAAATTGTCCCTAGTATGTATGAATGTGAGTTAGGGACCTTAGATTGTAAGCTCCTTGAGGGTAGGGACTGATGTGAATGTACAATGTATATGTAAAGCGCTGCGTAAATTGCCGGCGCTATATAAGTACCTGAAATAAATAAAAATAAATAAATAAGAGGTGGCACCAGGATGCACTATGGGAAGAAGACAAGGCGGCCGAGGCAGTGTGATGCTTCATCTAGTGGAACCCATGCCTTGATGGGTCAGGGCTGTTTTGCCAGCGAAAGGAGAACCTACCCATACCTCCCAACTTTTTGAGATGGGAATGAGAGACATCTATCAGCAAAAGTATGCAGGCATAGGACACACCCCTTGCCACGCCCCATTAAAGGAGAATTGTACAAAAAACAAGATTGGTTAAACCCACAAGGGCTTTTTTTTTACCACTACTATTCCTTTATATTGGCTTTTGGAATTTACAAATGCAGCAATTTAGAAATCAGATGAAAGATTTAGTGGTGGAAAACACTTTTTGATAGATAAAAAGTGCATTTTATATACAACTATATAGATCAGACCAAAATGAGGGACAAATGAGGAGGAAAGAGGGACAGAGGGACATTGCTCCAAATCAGGGACAGTCCCTCGAAATGAGGGACAGTTGGGAGCTCTTAATAATAGGTGGGTGGTCATGTTATGGCTGATTGATGTATATATGGCAGTGAGGATGTTAAACTTCAAATCCAGTAGAAATATGCATACAAAATTGGCACAAAGGTGACATGTGCAAAATCAGCATTGTAGAGATATAATAAGCAAAGATAACCTACATTTATAATAAATGCACTGGCACACAGTAGCTAAATTTGCAGCTTGAGGTTGTCCAGTACTGTCTTGTGATCATAAGAACATTTTTTCATTATTACAGAGATGCTATTTCAATTTTACTAATGTTTTGCAAACCTTTGCAACATAAACAAAGGGGTAGAGTTAAAACGTATCAAAACCCAAAAACAAAAATGTATGATATTTCAACATTCCAATCCTTAGATGGGGTGTCTGCATTTGTTTTCTTTTCCCAGACTTTTTTCCCTTTATTTTCCCCTGGTGATTCAGCCAGTAACACACTATTAGGATGTCTCCACTGCAGATGGAGGAGTAATGGAGACACCCCTGGACAGCATTGTCAATCTGGGGAGGAGGTGATGTTAGATGCACTAGCAGATTTAAGTGGACCTGATTAACAAATTATTTAAGCAGTTAAAGCAACTGTTTTTTTTTTTCTTTTGGGATAAAGGTTTTACATAAATCAATAAATGCTGGTTCATTGTAAGCATCCTTCTCAGTGGTAAATGCTTTGTTTCAACCCTCTAACTGCTTTTACTGGACAGCTTTGTCTGTTAACCACTTGACCTCCGGTAAGACTTACCCCTCTTCATGACCAGGCCATTTTTACAATATGGCACTTCTTTATTTTAACTGACAATTGCGCAGCCGTGTGACACTGTACCAAAATAAAATTTAAGTCCTTGTTTTCCCACAAATAGAATTTGGTGGTGTTTGCTCATCTCTGTGTTTTTTCATTTTTTGTTCTATAAACAAAAAAAGACCGACAATTTAGAAAAAAACAAAAAAAAAAACATATTTTTAACTTTCTGCTATAAATCACATCCAATAAAAAATGTAAAAAATCTAATTTCTTCATCAGTTTAGGCCAATATGTATTCTGCTACATATATATATATATATATATATATATATATATATATATATATATATATATATATATATATATTTACAATGTAACCACTTCAATACCAGGCACTTATACCCCTTCCTGCCCAGACCAATTTTCAGCTTTCAGCGCTGTCGCGCTTTGAATAAGATTTGCGCTGTCATACATCACTGTACCCAAACTAAATTTTTATCATTTTGTTCCCACAAATTGAGCTTTCTTTTGGTGGTATTTGATCACCTCTGCGGTTTTTATTTTTTGCTAAACAAACAAACAAAAAAGACAGAAAATTTTGAAAAAAATGAAAGTTTTGCTTTTGTTTCTGTTAAAAAATGTTATAAATAAGTACGTTTTCTCTTTCACTGATGGGCACTGATAAGGCGGCACCGATGAGGTGGCACCAATGAGCGGGCACTGATGGGCACTGGTAGGCAGCACTGATGAGTGGCACTGATATGCAGCACTGATGGGCATTGATAGGCGGCACTGATGGGCACTCATGGGTGGCACTGATGGGCACTGATAGGCGACAATGATGGGCACTGAAAGGCTGCAAAGATGGATTCTTACGGGTGGCACTGATAGGCGGCACTGCTGGGCACTGATACGCGGCACTGATAGGCATCTCTGGTGGCACTGGCAGTGGTAGGCATTGTGAGTGGGCACCGATTGGCAGCTGCCTGGGCATTGATTGGCAGCTGATTAGGCACAGATTAGTATTTTCCTGGGGGTCTAGGGGGCATACCTGGTGGTCCAGTGTGGATGGCCATCCTGGTGGTCCTGGGCGGCTTCCCTAGTGGTCCTGGGCGGGATCCAAGGGGGGCTGTGCTGATAAACAATTTACCACTGAGTGGATCATGGTGGCTTCCGCCGTGCATCTCCCTCCTCCTCCTCCCAGACAATCGGGAAATGGTATCAGACTTGCGCTGCCTGAAAAGTGAATATTCATTTGCTTTCCTAACACACCTTTGTGGGCTCCAAGCGCAATGCTCTGCGCCACGAGCCCACACTATTTTGAAGCTTATTAGACCCTCTGGCTCTAATTAGGTGCTTCAAAAATACACCCCTGCCGCTGTAATATATGCGCCTAGCATCCTGAAAGGGGCCAGACGCATGAATAGGGGGTGGCTGTGGCGATGGAAAGGGGAGGCGGTGCCCATGTGCCCTTAATGGAGAGGCCACTCCTGCTTTACATACCTTATTTTAGACTCAGTGACATCATCACTGAGTTTTGTGCAAATCATGGCTGTGGGAGGAGCCAGCAGGGTGCTGTACATAGGTTCTTGAAAACATCACTGTCCCAGACCTCCCAACTTTTTGAGATAGAAGCGAGGGACACCTATTAGCAAAATTATGTAGGCTTAGGACACACCCCCTGTCACGCCCCCTTAAAGGAGAATTATGCAAAAAAAAAGTTAGTTAAACCCAAAAATCCTTTTTTTTCACCACTATTATTACTTTATACTTGCTATTGGCATTTACAAATGCAGCAATTTAGAAATTAGATGAAAGGTTTAGCTCTGGGAAACACTTTGAATGCTAAATAGTGCATTTTATATACAACTATATAGATCAGACCAGAATGAAGGACAAATGAGGAGGAATGAGAGACAGTTGGGAGCTAAGCTGTCCTCCCAAGAGCCCTCAGCCTTGAAGCATGCAGTGTGCTGGCTCTTATAAAGAGTTAGGCCCCTTTCACACTGGGGCGGTGGGGGCGTCGGCGGTAAAACAGCACTATTTTTATCGCTGTTTTACCGTCGTTTTTGCGGCTGTATTCGGCTGCTAGCGGTGCGGTTTTAACCCCCGCTGGTGGCCGAAAAAGGGTTAAAACCACTCGCATAGCGCGGCTATAGCCGCGGTATTGCCGCGGTATAGTCGCGCTGCCCCATTGATTTCAATGGGCAGGAGCGGTGAAGGAGCGGTGAATACACCGCTCCTTCACCGCTCCAAAGATGGGGCTTGCAGGAGTTTTTTTCTTCTCCTGCCAGCGCACCGCTTCAGTGTGAAAGCCTTCGGGCTTTTACACTAAACAAACAGCAGCGGCTGTTTTGGGTCGGTTTGCAGGCGGTATTTTTAGCGCAATAACACCTGCAAACCGCCCCAGTGTGAAAGGGGTCTTATGTAAATGCTGTGCTGGATGGTTGTCAGTCTAGAGGAGTGGGCATTTCTAGGCAGGCTAAAATTACATGCTGACAACTTTAGGTAACACCCACAAGTGATACTCAGCCTTCATAATTGAAAAAACGAAAATGCAATGAATGAAAGGGGCAGGCGAGGGACGGTCAGGCAGGAGAGAAAAGCGCTAGATGATGCTGGGTGCTTTCCAGACAGGAAAAGAACAACTGGCCACTGCCCTCAACTAAAACTAGCTTTCACAGCAAGGGCAACGCATGAAAACATAGCCAAAGAAAATTCCCAGCTCAACTCACCAGCCAATCTGCTCCCAACCAAATTATCCTGTCTAAATCAATCCTGTACACACGGTCGGACTTTCCGACGGAATATGTGCGATCGGAGCTTGTTGTCGGAAATTCCGACCGTGTGTGGGCTCCATCGGACTTTTTCCATCGGAATTTCCGACACACAAAGTTTGAGAGCAGGCTATAAAATTTTCTGACAACAAAATCCGTTCGCGTAAAATTCCGACTGTGTGTGGACAATTCTGATGCACAAAGTGCCACGCATGCTCAGAATAAATAAAGAGATGAAAGCTATTGGGCACTGCCTCGTTTATAGTCCTGACGTACATGATTTACGTCACCGCGTTCAGAACGATCCGATTTTCCGACAACTTTGTGCGACCGTGTGTATGCAAGACAAGTTTGAGCCAACATCCGTCTGAAAAAATCCTAGGATTTTGTTGTCGGAATGTCCGAACAATGTCCGACCGTGTGTACGGGGCATTACAGTTTGCGTTAAAAACAAGGGTTTAGTTAGCACACATTGGCACATACATGCATAAGCTGCAGAGATTAAAGAGACCTTTGCTGCCATTGTCCTATGTGCTGGGTGTCCAATGTGCCCCTGTGCCTTTAAGGAGGGATGGGCTACCTTCGGCTCACCTGCTCCCTATCTATCCATTAGAACAGTGTTTCTCAACTTTTTTCATTTAAGGCACCCTTGAAATTATGAACAATCTTGAGGCACCCCATTCTAAAATGTTAAAAACTAAACAAAAATCTTTATATTATGCAGCAACGTCCACACACATAAGGCACCCAAAGTTAGAGGTCGTTTATTCTTCCAAAGCAAATACACTGTTGCACACTGGTACTGACTAGTATTCCTGTGTTTCTCTTCTCCCTCAGTTTATCTCCTTCACTCAGCTAATGAGACCCTAGTGGTGATGTAGAGGGACAGGAAGGGGCAAAAAGGATACAGTGCAGGAGCCTGATGTTCTCCTTATCGCCTGGTGACATCATTGGTTGTTAGGACGCCGGCAGCTAGAAGGTTGTAATGGTTCCCAGTGAAAATTTGTAGCTTTGTGTAACTAAAAGGCAGGGTTGATCCACCAGCTGGCTTGTTTACAATTTTTGGGCATTTTGCTGAGGCATCCCTAAAGAAACCCGAAGGCATCCTGGTTGAAAAAAGCTGCGTTAGAATGCATGTGCTTCCACTGTGTAGACTCTCATAAATTTACAAGAGTAAGACCCTATTCACACCTGAGCGTTTTGTAGCTTGAAGCCTGAAGCTACAAAACGCTGGAGGGGAAAAAATCCATTATTCTCTATGGAGATGGTTCACATCTCCACTCCAAGTCGCCTGAAGCTCAAACAAGTTCTGGACCCTTTTTTGTCGCTCGAATCGGGCAGATTTGGGCGTTTTTGGAGCAGGATGCAGATGACAACATAGCAACAAATGATGAAACAGATGATCATTTTTCCTATTGGCTAATAAAAAAACGCCATAGCTCAAATACGCCGGAAAACGCTGCATGGAAAACACGCAAATACGCGTGACAAAACGCATGAAAAAGGCTCAAAAATGCCACACTCAGGTGTGAATGGGGCCTTAGGACTGCAGAAATATTGGGGTGCCTTGGAGCGGCTCTGCAGTTTACGCATGTATTTGCAAATTTGTGCTAACTAAACCCCTGTTTTTAATGCAAACTGTTAGACAGGATAATTCAGTTGTCAGCAGATTGGCTGGTGAGTTGAGCTGGGAAATTGTTTTGGTTTTGTTTTCCAGCCAGGAAAAGAGCTGGGCTCTGTCTGACTTTCTGCAGCTTTTAACGCACATTGTAAGAAGCTCACAGTGTGCAGTGAAATCAGAGTAAGCAATTCAGCACAGGAGAAGAGCCTGTACACCTTAGCAAGACTAAAATTAAAGCTGCCGTTCGGTGTTAAAGCTCTACTCTACTACTAAACCCTCACTGTGAAGGCTTTGGAAAGATTATTTAGAGCAGAGAAGTTACAAAATAAAAGTAAAGATTAGAATGTAAAGCAGGGAGATCCCTAATGTGATATTAAAGGCTCAGTTTAAAAAAAAATAACAAACATTTTATACTCACCTGCCCTATGCAGTGGTTAGTGGTCTTGCAAAGAGCTGCCCAGATCCTCCTCTTCCAGATCTCCAGTTTCTGGCCCCTCCCTCCTGCCGAGGGCCCCCACGGCAAGCAGCTTGCAATGGGGCCACACGAGCAGGCTCGCTCCCGAGCTACTGCTCTGCATGTCAATTCATACACAGAGCTGTGGCTCAGCCCCATTCCCTCTCTCTCCTCATTGGCTCACTGGCTGTGATTGACAGCAGCGGGAGCCAATGGCCCAAACCAATGAGGAGTGAGAGTCCCCAGAGGCTCTTGTGCACATTGATGAATCGCGATGGGGCTCAGGTAAGTATTAGGGGGCAGCGGGGAGGGGGCTGCTGCACAGGGAAGGTTTTTTACCACCATGCATGATGGTAAAAAACCTTGAGCCTTTACAACCACTTTAAACAAATCTATGATTTACTAAAACTGGAGAATGCAAAGTCCGGTACAGCTCGCCATGGCAGCCAATCAGCTTCTAACGTCAGCTTCTTCAATTAAGTTTTGACAATAAAACCTGGAAGCTGATCAGTTTCTATGCAGAAGCTGCACCAGATTATACATGCTCCAGTTTTAGTAAATCAACCCCCTAGGACCAAGCTAAGATCTGAGGGGAGGCTTCCAGCCCTGGACAGAGGACCTCCTAAGCATAAACATAATAAGATTTGCACAAGCCACATATCATTAATTACATTAGTCTCTTTTATTATAAAGACCTTATCAGCTTGCAAACTATGCTCTGAAATGTTTCACTGTAGATTACAGGAAGATACCATATTTTTACATATCGCACAACAAAACACTCCAAGGAGATGGGAAGAACAACAATTTGTTCTAACAGCATTTTTCTGCAAAGTCCTTCTAGCAAGCCAACCTATTATTATATTAAAAAGAATTTAACATTAGCATATAAATACTTAGTATTATCATTCAATCTTTAGCAAAACATATAATTTCCCAACTTTTTCTGATGTCCCCTAACATTGTTCCAGCTCCTCCCCGCTGTATCCAAAACAAAGTTTTGGTTGAAGTTTTTATTCTTTTTATTTTTATTAGCATACAAATTTTTATTTCACTTTCATGGTTATTTTCATAACAAAACACGTAAATAATCATTACAGTAAAATTCCGTAAAAGACATCCTAGCATTGGGACAAGACAAACAATCAACTATTACAAACCAACAAATACAAAAAAAAAGGAAAGAAAAGCAGCTGTATTTCTGGTTCCATATCTTATTTCTCCAGCCAATAAATATAATAAGATTTATAAGGTTATAAAAACTAGAATAAAGTCTGATTTAACCTAGTATATACCGTATTTATCGGCGTATAACACGCACTTTTTTCCCCTTAAAATCAGGGGAAAGTCGCAGGTGCGTGTTATACGCCGATCCCCGCCGATCCCGATCTGTCAAACTGTCAAAATCGCGGTCCGCGATTTGAAAATGGCGCCGCCGGCGCCGAAGTACAGAGAGCCGGTCCTCGGCTCTTTCCGG
The DNA here is from genome assembly GCA_037952925.1 of Lithobates clamitans. Classification (NCBI taxonomy): domain Eukaryota; kingdom Metazoa; phylum Chordata; class Amphibia; order Anura; family Ranidae; genus Lithobates; species Lithobates clamitans. The sequence goes on from JBBGZY010001308.1 coordinate 1,841,947, forward strand.
CGGCTCTCGTTTACTTTCGGCTCCACTCGTAGTCCCGAGCGGAGCTATCCGAACCTACTCGGATAGCTCCGCTCCGGACTACGAGTGAAACCGAAAGTAAACGAGAGCCGCCGGAAAGAGCCGAGGACCGGCTCTCTGTACTTCGGCGCCGGCGGCGCCATTTTCAAATCGCGGACCGCGATTTTGAAGCCCTGGAAGCAGGGGCAGGGGATCCCAGGCTGCACTGGGGCAAGGCTGCACTGGGGAAGGCTGCACTGGGGAAGGCTGCACTGGGGAAGGCTGCACTGGGGAAGGCTGCACTGGGGAAGGCTGCACTGAGGAAAGGCTGCACTGAGGAAAGGCTGCACTGGGGAAGGCTGCACTGAGGAAAGGCTGCACTGGGGAAGGCTGCACTGAGGAAAGGCTGCACTGACAAGGCTGCACTGACGAAGGCTGCACTGGGGAAGGCTGCACTGAGGAAAGGCTGCACTGACAAGGCTGCACTGGGGAAGGCTGCACTGACAAGGCTGCACTGACATGGCTGCACTGGGGAAGGCTGCACTGACAAGGCTGCACTGGGGAAGGCTGCACTGACAAGGCTGACAAGGCTGCACTGACATCGCTGCACTGACATCGCTGCACTGACATGGCTGCACTGACAAGGCTGCACTGACAAGGCTGCAATGAAGGGCATTTAAATGTAAGTTTTTTTCCCTTCAACTTCCCTCCTAAAAGTTTTTTTTCCTTAAAATTCCCTCCTAAATTGGGGTGCGTGTTATACGCCGGTGCGTGTTATACGCCGATAAATACGGTAGTTGATAAGGTTGAATAAAGATATGAGTCCACACAGCTCAACCTGAGTATGTGTGTGGGTATGTCAGTACCATTTTCAATATCCATGTACATTGTGTTTACTAAGAAACACATCTAAAAGTTTTTGGAATTGTATCTACACTCCCAGTTGACACCACCAACCATAAAAGGGAGTTCCACATCCTTACCACCTAACAGTAAAGAACCCCTTACGCAGTTTAATATTCCACCGTTTGTCCTCCATTGTATGGTTACGCGTCTTCATTAGAGACCTAAGAGTAAACAATTTTCTGCCAATGCTAGTGTCCCCATTTAAAGATCTGTATATCACTATCATATCTCGTCTTAAACATCTCCTCACCGGGAAGAATAACTTTAATGTTTGTAGTCTTTCCTTATAACTGAGGTGATCCAGCCCCCTTATTAGCTTGGTTGCCCTTCTCTGGACTCTCTCTAGTTCAAGGACATCTTTCCTGGGAATTGGTGCCCAAAATTGGACAGCATTCCCAAGATTTGGCCAAATCAGAGTTTTGTCCGGGGTAGAACTATAGTTTCATCTCTACAGTATATACCCTTTTTAATGCACACCAAAAGTCTGCTGCCTTGCTTGCTGCAACTTGGCATTGCATGTTATTGTTCAGTCTGTGATCTATTTGGACCCCCAGATCCTTTTCCATCCTCGTCTCCCCCAGAGTTTCTTCCCCTAGCATGTAACTTGCATTTATATTTTAAGCTTGCGAGTTCATTTCTTCACATTTTTCTACATGGTTGCATTTTTTTAGATGATAATAGTTGAAAACTCATTAAGGACATTGTAAAAGATATAATACTGCATCAAATTTCCAACCTTCCCAGGGTACCCATTAGATTTTCTGTATTGTACCATGTAGTGTGCTGGAAAGTGATCAATATTTCCTGGAGCTGGTCTACAGACAAATCTTTAACCATATAGCAAGACCAGGTATCAAAACAATATTTATATATGTCTCCTTATTTCACTGGGTATCCAATGTCTCCATCATTCACAGTTTAAATACACTATATTACCAAAGCATTGGGACGCCTGCCTTTACACACACCTGAACTTTGATGGCATTCTAGTCTAAGTCCGTAGGGTTCAATATTGAGTTGGCCCACCCTTTGCAGCCTCAACTCTTCTTGGAAGGCTGTCCACAAGGTTTTGAAGTGTGTCTATGTGAATGTTCGACCATTTTTCCAAAAGCACATTTGTAAGGTTAGGCACTGATGCGGATGAGGCCTGGCTCGCAGTCTCCGCTCTAATTCATACCAAAGGTGTTCTATCGGGTTGAGGTCAGGACTATGTGCAGGCCAGTCAAGTTCCTCCACCCCAAATTCACTCATTCATGTCTTTATAGACAATCCCACAACATAATCCCCCACCCTCCTCCACCAAATGATTTGAACCAAGCAAGGTCCATAAAGACCTAGATGAGCAAGTTTGGGGTGGAGAAACATGACTGTCTTGAACAGAGTCCTGACCTCAACCTGATAGAACACCTTTGGGATGAGTTAGAGTGGAGACTGCAAGCCAGGCCTTCTTGTCCACATCCCTGCCTGACAAATGCGCTCACAAATGCGCTTCTGGAAGAATGGTCAAACATTCCCATAGACACACTCCTAAAGCTTGTGGACAGCCTTCCCAGAAGAGTTGAAGCTGTTATAGCTGCAAAGGGTGGGCCAACTTAATATTGAACCCTTCGAACTAAGATTGGGATGCCATTAAAGTTCATGTGCGTGCAAAGGCAGGTGTCCCAATACTTTTGGTAATATAGTGTATAATCGCCATAAGATCCTCTAAAATAGGAGGGTTAGGCTGGACCAGGTCAACATAGCCTGTTTTACCCCCAGTCAACAAATTTTCCTTCTATTAAGTGTTATCTATGGCCTTTCATTCAATTTTAAAGAGAAATGTAAGAGGCCCATTAGTGGACACAAAGACCTAGTAAACTCCAATATTGTATTTATAAATTGTATTCTTTTTTGCCAAAATGTCTCTGCTATCGAGCACTGCCACCATAGCTGCATCAAATTAGATTTACCAAAAAGACATTTGAAACAACTAGATACCCATTCTGAGGATGGTGTTTCAAAATTGAAGGCTGAAATTTTGCTTTACTAGTAGATACAACCCCAAATTATCATTGTGTATTCACATTGCAGCTATTTGAACATAACTGTTGTGAAGGAGCAATTGTGCAATAAGAGGAGTCATGAGGCTTGCCCTAATGATCATCAAAGACATTGGAGGGCTCTGTTTTTCCATTACTGGTGTAGACAATTGAAATGTATGTACCAGACTGTTTAATCAATGACCTGAAATGTATCCATCAGACTGTTCAAGCAATATCTGCTTTAATGTTAAGTCAAAAATTAGCCTTTGAAATGCTTGTAACGTTTATTGGTGAACCCCCTTATTTATTTATTCCTACATAAGAAATTCCAGGTGGGCAAGAAATACCTTTGCATTTGTGTCTTGGGAAGAAAGATTACTGCAAGAAATGTAAGAAGATGTCATTTTCAGGCAATGGAGGAGGTAAATACAGGCAAACCACAGGTTTTATTTTTACTAATTGACTTTTATCAGCATGGTCTCACTTTAAGCTGCTTAATCCTTATCGGTCTGGATATTCCTAGGGGGTTTTTACATTTTTCTTATTTCTTTTAAGACGTGGCCTCCAGCGCTCCAGGTTTCTGCGATATTAAGTCAGTTTGAAAGATCAGAATTTCTTAACAATGTTTTTATCTTAGGGGAGCGTCTGTCACATATTAATAGCTAATCTTATCATTAAAATGCATGCCGTGGCAATTCCTTTAAGTCGTCTTTGGGTTTCTAAGCACCTTGTCACTTTAAGTTAAAAGGACAGTTTTCTTTCAACTAGCAGGGAAAGTGATTTATATTTTGATTTAAAGGCTTTCTGTGTACTTCAATAAAAAAGCATATATTATTAGAATCAAAGCTATTTACCAGATTTGTTTCTTCCCAGCCAGGTTTCAGGGTCAGAAACACATTAAAATGCTGAGCAAAAATGCATTAAATTTGATCAAATGAATGAAAGAACTGTAGATGAGGCGTAACTATGTGACCTCTCTCTTGATAACTCACCCATCAATATAAAAACCTTTGAAACTTAAAGAGAAAGGCCAAGTTTATGTTGATTCTTGTGTTTTTATCCATCGCTTAATATGGTAATGTGTTATTTTTTTATCCCTACTTTATTGCTTTTCTGTTGATGTGTAAGAATGCATTTTGTTTTAATTATTCATCTGTGGGATAGTAAAGGACATCAAATCCTAACCAATAACAGTCCAGAGATGAGTTTGTAGAATAAAGTGCACCTGTGTCCAGACTATGGGCAGTAAAGTATCTTTGAATTCTCAAGCAGTAAGACTTTTTACAGATAGTTAGCAGACCTTACCACTCAATGGAAACCAATCCATGGGGGATTGGTTTTCAGACCATAGTTGACAACTGGTATACAGGTGTTCAGGAGGCAAAATGACTGAAAGCTATTTTTTTGTTGATGTGTAAGAATGCATTTTGTTTTAATTATTCATCTGTGGGATAGTAAAGGACATCAAATCCTAACCAATAACAGTCCAGAGATGAGTTTGTAGAATAAAGTGCACCTGTGTCCAGACTATGGGCAGCAAAGTATCTTTGAATTCTCAAGCAGTAAGACTTTTTACAGATAGTTAGCAGACCTTACCACTCAATGGAAACCAATCCATGGGGGATTGGTTTTCAGACCATAGTTGACAACTGGTATACAGGTGTTCAGGAGGCAAAATGACTGAAAGCTATTTTTTTCTTTTGATCTCAAGCAAGATTTTCTTTTTCTATCCCAACTAAACTACCACCATGGCCTTGTTTAGTCAAGAGTTGGGTGCGTTACCATTGACTTCAATAGACAGGTTTGACATTAAATGTTGGAGTGCATTATCATTGACTTCAAGAAACAAGTTTGATGTTAAAATTGCTGCATGTCGAAGCTGCAGCAATTTGAACTCACTCCTCTGGCCAACATGTTAATTTGTAGGTGGCAGTTGGGTCGTAACACGGATCAACCTGCCTGTTTTTACCAAAACTAAAAGTACTTTAAAACAAATCAACAATTTAAAGCCATCACTGACCTACCATCTAGTTGCTTGTATTGAGAAGTAATTAATTCTCAAAAACCCTCAAATATCACAACAAAGATTCTAATGCTCCATTCACATCTATGCAGGTACAACAGTGCACCCATGTTTTTGCCTGTTTAGGTGCAGCGTCTTTAGGGCAGCCAATTCATTGCAAAAGGCTGTCCTAAGTGCCACAGTTGCAGTGAATGGGGATTATTTTCAATTCCGTTGTCTCACATTCAGCTTCTTTACAGCCCCCCAAATATTTAAAAAAATTCTAGCAACCTTAGTTGCCTATCTAAGTCTACAGATCATTAGATTGTACCGCTACCTGGATGACCTGTTGCTGTTAGGGGGACTCAAAAGAAGTTCTGTTGCACAAGTTTGTAGTCTTTCACATTCTCTCTTGATTTGGATGGCTAGTGAACCTACAACTATGCCCAAAAAAGCCGCACTAGTTGAAAATGTGATATACATTTCAATAACCATTAATCCAATGGTTAAGTAATTATTGTGATAAAAATAATAAAGTGTAGAAAGTTCACATGAAGAAAAAGATCCTCATCACCAAAAATGATCTTTAGACTTCCATCACCAACATAAATGGGAGCTCCTTATGTGACATCAACAACCTCAGTTAACAGGGGCGCTTACCGGATCATATGGACCTTCTATTGCTAGAAAGGTTAACCAAGCTTTGGTAGTAACCTTCGATGGGAAGCTGTAAACAGATATGCCCTCCTATGGTCTCAGACACCCATCACTTATCTCCAGGCCAGCCATATCGTGTGCCACAGATCAGGGTATATAAGGAGAGAATGCTCCAATAGTGTAAAACAGTATAAACTCTTTATTAAAATATTTAGATTGCACTTACATGATTCACGTGTAAAAATCGCCTTGTAAAATAATCTTTACTGACAAAGAAACAGGAACAGTCCACCCATGCTTCAGGGGTCAGTGGGGACGCAGTAATGTCAGCCCGCAGCCTCGCCCGACATGTTTCGTTAAAACTAACACTAGTGACCTACAAAAAAAGTCATCTTACTGCTCTGCAAAGGATGGAGTATTTAGGTCAGTAGAAGAAAGGGTTTTCTTGCCCCTGGGAAAGAACTCAGAAGTAACTGGGTGAACAAAGAGAGCGGTTAGGATGCAGAAGACAGTATGGTGTTAGTAGGACTCCAGATATCCACTATTCTGGCTGTGGCTGTCTAGTGTGCGTGGTGGCCGATGTGCCACTTCCAAGTGTATTTTCTTTAACAATCATAGAGAGGTGACCTGAGTCAGTCCATTTTCATTCCCTCTCCAGTCTTCAGAGATCTTCAAGGATTGTTGTCACCAAGCAATCTGGCTCAGGGCAGGCCTCTCAGTCTCAGGGAATTGGATTATAGATAGCAGTCTCCAGTGCTAAAAGACCCATTGTCAGGGAAGACAGATTCAAGGTCGCTAGCAAGGACCAGTTTCTCACCTATTTAAACTGTTAGAATTCTCCCTCTCTCCCCCCTCTCTTCAGTCCTAGGCAAGCCCCCTCTACAGTCCTTCCCCTTCCTTGCACTCCCCACCTACTTCTTCTTTCTTATCTTTTTCCTCTTTCTCATCCATACTAGCAATCCTGCAAGAGCCATCGGACTCTTTCTTCTCCTCTTTCTTTCTCTTTTATACCTTGGGGTGCTCGCTACACACAGGAAAAAAGTAACCGATGTTGGCTAGTGCACTATGCTAGATAATCTTGTCACACTTCATTACTATTGTGTTTGCGGCACCATGTAATTATCTTTGCTAATATAGCATGCTGTGACAATGAGATCTCTTTCATATAGAATGTTTTAACTGGACGTCTCTATGCTCTTATAAAACTTGAAAAAAACCTAATAAAACGTTTCATGAAACAAACTGTTAGAAGCTACAACAGTGCTCAGTGCTCTGAAGACTTTTGTCGGCAAAACAGAGTGAAGGTTCTGATGAACAGGACAGCAGTGGCATATGTTTCCAAGCAGGAAGGTTCAAAAAGCCTGCCAATGCTACAAACTGCCAGATTTTCCAGTGTGCACAGGATCATTTTTCGGGGGGCCCTGCCAGCTGTCAAACTACTCAAACAGTTGCTGCATCTGATTGGATGCAGCCATTGTTCAACCTCCAATTTTCGGCCCAGATCCTTCAATTTTTCACTCGCAGAATGTGATGAGGAACAATAAGACAGGGCCACCCACTGATCGAATTTTGTCCGGTTCATCAGGAAACTCAAACAATGAATTACCAGCTTTAGAAGAAACCACAGCATGACATGGAAGCACGTCTTCAATTCAAAACACATGTTGGATACCAAAGGTGACTAAAGGATAGAGTATTTGGCATCCTGTTCAACTCAGTAAAAGAAAGGGCATTCTTGCCTCCAGGAACGATCTCAGAAACCACTGGTTGCACAGAGAGAGTGATTAGGACGTAAAAAACTGGTGTTCTTAGGACTCTAGACATCAACTATCTCCATAGTCCAGTGTGCACGATGGCACATGCACCACTTTCAAGCGTGCTTTCTATAACAGTTGCAGAGAGGTGACCTGATCCAGTCCATTCTCATTCCCTCTTCAGTCAACAGAGATCTTTGAGGGTGGTTGTCACCAAGTAATCTTGCTCAGGGCAGCTCTCTCAGCCTTGGAGACTGGATTATAGTTACTTCTGATGCCAGTCTCCAGAGCTAGAGGACCCATTGTCAGGGAGACAGATTCAGGGTCCCTGGCAGGGACCAATTTCGTGCCACTCCAAACAGTTACAATTAACAGCAGTGCTCAGTGCTCTGAATACTTTTGTCAATAAGGCTTAAAAAGCCAGTCAACGCTACAAATTGCCTCTGAGATTTTCCAGTGATCAGAGGAGCATTTTCAGTGTCTGAATGCAGCCTGACCGAGGTCCTGCCAGCTGTCAAAATACTCATACAGTGGCTACATCTGATTGGATGCAGCCACTGTTCAACCCTCAATTTTCAGACCAGCTCCCTCAATTTTTCAATTGAAGGATGCAGAGAGGGAGCGTGATGACAGGGCCACCAACTAATCGAATTTCAGACAGTTCATCAGGAAATGTGAACAATGTATGGCCAGCTTTAGGAAGAACCACAGTGTGACAGAGAAGCAGGTCTTCAAAATACATACTGGATACTAGAGGTGGTTAAAGATCATCAATCAGATAGGATGTGATAAAAGTCAGATCAGATGTGAAATCACAAGTTCTAGCAAAGTATAGTTAGTTAAAGGAAGCTTCAGAATATATATTTGTCAGTCTCGTTATATAAGGCAACTTAAATTTTGCATTCAGCAACACTTTAACCCGAACCTGTCAACTTTTTATCAGGCAGCATATTTCTTGGCTATTTCTGTGCTTGAGATAAATTGTACGGTCATAGTATCGGCTGCTCTTTCTGTAGCTTTTTTACACATTACATCTTTTCATAAGCTGACTCACAAAGAATGTCTACATTTTTCCTTACCGAATGACAAATACAAATCCTCTTGTATTCTTTCCTAATAATGCAAATACATCTAGCAAACAAGTACACAGCAAGTTCCAAACAGAAGCAAAAGCAATGCTATATTTCCATAATGATGTTGTTGGGGAATGTTGTTGGTAGACTACTAAAAAATAGCAAATCATTTTGTAAATTTAAACTTGGGTAAGAGCTGATTTACAAGTTAAATGACACCTGCAATTATATCTCAAAACAGGCCGCCTTGTTTGCTTTATAAATTGATTAAAGTAATGTCTTGCAGCAAACTCTAAAGGCTTCAATGTGTGTTATAAACATACATTAGCCTAGTCCTCGCTATAGAACGTACAGATAACTAAGCATACAGTATATGCAGAATATTCTTGGGTCGTATAAACCTTGAGGTACAGAAGCCCAAGGCTACAAGGGTACAGAAGCCCAAGGCTACAAGGGTACACAAGCCCACGGCTAAAAAGATTCACAAGCCCAAGTCTACAAAGGTACACAAGCTCAAGTATACAAAGATACACATGCCCAAGACTACAAAGGTGCACATACCCAAGACAAAAAGTACACATGCTCAAGGCTATAAAGGTACACAAGCCCAAGGCTACAAGGGTTTACAAGCCCAAGGCTTCAAGAGTACACAAGCCAAAGGCTACAAGGGTACACAAGACAAAGGCTATGAAGGTACACAAGCCCAAGGATATGCAAGCCCAAGGCTTCAAAGGTACCCAAGCCTAAAGTTACAAGGTTATACAGCCTCAAGACTACAAGGGTACACAAACCCATCCTCCGCCGCCTAGTTCCTATTCTACTCATAAGTGCCTCAACAGGTCTGTAATTGCTTTTCATCATTGCTCTGAAGAACCACTAGGGAATTTATTGTGAAAAATGTCCCTATGTAGAGCAACTAATACAAAGAGTCCTATGAATTCATAGATGCACACTTGTAAATTGAAACTTTTTTCTACAGTCTCTTTTTAGTGTCTTTAGGCTGGAGTTCTTTTCCATTTCTCTTTGCAGCAGCGGTGGGCAGTCTTTAATACTGCCACCCCTATGTCCAACAGGTGTCCTATGTCCAATATGCATTAAGGTAAAAAACCTTTTAATGTTACAACCACTTTAAGCATTAGTATGCTACCTCTCTATAATATGAAACAGAAAATAGGCCACATGCAACTGGATGGTAGATAAAGTAGACACATCATCGCAAGTCAAGGTAACCGCAATGTATAAACCAGTACAGAGGTACTTGAACACGTTTAACGATGCTGTACTAAATAGGGTGAACTCTGACCTATTATATGGCAATTACCTTTACTGCGACAAGGCCAACTAAATTTTACCTTGTATAAACCATCAGAATTATAATTGCATTACCTAACCAAAAAAAAAAAAGGGTCCTCGAGTGCACTCTGCACATACAACATTAATGGTGGGTGGGTGTACGCATTCCTGACAAGGGGTACCCCTGGAGGTGGCCATAAAGTACTTAGCAGCTATTTAGCAGTAGAAAGCCAGATATTATTGGGGCCCATCTGTAAGGTGGTGCACATGAAGCTGTCCCTTTAAGACTGTACATAAAGGATAGTTATTGGGCTGCTAAGTATTGAGCAGTCTCTATTGCCATTAAGACCCCTTTCACACTGAGGCAATTTACAAGCACTATATCACTAAAGAAAGTGCCTCTCCTGTCACTCCAATGTGAAAGTCTGAGGGCTTTCTCACTGGAGCGGTGCGCTGGCAGGACATCAAAAAAAGTCCTGCAAGCAGCTTCTTTGAGGCGCTTTAAGAGCAGTGTATACATCGCTCCTAAAGTGCCCCTGCCCATTGAAATCAATGGGCAACGCTACCAAAGCACTGGCAAAGCGCTGCTGCAGCAGGCGCTTTTAGCCATTTTTTCGTTAAAAGTGCCCTGCTAGCGGCCGAAAAGAGGCGCTAAAATGACGGTAAAGCGCTGCTTTACCACCGTCGCCCAGACGCTGTGAGGGTGAAAGGGCTCTAACTGTGGGCAGTAAGGAATTAAGGTTGGTAGTTCCACTCACCAGTCTTAGTATGCAATTGGTCCAATACGCTTGGCGGTCAGTTGTCCCAGAAGGCTCAGTCCTCATGATCAAGTCCATACGATCATGTCCTCACTGGCTTCCTTGATTGTAGGCACACTGTAGGGACTCCAGCTCCGATCTCAGCATTCAGATTCTCATTGGCTCTCTGGTGTGTGAGCACGAACACCATGGGCAGCAGGTCCGCACTCTCTGGTCTCTAGTCCATGCAAGCCAGGGGGACTTGCGGCAGTGCTGTATTCTGTTTATGTGCTGGTCTTTCATCTCTCTATGTGAGAGGCATTTTTTAAATAAATTCAACTGTTTTTTAAAATACTGCACCACGGTATTCGCCCTTTTGTTCTTTTTATACCATGTATAAGTTTGATGTGGAGCACTGGACAACCAGAATAGATAGATATATACATTATTCGTTTTGTGTGGAACACCAAAGCATTTATCATAAATGAAGTGCTGCTACCACCTTGCTTTGCCTAGATATATACACTTTGTATTTATACAGCTATGAATGGGGGGGGGGGGTGTTTCCCCAAAACAACTAATTACAGTTTTCTTTTCACCACTTCAGAACATTTAGGATCCATAAATAAACGACAATCGCTGAATAAGTGCTGTGGGCTAAAGCATTTGTCTCTCTCTTTTGTAATGATTCAAGATTCTTGCCTACAACTGATAAATCTGACAACTCTTTGCCAACTTTATCTATAGAAAGTGGTTCAACTTTACAGTCACGCGCACAATCATGGGACCTTGGCAAACAGTACACTACTGCTTGTACAGAGGAACATACACATAAATACACATGTATCTAAATACAGTATCTCACAAAAGTGAGTACGCCCCTCACTTTTTTGTAAATATTTTATTATATCTTTTCAGGTGACAACACTGAAAAAATGACACTTTGCTACAATGTAAAGTAATAAGTGTACAGCTTGTATAACAGTGTACATTTGATGTCCCCTCAAAATAACTCAGCAAACAGCCATTAATGTCTAAACCCCTGGCAACAAAAGTTAGTACACCCCTAAGTGAAAATGTCCAAATTGGGCCCAATTAGCCATTTTTCCTCCCCGGTGTCATTTGTGAAGGTCTCAGTTGTGAATGGGGAGTATGTGTGTTAAATTTGGTGTTTTCACTCTCACTCTCTCATACTTGTCACTGGAAGTTCAACATGGCACCTCATGGCAAAGAACTCTCTGAGGATCTGAAAAAAAGAATTGTTGCTCTGCATAAAGATGGCCTAAGCTATAAGAAGATTGCCAAGACCCTGAAACTGAGCTGCAGCAAAGTGGCAAAGACCATAAAGCGGTTTAACAGAACAGGTTCCACTCAGAACAGGCCTGGCCACGGTAGACCATGGTGCTCAGCGTCATATCCAGAGATTGTCTTTGGGAAATAGACGTATGAGTGCTGCCAGCATTGCTGCAGAGGTTGAAGGGGTGGGGGGTCAGCCTGTCAGTGCTCAGACCATACGCTGCATCAAATTGGTCTGCATGGCTGTCTTCCCAGAAGGAAGCCTCTTCTAAAGAAAGCCCGCAAACAGTTTGCTGAAGACAAGCAGACTAAGGACATAGATTACTGGAACCATGTCCTGTGGTCTGATAAGACCAAGATAAACGTATTTGGTTCAGATGGTGTCAAGCGTGTGTGGCGGCAACCAGGTGAGGAGTACAAGGACAAGTATGTCTTGCCTACAGTCAAGCATGGTGGTGGAAGTGTCATGGTCTGGGGCTGCATGAGTGCTACCGACACTGGGGAGCTACAGTTCATTGAGGGAACCATGAATGCCAATATGTACTGTGACATACTGAAGCAGAGCATGATCCCATCCCTTCAGAGACTGGGCTGCAGGGCAGTATTCCAACATGATAACAACCCCCAAACACACCTCCAAGATGACCACTGCCTTACTAAAGAAGCTGAGGGTAAAGGTGATGGACTGGCCAAGCATGTCTCCAGACCTAAACCCTATTGAGCACCTGTGGGGCATCCTCAAACGGAAGGTGGAGGAGTGCAAGGTCTCTAACATCCATCAGCTCCGTGATGTCGTCATAGAGGAGTGGAAGAGGACTCCAGTGGCAACATGTGAAGCTCTGGTGAGCTCCATGCCCAAGAGGGTTAAGGCAGTGCTGGAAAATAATGGTGGCCACCCAAAACATTGACACTTTGGGCCCAATTTGCACATGTTCACTTAGCGGTTTAGACAGTAATGGCTGTGTGTTGAGTTATTTTGAGGGGACAGCAATTTATAGAAGCTGTACACTCACTACTTTACATTGTAGCAAAGTGTCATTTCTTCAGCGTTGTCACATGAAAAAATATAATAAAATATTTACAAAAATGTGAGGGGTGCACTCACTTTTGTGAGATACTGTACATACTCTATATCCATACAATGTACTGTAGAGCCCTGGCCAAAAGTATTGAGAATGACAAAAATATTAATTTTCACAAAGTCTGCTGCTTCTGTGTTAGATCTTTTTGTCAGATGTTACTATGGTATACCGAAGTGTAATTTCAAGCACTTCATAAGTGTCAAAGGCTTTTATTGACAATTACATAAGGTTTATGCAAAGAGTCAATATTTGCAGTGTTGACTCTTCTATTTCAAGACCTCTGCAATTCCCTCTGGCATGCTGTCAATCAACTTCTGGGCCACATTCTGACTGATGGCAGCCCATTCTTGCATAATCAATAATTGGAGTGTGTCACAATTTGTGTGGGTTTTTTGTTCTCCTGCCTCTTGGGGATTGACTACAAGTTCTTAATGGGATTAAGGTCTGGGGAGTTTCCTGGCCATAGACCCAAAATGTCGATGTTTTGTTCCCAAAGCCACTTAGTTATCACTTTTGCCTTATGGCAAGGTGCTCCATAATGCTGGAAAAGGCATTGTTTGTCACCAAACTGTTCTTGGATGGTTGGGAGAAGTTGCTCTGAGGTGATTTTTTTGTACCATTCTTTATTCATGACTGTGTTCTTAGGCAAAATTGTGAGTGAGCCCACTCCCTTGTCCGAGAAGCAACCTCACACATAAATGGTCTCAGGATGCTTTACTGTTGGTATGACACAGGACTGATGGTAGCGTTCACCTTTTCTTCTACAGACAAGGTTTTTCCCGAATGCCCCAAACAATCGGAAAGGGGATTTAAATAAGGAACTTGCTTTATCCTAGTCCTCAGCAGTCCGATCCCTGTAGCTTTTGTAGAATATCAGTCTGTCCCTGATGTTTTTCTTGGAGAGAATTAACTTCTTTGCTGCCCTTCTTGATACCAGGCCGTCCTCCAAAAGTCTTCTCACTGTGCGTGCAGATGCACTCACACTTGGCTGCTGCCATTCCGGAGCAAGCTCTTCACTGGTGGTGCCCTGACCCTGCAGCTGAATCAACTGTAGGAGACAGTCCTTTCGCCTGCTATACTTTTTTGGGCACTCTGAAGTCTTCTTCACAACAATTGAACCTCTCTCCTCGAAGTTCTTGATGATCCGATAAATGGTTGATTTAGGTGCAATTTTAGTAGCAGCAATATCCTTGCCTGTGAATCCCTTTTTGTGCAAAGCAATGATGACTGCACATGTTTCCTTGCAGGTAACCATGGTTAACAGAGGAAGAACAATAATTTCAAGCACCATGCTCCTTTTAAAGCTTCCATTCTGTTATTCTAACTCAACCAGCATTATAGAGTGATTTTCAGCCTTGTCCCCATCAATACTGACACCTGTGTTAACGAGAGAATCACTGACATGATGTCCGCTGGTCCTTTTTGTGGCAGGGCTGCAATGCAGTGGAAATGTTTTTTTTTTTTGGGATTAAATTCATTCTCATGGCAAAGAGGGACTTTGCAATTTACTGTATATACTCGAGTATAAGCCAACCCGAATATAAGCTGAGGCTTATCTGTCGCACAACCACTGAACTGCAATAAGCCCTGCAAGACCTGGGCCTTCTCGACCAGACCCCTTATAAGGACACATCCTGCAGATGATCGGCCTCCCACTCTCCTCAGAAGTTGATGACCGCAAGCAACAGCCGCATAGGCCAATCGCATCAAAACCTCTACAAAAGAGGTTGTTTTGATGCTCAGGCAGCTCCCAACAAGAACTCGATGGACTGATTTTATCCACATACCATCAGGTAGCTAAACTTTAACCCCCTTACTACACCCACAGGCTGATGTGAATCTCTTATGCCGGTTCTTTACACTTTTTTTTTTCGCACATTCACTGACTATGCATCTTCGCCACATAGGAGTGATCAGCTTGCTGCAGTTAACTGACCCAAATTACACCTCAGTGCCTGGAACTCAGCTCAATGGCCTCTCCTGACCTGCATCCTAATCAGCTAAAACCCCCCCCCCTTTTTTTTGTTTGTTGTTTGTTTGTTCTTGATATCTTAAGGCCACTGCGATATTACTTATGTTAACTGTAATTCAGATCACCCTGGACATCTATGTAATTCCCTCAATATTAAGACTTCTAATAACAACTGGAAGCATAATATCTAGCTTTATATTTTACTCTTAATCTAGATCCCAGGGGTGACCCGCATTCTGATCTATGTTGCTTGTAATGCCAGCTATGGTTATAGTTATATTTGACTATTTTTCTGTTTACTCCGGTGCTGTTCTCCAATTGGAACCTCTTGCCCCCCTCATTTACTACCCTCAGCTACCTATTTTTCAGGTCCCTGATGGTAGCTTTGGAGCCTCTGTGGGACCGTTTGTCGCTCCCCTAGTACGCTCCTATACCCTAATGTTAAGCTACTATTCAACACTAATGCTAGGCTAGAAACCAACAGGGTTGTTCTTGTACATTCTCTCTGCTACTGTCTTTCTCTCTCTTTTTCCCTTTCTCCTCGCGGTTGATGTGGCTCTGTACTGTGGACAGGTTTTACCACTTATTTGCAAATGTTATGGCCCCCCTAAACATTCTCTCCTTGAATGTTCAAGGCTTTAATAACCCACATAAATGCACCAAGGTGTTAGGATCCTTTGCAGAAGCTAAAGCCTATATAATATGCTTGCAGGAAACCCATTTTATTGATAAATCCACCCCCAAATTCACCCTGGTTGGATTCCATTGTTCCTCACCCTTCATTCTTGAATTACAAATCAAAGACCCTGAAGGCAGATATCTGATCCTTACTGGACACATATCAGACACTGCAGTCACCACTGTGTCGTATTACGCTCCAAATTAGTACCCAACAGCATTTATCTCACATCTATTTCAGGTGGTGGATAAACACAAATTTGGTATGGTGGTCTTCTGCGGAGATTCGAACCAAGTCATTTTCCAATTCCTAGATAAATCCCTGCCAACCCCAACCTCTAGCCCGGTCAAGCTAACATTCCAACACCTACTGTCCAAACACAACTTAGTTGACACTTGGCGTGAAGTCAATCCAGTTCGTAAACAATACACACATTACTCTTTTCCACACAAATCTTTTTCCCAAATCGACCACATTTTTCTAACAACAGGCATTATCCCAGAAATCATATCCTCTGTTATAACCACATTTACGTGGACAGACTATTGTGCAGTTTGTACCACAATGACCTCTCCAATACCCAAGACGCAGGCTACCTCATGGTGTGTTAAGAATACCACTCTCTCCCATCCCTCTCACCGCCTAGACATTGAAATAGCTTTCAAAGAATATCACTCTGATAACACTACTGATGATATATCGGCATTAACACTATGGGAAGCCCACGAAACGGTTATGCGGGGAAGATTGATCCAACAGGCGACATCCCTTAAACGAGAACGCAAGATCCTATTACAAAAATTGGAAGCAAACTTTGCTGCCTGTCATGCAGCTTTCCAGACCGACCCCAACCCTACCACTAACTCGCGTCTCGACTAAGGATGAGCCGAACACCCCCCGGTTCGGTTTGCACCAGAACTTGCGAACAGACCAAAACTTCGCAAGAACTTTAGAACCCCATTGAAGTCTATGGGACTCGAACATTTGAAATCAAAAGTGCTCATTTTAAAGGCTAATATGCATGGTATTGTCCTAAAAAGTGTTTGGGGACCCGGGTCCTGCCCCAGGAGACATGGATCAATGCAAAAAAAAGTTTTAAAAATGGCCATTTTTTCGGGAGCAGTGATTTTAATAATGCTTAAAGTCAAACAATAAAAGTGTAATATTCCTTTAAATTTCATACCTGGGGGGTGTCTATAGTATGCCTGTAAAGGGGCGCATGTTTCCCGTGCTTAGAACAGTCTGACAGCAAAATGACATTTCAAAGGAAAAAAAGTCATTTAAAACTACTCGCGGCTATTAATGAATTGCCGGTCCCGAGTCTCCCGACAATACACATAAAAGTTCATTGATAAAAATAGCATGGGAATTCCCCACAGGGGAACCCCGAACCAAAATTTTTAAAAAAATGACGTGGGGGGTCCCCCTAAATTCAATACCAGGCCCTTCAGGTCTGGTATGGATATTAAGGGGAACCCCATGCCAAAATTTAAAAAAAAATGACGTAGGGGCCCCCCTCAAAATTCATACCAGACCCTTCAGGTCTGGTATGGATTTTAAGGGGAACCCCGCGCCAAAATTTTAAAAAAAATTGGCGTGGGGTCCCCCCAAAAATACATACCAGACCCTTATCTGAGCACACAACCTGGCAGGCCGCAGGAAAAGAGGGGGGGACGAGAGAGCGCCCCCTCTCCTGAACCGTACCAGGCCACATTGGGCATACCCAGGCTCGGTCATAAGAACTACACACTAATATAAAGAGAAAAAAAAACAAAACATATATATAGAGAAATATATATTCTAACTAAACCACTGTACGCTCAACCACCTGTGCAGAATATTCAAAATAGTCCTCTAATTCCATGTATATCCTGTAATGCCCACTTTAGTCATTCATGAAATGAGATGTACATTACATAAAACATATTCATATTCATATTCCCCCCTACCCCCATAAACTATCGACTAAGCAGCCCAGTAATGTTCATGAGAGCAGGGATGGCACTTGAGCCATTCCCGGCACTAATAGAGTGAATTAATCATCAATCGAATCTGCATTAGTGAACAGGGATTCTGTCCAAATATCCCATGTTTTGTGGAATTTTTTGCCACAGCCACGTGACAGGTAAGTAGCTTTGTACAATGGTAAAGCCGCATTCACTAACTTCTTCCAAAAATTTAATGAAGGTGCAGATGAGGCCTTCCATCTGAGTACTATAGATTTACGGGCATAGTAAAGTAATAATCCTAGCAGGGTTCTGTTTGCCCGGCGTGGGGCCAGTGGTTTAACTAGTCCCAGCAGACATACCTCAATAGACAATGGCACGGGGACGGTGGTGACAGTCAAAATAAATTTGGTTACCTCAACCCAAAAAAATTCAATCTGAGGACAGCTCCAAAAAATATGAGTGAAATCCACTGAGGCTGAGTTGCATCTCCAGCAAGAGGCAGAGATAGATGGATAGATTCTATGTAAGCGTACGGGTGTGTAATATACCTTATGTACTATTTTAAATTGCACCAATTTATCCCTAGCTGATACTAGTTGTGAAAAGAGGTATTCCCACATTTCTTCCCAATCTTCTGTGTCTAATGTAGGGAAATCTATCTCCCACTGTGCCCTAAGGTTTTCTAGCCCCGCGTGGACGTTAGGGAGTAGTGCTTTGTATATGGTAGATAAGGGCTTAGATAGAGCTTCATCTCTGAGCAGAGTCTCCAGATTTGAGGTGTAAAAAGCCACAGGGGCATTTTCAAACTGAGTGTTGAAGGCTTGCTTAAGCTGCAGAAATCTAAACAGGTGTGAGTTAGGTAAATTATATTGTTGTTTCAACCTGTCAAAGGTTTGTATTCTGCCCTCAAGACAAATTTGATTTACATATTTAATGCCCCTGCATGCCCATACCCCAGGGTCGGGAATGGACCGAATTCTGGCAATTTCGGGTTAAACCAAAGAGGGCTATAGGGGGCAATGTGTCCCGAAGGTATGGGGCGTAGTGAATTTGCTACTGACCATGCCCGTGTGACCGCCCTCATTGCCAATGTAAGAGGGAAAGGAGCTCTAGAACCCCGGTAAAGTAGGTTCCGTAGCGCCTCATAAGACCCCAAACGTACTGCTTCCAGGACCACTGCTGCGTTGGACTCATCAGAGACCAGCCAGTTGTGGGCGTGGGATAACATAGCCGCCACAAAATAGGAGTGAAGGTCAAGGCAAGCCAAGCCTCCCTCTCCCCACGGTCTCTGCAGCACCGTCAGCTTAAATCTCGGTTGGCCGGATCCCCAGAAAAAAGATAATAAAATGGTGTTTATCAGGCAAAAAACCTTTTTGGGGATCCAGACAGGTGCATGTCTGAGAGCATAGAGAAAGGCAGGCAGAAGCTCCATCTTAAATAAATTGATCCTCCCGATTAAAGAGAGGGGGAGATGTGCCCACGTCCTCAGTCTTTTTCTCATCCTTTGTATCAGTGGTTCCAAGTTAAGGGTATGATAGTCAGAGGTAGATGTGGAGATGTGGATACCTAGATATTTAATTTTGTCTGTCCATAGTAAGGGTAAATTGGGATCTGCTACATCATTGGCGGTCTTATCTATGGGCAAAATTTGGGATTTATCCCACTTTACCTTGAGTCCCGAACAGCTAGTGAAATTAGAAAGAATGGTCAACGTCTCTCGAATACACTGGGCAGGGTCACTCAAGAAAAGGATTAGATCATCCGCGTACAAAGCAACTTTCTTGTGTATGGATCCTACCTTTATGCCCCTAACCCTTTCTGCCTGTCTGAGGGCCGAGGCAAGTGGCTCCATCACCAAGGCAAAAAGAGCCGGTGACAGTGGACATCCTTGCCTCGTACCTCTTCCAACAGAGAAGGGCGCCAACAGAGCACCGCCAAGCTTGATCTGCGCCGTCAGGTCCTTATATAAAATATCAATCCATCTGCGGAATACTTCTCCAAAACCCATAACCTCTAGGACCGAGGACATAAAAGGCCATGCCACCGAATCGAACGCCTTTTCAATGTCCAGTGTCACCATTACCCTCGTGGAGGACTCAGTGGGAGGTAACTGAAGATGGGTAAACACTCTACGTAAATTTATATCTGTTGATTTCCCTGGCATGAAACCAGTTTGGTCTATATTAATCAAGGATGGTAAAATCGTCCGCAGTTTGGTCGCTAATATTTTTGTCAAGATCTTGAGGTCATAGCAGGGAGATAGGCCTATAAGAAGCACAAAGGGATACGTCTTTGCCGGGCTTAGGGATGAGGACTATGTGTGCCTGATACATTGAAGGGGGTAAAGACATCTGTTTTTTACTTTCAGAGAAGACTTTTAACAATTTTGGTGCGATTAATGATGCATACATTCTATACCATTCACCAGGTAGGCCATTAGGTCCCGGTGTTTTACCACTAGGAAATGAGCAAATAGCCTCCTCTATCTCCTCAGTGGTAAAATCTTTATCTAAGAATTCAAGATCCTCCTGCGAAAGAGTGGGTAGATGTAGGGAATGTAAAAATTCACTATGCCGATCTTCAGGCCAGCCAGGGACCGCCTTGTGTAAGTTTTCATAAAAGGATCTAAATTCATCTAGTATTATTTCGAGGGTAGAGATCATCTGACCATCTAAACCACAGATTTCTGACACCACCGTCTGCATTTTAGAGTCCGCAACTAAATTCGCTAAGAGTTTGCTATTTTTGTCTTCGGATTCAAAGATCTTCCCCTCCAGAGAATTTAAATCTAAATGTGTGGCCGAGGTAAGATGTAGAGACAATGCATCAGCTAGCTGGTTAAAGTGATCCGGAGTCGGGGAGCCAGAAAAGGCCTCCGCCGCCCTAGCCTCTTCTTCCTCAAGTGCATGGACCTGACAGGACATCTCAGAACGGACCGCTTTAATAGCTGAAATGTATTCTCCTCTGGTGTTGGCCTTAAAGGCGTCCCAGACTACCTGCGCTGAGGTTGAATCCTCATTGATCTCCCAGTATTGTTGTAATTTGGGAGAGACCTCCTCCCCCACCCTCGAGTCCTGCATGGTCGGAATTTCTGACAACAAGCTCACATCGAACATTTTTTGTTGGAAATTCCAAGCGTGTGTACGCGGCAATACTGTATGTGTAGTGGCAAAAGTCCGTTGAATTCGTACGTGATGAAGTACGACCGGACTAAAACAAGGAAGTTTATAGCCAGTAGCCAATAGCTGCCCTAGCGTGGCTTTTTGTCCGTCGAACTAGCATACAGACGAGCGGACTTTTCGACCGGACTCGAGTTCGAGGGATAGATTTAAAACATGTTTCAAATCTAAGTCCGTCCAACTTTTGAGAAAACAAAGTCCGCTGGAGCCCACACACGATCGAATTGTCCGACGAAATCCCGTCCGCCGGGCAAGGTCTGCCGTAAAGTCCGCTCGTGTGTACGCGGCATAAGTATTAACTCCTTTGCTACCAAATTTTTTTTAACCTGTGACGTAACCGGTTGGGCAGAGCATGGGTGACTCGGACTGGAAGTGATGCAATCTGAATGTACAGTGATATTTCTATGTGTTTTAAAGATATGCCCGTGATTTTATATGTAATGTGAGTGATTTTAACAAATAAATTGCCTTGATCTAAATACTACACATTGGAGGCTGTTTCTACTCTCTTGGCATGTTACATCTGAGCACACAGCATGAGTGGTAACCATGTTGTGTTTTAACTGGTTGAACCCCTCTCCCAAATTGACAATGAGTTTAGGGTCGAATTAGTGGTAACCAGCCTTAAAGGGACCTGCACCCATTTCTCTGCATGACAGCTAGTGAGTGTAAAGTGGGCACCCTAGTGCACAGTGTCAGGGCTGGGCTCAGCCCTTCCTTCTCTGAGCTGGCCACTCAGCTTTCGGCTAATTGCCAGCTCCCATCTCTCTCCACAGTTACTCAGCTGTTGATGATCCTGCTCGTCAGTCCTGCCTACTTAAGCCATCCAGTCCAGAGGAACTCTGCCTTCACTTTGGTCACATCACAAGAAAGTATCTCCTGCGTTTCGTTCCGGTTACTGAACTCTGGCTATGTTTTGACTACGTTTGTTCTTTTTACTTTTATTATTAAACAAGTGTGATTTAACTGTACTTCTGTCTCGGTCTGATTTCATGGTTTCTGACACACAGGAGGTCTTAGTGACTGTACTACAAGCATACAGGCATGCATCTAAGACCCAAGGAGACCCTGGTGGTTACACAGCATGCATTGTATGACCTTTCAATGTATGTAGGCCATATGTTTAAAGTACAACCAAAGGCAATTTTTTAGTTTTTTAGTTTTTGGATAGAGTAGAGCTGGATTAGAACACCAGTCAGTTTTTATTGCTGTCTGTGCCTCCGTTTAGGAGATTCACGCTCTCTATTTGTCCTATTTACCATTATCATTGAAAGTGAAATTAAAATCACAAACTTTGGGTTGCCCCAAAAAAATAATAGAGAGGAAATCTATCAATGGAGACACTAGTTCTGGTGACTTGGGGGTCCGAAAGGGATTTCCTTAATTTGCAGGGATTTCCTCTCACTTCCTGTTTTGGCTATGAGATAGGAAGTGAAGGAAAATCTCTCAAATGGGACACAGATGGGTTATAACCCTCTCTTGCTCTATCCAAAATGAAAAAAAAAAGGTTTTGTCTATAGTTCTACTAAGGTGAAAGCTTTGTGAGCACTGTGGTGACATGGGAGGAATCACAATTTTTGCACAGCCTTGAGCTTCATTGGTTTTTGGGATTATAAGGTTCAAGAATTGTATGCATGCACCTGGATATGCATTTATGTTTGTCATAAATTGTCACTACATGACAAATTTATAGACTGCACATGCAATTGAGAATTTTATTACAGCACACCTTTACTATATTGTGACATTTTGTCAATTATTAAATGTTTCAATTTTTTCTCATTTACAATATATTACTATTTATGGTAATACCTTATTTATTCACAATACTGTTGTTATATGCGCATACAAGGAGGTAACAGCATGAAGTGCAGTTTTCATTTCAGTCACGGGGTAGCGCAGCACCATTTATTGATTGTATACATCAGGGATACCTGAGCATGATCTGCTCATTTGGTAATGTACAAGAGACAGTGGGCTCAATTCACAAAAGTAGTTTCACTTTAAAACCAGAGGTAAAATAGCTCATAGCATTTTTCAACATTTTTTTTGCAATGCCCTAAAAACTCTACTAAAATTAAGCATGTGCTATTTCAGCGAAATTTGCTGTATTCATCTCATAAAACCGTTCTGTATTTTATCTCATGATGTTATATCCAGTAGGATGGGTAGAATGCAGAGGGATTAGAACCCCTGTTAGTTTTTATTGCTGTCTGTGCCCCCATTAGGGAGATTCACTCAATATAGTATTACTGTTTCTCCTTATCACTTAAAGTGAAAGGAAAATAAATCCCTGCATTTTGGGGTTGACATTGAACACTAATAGGGCGTACACACGGTCGGACTTTGTTCGGACATTCCGACAACAAAAATCCTAGGATTTTTTCGGACGGATGTTGGCTCAAACTTGTTTTGTCTACACACGGTCGCACAAAGTTGTCGGAAAATCCGATCGTTCTAAACGCGGTGACGTAAAACACGTACGTCGGGACTATAAACGGGGCAGTGGCCAATAGCTTTCATCTCTTTATTTAATCTGAGCATGCGTGGCACTTTGTCCGTCGGATTTGTGTACACACGATCGGAATTTCC
The DNA here is from genome assembly GCA_037952925.1 of Lithobates clamitans. NCBI lineage: Eukaryota > Metazoa > Chordata > Amphibia > Anura > Ranidae > Lithobates > Lithobates clamitans. The sequence continues at coordinate 1,865,136 of JBBGZY010001308.1, forward strand.
GACAACGGATTTTGTTGTCGGAAAATTTTATCTCCTGCTCTCCAACTTTGTGTGTCGGAAAATCCGATGGAAAATGTCCGATGGAGCCCACACACGGTCGGAATTTCCGACAACACGCTCCGATCGGACATTTTCCTCCGAAAAATCCGACCGTGTGTACTGGGCATAATAGTGGAGAATTCTTCCCAATGGTACACAGATGGCAAAAAAAAAAAAAAAAACTACAGTAGCAGGGCTTCTAACCCTCTATTACTCTAAAATGAAAAATAAAGTTTTGTCTTTAGTTACACTTGAAAGTCATTTTTGCTATGATATTTGGCAAAGTAATTTCTATATCTTTGGACAGGTCTGTGTTTTCTTGTTAGAGAATTGTCATTGTAATTCTCTGATGTTCTTGAAAGTGTCACTCTAGTATCCATCTGTCAGACCTTCAAATTGATGACACCCCTCTCCTAACAGCTCAAGTTCCACACCTTTGTAAGAATACTTGTCGATTTCTAATCCCATTGTGTCTTGCAAAACTGTGCGCCAAAGGTATCTCTAAAAATACACAATTTTACCAAAAGTATTGGTACGCCTGCCTTTACACGAACTTTATGTTAGCAGAGTATTGATATAATCATGCGCTGGAAGCTTCTTGTTTGCAGCAATAGCTTTGCTTCCATGGAGGATTACAGAACATGTCTTACAGCATGAGAAACATGAAACAGGAACAAGGAGCGTACAACTACATACACTCAGAGAGATAATACTTCCTCTGATTATATTACCATAGAATACATACTATAATACTGCAGTGCCACCTGCTGCATAGATAGGTATAATGCATACAGTATATAGTCACAGTACTTTACATTACATGCTGTTGTACTTTCAACACCCCTTCTCAACAACATGTGCTTTGTCTAATTTTATTTAGCTTCTTCTGGAAATAACTATTACGTTCCTTCAACAAAGCCTTGGTGAGTTCATCGGCAGTCCTCTCCTCTAATGGGCAGTATTGAATGTCAATAATACCTTGCTATTGATTGTCCCTCAGTAGGTGATACTCAGGGCTTTTTTTCAGCAGAAACTAGGGGGAACTCAGTTCCACCACCTCTGGCTCAGGTCTTCTGCTCCCTGCTCACCACTATCACTTGGTAACACTGAAGTCCAGCTTCTGCGTTTACTAAGTGATAGCTTATCTCCCAGTAGCTCCCACAGGTCAGATCTCCTGCGCAGATCCCACTGAGTGCTGGATAGGGACAAGGGAGATACAGAACAGGTGCCCAGGGTTCAGTGCAGTCATGGGCAGGAGAGGGTGCGTGGTAGGCTGCACCCTCTGTGGTCTCCATTTTTCCCTGGTGACCAGTTGTCGATGCTCCTACTGCATGTTCTCCCTTGCAAGTGACTGAAGTATAGTATAGTATGCTGGGAGGTACTACAGCCGGATAGGTGTTTCAGCTTAATATTGCAACAAAGGTAAGACATATTTTATTTTTTATTTCAGGTACTTATATAGCGCCGTCAATTTACGCAGCGCTTTACATATACATTATACATTCACATCAGTCCCTACACCCTCAAGGAGCTTACAATCTAAGGTCCCTAACTCACATTCATACATACTAGGGCCAATTTAGACAGGATCCAATTAACCTACCAGCATGTCTTTGGACAGATCTTTGGACATATGACAGATGGTGAAACTTTTAGGGAGGGGGAGAAGATGAGGGCAGTGGAGGGAGGGGGTTGTATGCAGAGGGAAGAGCTACTATTTGATGCCATTTGGCAGGTATGTGTGTGTGTGACGGACATGGTTAAGTTCCTGCACCTTTTCTCTGAGAAAAAAAGCCCTGGTCATACTCGACATCAATGTGTTTGGTCCTAGGATTGACCCTTTCTGGTTGAGTAAGATTTATAAAACCCTGGTTGTCTTCAAAAGTGGGAATTTGTTTTGACATGTTTACCCCACAAAAAGTTGATAAATCCATATTGCTTCTTGACATGAGTGTGCTGCTGCAATGTACTCTTCTTTAGTTGAGGATAGAGCGACAGTTGTTTGCTTTGGACTAGACCAACTTATGGTTCCTTCCCCATACTGGAAGATGAATCCTAGTCCTACTGGAAAAAACCCTAGAGTACGAATGCCTATGGTGGCCATGGATTGGCCACTTCATCCCCTCAGATTTTGATGAAACGCTATTATCTCCTTGAACCTTATGAAAATTTGATGCCAGAGTCACTCTGATACAGATCTTCAATTCCGCCCTAACACACATCCCCCTCTTCTCTTCCTCCTCCTTCTTTTCATCCTTTATTTTTCCCGTCCTATACCCTTTCTTCCCCCCTCTCATATTCCATACGCACTAGCTCCCCAGACCTAAAATAGTCCACTCTAATCATGAGGACATGTCCTGACCTCATCTAAACGAGATCTTTCAGGACTCTGATCGATTAGGTGACCATAATATACCCTCTTATCACCATTCTCATCTATCATATGGTTTATCATCTTTCCTCTTATTTTAATCCCTATATCGTTGGATGCCCCTTGTACACTGGGCTTCACAATACCACCCACTACTACCACCTCTTTGAGGGTTCTCTCCTCCTGAAACTCAGTGTACGCGTATGACATTCCCTGACTTTTAATATCATTGTACTATGAAATAGTTATATACTTATATGTTCTACCTTGATTAAGCCTTGTCCAAATATGTGGGCTGTGACCCAGTCAGTTAAACGTTGCATTTTTGGACTTTAAGATTTATTCCCCTTCTCTGGGGGCTACAATGTAGTCTCTACATTTTATGAATGTTTTCTTCCCTTTTTTTAATAAAAATATTTGAACAAGGAAGATGAATCTGCTTGTGGATTTGCAGTCTGTGCAGTCCCCAGCCCAATCAGCATCCACATATTCAACCAGTTTTGGATTTGATGTTGCTGATAGTCGTAACTTCATGGGAATTGTTCCTTTGAGGTATTGCATCACTCTTTTTATTGTGTTCCATTCATGCTGACAGGGAGCTGAAAGTTTCCTGCATAGTATGCCCACTGCTGCGGCTATGTCTGGTCTTGTCACAGTGGCAATGTGGTAGGGCCCAGTGGAGTCAAGATGGCTGGGCTTGGACAGGACGGACATTGCAACACAGTGGAGAGTGTTTGCAGACACGTTATGTATATCTGTAAAGGTCGCATAGAGAAAACTACTGAAGTTCTGCAAACTGAATAGTTATTGCAAGGATATGAGAAACCGAAGATATTGCTGAATATGGTACGTGTTATACAGATAAAATTTGTGAATGAAGAAACCACAAAGTTACAGGAAACTCTTATGCCCTGTACACACGGTCGGACATTGATCGGACATTCTGACAACAAAATCCATGGATTTTTTCAGACGGATGTTGGCTCGAACTTGTCTGGCATACACACGGTCACACAAAGTTGTCGGAAAATCCAATCGTTCTGAGCACGGTGACGTAAAACACGTATGTCGGGACTATAAACGGGGCAGTAGCCAATAGCTTTCATTTCTTAATTTATTCTGAGCATGCGTGGCACTTTGTGCGCCGGATTTGTGTACACACGATCGGAATTTTCCGATTTTGTTGTCGGAAAATGTTATAGCAAGCTCTCAAACTTTGTGTGTCGGAAATTCCTATGGAAAATGTGTGATGGAGCCTACACACGGTCGAAATTTCCGACAACAAGGTCCTATCACACATTTTCCATTGGAAAATCCTATCGTGTGTACAGGGAATAAGATGTTTTGTTTTAAGGTGCTTTAAGAATTAATTCTTGTGAAAGGAAATGTGTGATGAAATTGTATTTATGAATACGCTGTCAATATCTATGACGACACACTCGACTTCCTGGCATTAGCCGGGGCCGGGTGTCTCTCGCTGGCGGGAATAAAAAAGTCTGTCTTCCTAAGAAGTCCGTTGTCCGGTCTGTTGTTTTTCCCTCTTCAGCAACAAATAGCAGCTTACCGATTGCTTTGCGATATGTGTCATTGTTGGGTAGCAAGTTTTCTGCTTCATTGCTCTTTAGATAGCCTGGTTCCATAGGAGTTTTCACTTCCTTTGCACCTTGCATATGGAATTGTTCCAAGATTTAAGAGATTTTCTGAGATTGAGAAGATAACCTCCATCTTCTATACTTTCTATTTGGATTCCCAGATAGTAGCTAATGTCCCGTAGCTCTTTGATTTCAAAATTTTCTTTCAGCTTGTGAACTATCTATTGTGATCCCCTTCTTGTTCAAAACAGGTTATAATGTCATTAACATAAATAAGGATATATATCCACATGTCTTCTTGATTCCTGGAGTAGAGACAAGGTCTGCTTTACTTCTTGAGAATCCCTCTCCCTCTCTGGTAAGTACTTCATTCACTTTCTCATTCCACATTCTTGCGGATTGCTTAAGACCGTAGCTGCTCTTCTAAAGATTACACACAAGGTTGTCTCCTTGCTCAAACCCTGGTTTTAACATCTAGGTGTTTGACTTGCATGCCCTTTCCAGCTGCAACGCTAAGAACTGACTGACTTTGTACTTGTGGATATTCCCTTCTGCGTCTTACTTTACTTTGAAAGTCCACTTACTTCCTATAGTTTTGCGGTTAGGAGGGAGCTCTGCGAATGTCCAGGTTTTATTTTCTTAAAGTGACTTTAATTCTTCTTCTGCTGCCTTTCTCCATTTATTTGCTTCACATTTTGGCAGTTTTTCTGTGTCTTCCCAGGATGTTGGTTCAAGTATGCTGTGTGTTTTGACATTGTATGACAGCTTGCGGGGTGGTATCCTCTTTGTAGTCTGAGTGGATCTTCTGATTTCAGGCAGTTCAGCAGGATCTGGTGGGGAACTTGATTTAGGCAATGTGAGTTCCACCTCTTGTTCTGACTCCTGCACAGGTTGGCTCTGGTCAATCTTTTGGTCAGTCTGGTTTGCTACGGCTTATTGTCACTTTGTCAGTCTTTGGGTGTGGGATTCTGTAATCCTTAGCTTGTTCGCTGTAGCCTAATAGAATGCCCTCTATGGGGACGGGATGACGTGAGACGTCAGTCGGGAGGGGAGGATCTGGGGGTGTGGCGGTGAACTGGCGTCCTGGCGGCCTCGCTCCCTGGGCGTCCTAAGCGCACAGGACAGATGGTGCAGTGTGGCGGGGAAACGGAGAGAGATGCCTCAACATCGCAGTCAAACGTCCTGAGCTGTTACCCGGAGGGAGCCGGGCTTGGCGGTACAGCAGAGTGAGGCTCCCGCTCCAACGGGGACTCCCGCTCCCCTCTCTCTCTCTCCCCACTTCCCTCCTCTTATTGGCGCTGAGTGTGAGGACCGGCGCGGCTTAGCATCAGAGCGATCAGCTGACCGGGACCTTCTAACCGCGCCGCGTCCATCAAGGGATTCCCTTAAGGGAAAACACATGCAGCTGATGCCGACCCGTCGCCTTGGCAGGTGTAGACGCTGGCTGATAGTCTGACGGTGAGAGGTACTTATTCCGGCCTGACTTCATAAAGGTAAGAAGAGTATTGAATATGGGACCTTAACCATAGAAGAGGGATAAAGCATGAAAATTGGCTGAAAAACTCCACAAGGGATTTACCTTCTGCCTGACATTCTAGAAGGGGACTGGTAATATTGTCTGGACATGATACCCGGTTAAGTGACAGAATGTTAAGATAATAAATTACAGCACTGGTAAAAACACTGGGAGGTGCACTTCGGGATCTAGCTGGACCTCTGCAGCAATGGCTGTTCCCCTCTGTTAAAGCTAAAACATGTGAGAAGAGCATCGGGATGATGCTCGTCTCATTAACTGACGCAAACACGAGAGTGGAATTGCGGGTATACATAACTGAACAAAAAGACAACACTTGGCAAGGTATCATTTTTTACATTTGCAACACTGCTATATCCATCCCGGTCTAGCGTATATCTGAAACCTCAATAAAATTGGGAAAGGACACATTTAGACGACTTTTAAGTCTACATTAAGTCAAGCCATATCTCAAATACATTGGCTATACCCTAGGTGGGGTACACGCAGGATTCAGGGATACGGTCTGACCTAATCAGCAAAACCAATCACCGCGGCCAGGGTCCTGGAACCCCTGAAAGGGAATCAGAGATCTCTGGTAAAGCCACCGTGACAAACGAGGACCAATAGCGGCAAACAGCGGAACGTGAGAAACCCTGGTACACCAGCTTAAACTAAATTAAATACTCTGGTAAAATACAGGAGCATCAGGGCAGCCCAGCATTTGTAACCACCCTTGCAGATCACCAGTATTTACACCATCATTCGTTGGGCCTCTGGATGTGAGTCAGGACTTGCAGGGCAAAGGGTATAGGTCTAAAACACTTTTAAATAACAGACTATCTCCCCTGGCTATACCTTGTCCTAGGGGGGAGGCTGTAGATTTTATAGTTAGACGTTAAGGTCCCCTGTGAAGGTTATTAAAAACACACTATTCTCTTAAAATTTTCGCTATCATATTCTGGAACAGCAGAGAAGCTGGGAGCATTCTTTAGTAACCTGCGACACTTGCTCCTATAGAGCCTATTCACAAGAAACAGATTTCTCACTCCTCAAGTACAGAATAGTGGCGAGAAGACAAGGGCAAGAGTATAAAACGGTACTAGGGCTGGATTAATAAAGTTTCATTGGCACTAACAAGACAAAGACGCCCAAACTCCTCTTATAAACTCCAGGGAACATAATAATGAGCAGAAATACGTCCAAAACAGGAAAAGGGGCCCCCCCGAAGACGCCCAAGGACAACTCATCCGGTGGTGCTGCTGGGTGTTCAATCAAGCAGTACCTTGCTGGAGGGGGGAGCCCTGGAAGCGCTCACCAAGAAGCCCAAACGTTAACTCTGGCGGATAAGAAGAAGAAGGGCCAAAACGGGAAAGGGGACCAGACGCCCCTCACATCCAGAGAGTCATCACTGATCGAAAGCGCTCTTGAAACAGCTAGATCGACGGAACACAGGCTGGATTCAGAACTCCCCACCAAAAATGAAATTGCAGAGATGTTTAAAGCCCTGGAAGCCTCAATCAAGTCAGAGATTAATTATGCTAAGGACAGATCTGGGTAATCTCTTAGCCAGAGTTGAGAGAGCGGAAGACACAATCGACCAACAGGAACGGGAAATTTCTGATTTAAAACAACAAATTAAAACAACTCAACAAAACCAGATAAAAATTTGTTATAGACTCGAGGACCAGGAGAACAGAAGTCGCAGACAGAACCTGAGAATACGTGGCATTCCAGAAAAAAGAGGAGAGGACTTAAGAGTGACAGTGGCGGACTTATTCGCCCCCCTCTTGGAGCTGGGAGGGGAGGACTTCCCAAAAATTGAACGAGTGCACCGTGTAGGAAGGTTGGACGCTAGCCGAACAGAAAGAAGCCGGGATATTATCGTGAGGTTCAGATATTACGTTGATAAGGAAAAAATATGGTCAAAATTGAGAGGGCATACTCCACTATGAAGAAGCCAGGATTCAAGTGTTTGCTGATTTAGCCAAGGATACCTTAACAAGAAGACGTCTCCTGAAGCCACTCTTGGATCAAATGATAAAACAAAACATAAAATACACATGGGGATTCCCCTCATGTCTATTGGGCTATAAAGATGGTAGAACAGCTAGGTTGAGATTCCCAGAGGAGTTAGAAGAATTTTGCATGAAATTAGACCTACAGGTCCCTACAACAATAGAGTGGTCCAACGATCGGTGGATAGAATTGGGAAGATGACTGCTATAAAAATGAAGTGAGGGGGGGATTTTGGGGATAGGGAGGGAGGGAGGGAGGGAAACTAGTAATGAGATTAGGAAAGATGGGCGCTACAGGAAGCTGCAAGAACATCTGGAAGCCGGGAAACATCGACCGGCCGCCGGCACACCAACAGATCCACCTTTTGAGATGGAGACCAATGGAGGGTTACGATTCTTGCGACTCACATTGGTCTGAGGGTCTAGTTGAGACCAAAGGGGGGAGGGGGGGGGAGGAGGGAGGTAGGGAGGGAGGGGGAAAGCGGGAGGGGAGGGGAGGGTAGGGGTGGGGGTGATGGGAAGGAGTTGCACTTTAAGTTTAATTTCGGAATTAAGGGTCACCTCTCCAGGGTACAAGACAGATAGACGCGTAAAAACTCTCCAGGGCCCAAAGATAGAGGGTGATGGTAGGGACATAGTAAAATGACATCCACCACAATAAAATGCACTACATACAACGTTAAAGGTTTAAACGCAGCCCACAAAAGACGAAGTATATTTAATGAGCTTAGACTGCTTGGTCCAGAGGTGGTATTCCTCCAGGAAACACATATTGCACACCATTCAAGATTAAGATTATTCTCGGGGGAGTATCCGATCTGGTACCAAGGAGACACTATCTCAAGTAGAACACGAGGCGTGGCCATCGGATTTTCAAAAAGAGTCAGGTTCACGCTTGAAGATAGATTAGTAGATACAGAAGGCAGATACTTATTCCTGAGAGGTAGATTAAACGAGAAAGAATACACACTAGCCAATGTATATGCGCCAAATAAAAATCCGGTGGATTATGTGTTAAAAATCTTGGAGAAGTTGACAGCGTTCAGAAAAGGGCACTTGATAGTAATGGGCGACTTTAATTTTTGTATAGACCCGGGTTTGGACAGTACGGCCCGAGCACAGGGGAAGACCAGTGGGCAACTAAGAAAGTTCAGGCAAAAATTAGCCAGCCTGCAATTAGTTGACATATGGAGAATACAACACCCTAAGAAACGTGACTATACGTTTCATTCCCCTGTGCACGGGACATACTCCCGGATCGACTACGGTCTGATTGACCATAGCGCAATAGAGAAGGCGGTAGATTCCTGGATAGGAAACATAACTTACTCAGACCATGCACCCATGAACATGGAAATAAAAATAGGCGAAGAAAATAGACAGTTGGGGCAATGGCGTTTAAACGAAGAACTGTTAAGGTGGGAGGATGGGTTTAATAGAATCAATAAGGAATTGAAGAATTATTTCGTGGAAAACGACACAGGAGAAATCTCTGGATGTACTCTATGGCAGGCCCATAAAGCCTATATAAGAGGAGTACTAATAGAGCTAGGGTCAAGAAGGAAAAAAGAGAAAAGTAAGGAACGCCAAAAATTAATAGAAGAACTGGCCAGCTTAGAATTGAAACACAAGATACAATCAGGACAACCGTCACAAGCCACGTACAAACATATAATAATTAAAAGAACAGAGTTGAAAAATTTAATGGATCAAGAGGTTCAAGCAAAATATAGGAAGACCCTTGGAGACAGGTATAGATGGGCCAACAAACCGAGTAAACATCTTGCAAAAACAGTACAAAAATGGAAAACCAGGAATTTTATAGAAAAAATCCAGACCAAAGATGGCCACATAGAGTACTCCTCCAGGAAAGTAGCAGAGGTATTCAAAAAATACTACCAGGAGCTTTATTCAATTCCAAAACAGGTTACCCAGTTCAATAAAAGTAGAGAGAGAAATAATAAGTATTTAAGAAATGCAATGCTGCCCAAAATCACAGAAGAAGAAAGGGAGTGCATGGAAACACCAATTTCAGAAGAAGAAGTGAGTAAAGCAATAGCAGGAATGGCTTTGGGGAAAAGTCCAGGTCCGGATGTATTCACATTAATTTACTACAGATCATTCAAAGAAGTCTTGATCCCCAGGCTGTGCCAGTATTTTAACGGGTTAGGTAAGGATTACGAGATGAGCAAAGAGGCCCTAAAGGCTTCCATCACGATCTTACTCAAAGAAGGAAAAGAAAAAACACTATGCTCAAGTTACCGTCCTATCTCTCTCCTTAATACTGACACGAAACTCTACGCAAAAATACTCGCGGAGAGGCTAAAGGGATCAATGAATGCTCTGATTAGCCCAGATCAGGTGGGTTTCATCCCTAAAAGGGAGGGCAAGGACAACGGGGTCAGGACATTGCTCATGCTCCAAAAAACAGGGGAGGGCGGACCCCCAGGACTACTGCTGTCGATCGACGCCGAAAAGGCTTTCGACAGGGTAGACTGGGGGTTCATGTTCCTGACACTGGAGAATATGGGTCTGGGACCCAAGATGATCCAACGGATCAAAACCCTGTATCAACACCCCACGGCGGAGGTAGGAGTGAACGGAGCAATGTCTCAGCCCTTTGAGATGGCAAATGGAACAAGACAGGGGTGCCCCCTGTCTCCGTTGCTTTTTGTTCTCTCTTTGGAACCTCTTTTAGCAACAATACGGGCAGACCCAGAAATAAGAGGTTTTGGGATCAGCAAAGACGAACATAAGGTCGCAGCTTTTGCTGACGACGTATTGTTTTATGTCTCTGACCCTAAAACCACTTTACCTAAGTTAATGACCGCCCTAAAGGAATATGGAGAGCTGTCTAACTTCCAAATAAATTTCGCAAAATCAGAAATATTAAACATAAATTTAAATAAATTAGAAATAGATACATTGAAAAAAGAACATAGTTTCAGATGGACCGAAGAACTAAAGTACTTAGGAGTAAAGCTGGCTAGATCAAATAAGAAAACATATACAATAAATTATTTACCTTTACTAGACACTATAAGAACTGACTGTAAAAACTACGCCCGGAAAGCCCTCTCATGGATAGGACGCATAAACGTCATTAAGATGTTCCTACTCCCCAAGATCACATATCTATTCCAGATGGTACCACTTCCACTTCCCCTATATTATTTGAGAAATTTAAAAAAAATTATAATGAGCTTTATATGGAAAAATAAAAAACCGAGGGTTCCTTTCAGGGTCCTAAAACAAAAGAAAACACACGGAGGCTTGGCAGTTCCGGACATTCAGCATTACTACAATGCCGTAGTGCTGTCTAGAATGGCCGAATGGGCAAAACGGGAAAATGAAAAACACTGGGTTAGAATAGAGGAATTCTTATGTAAAGCACCACTTGGAAGTGTGATATGGAACCCTCCACAAGCTAGAATTTTCGACAAAGACACACATGTTATAACACATAATGTATTTAAAATTTGGGATAGGGTATATAAGAAAGTGATTGGAAACTACAACTCACCACTAATCTCACTAGTAGATAATAATTTCTTCCCACCGGGATTAGAAAATATAGGAGGAAAGGATGCACTTTGGGGTAAGACACAATTAAGACACATCATTAGGGGGGGTAAAGTCATGACATTGCACGAGATTAGAGCTGGAAAGGAGCCACGAGGGTTAGATGGGTGGCGATATCTCCAGCTGTGCCATTTTGTGAGTAGGTTACCAGGCCCGATTAGGGCAGGGGATAAACTTATGGAATTCGAGAGGTTATGCGACACCGAAGACCTAAGAAATATAGTTTCTAAAATGTACAAAGTCCTGATGAAGATTGACCAGCTGGAGATACCTCCATTCATAGATAAATGGGAGAAGGAATTAGGCACAAAGAAAGATGATAACACAATTAAGAGAATTTTGGATATGATTTGTAATTCGGCACTGGACGCACGTACGGCAGAGATGAATTATAAATGCATAAGCAGAAGCTATCTCACCCCAGAGATAGTATGCAAATATCAAAATAGAACGGCGCACTGTTGGCGTGGATGCCAGGAGATAGGAACAATGTCGCACCTATGGTGGACATGCCCTAAAATAAAAGCCTTCTGGGGTGAGATATGCGGGTTAATTAAGGAAATAACCGGAAAAGACATAGCAGATGATCCATGGGAGGTTTTGTTCCATGGGGGAGGTGGAGACATTAAAAAATATAAACAGTCATTAGTACCTCATCTCCTGAACGCTGCGAAGCGAACAATCCCGAAGAATTGGCAGAGGAAGGAGAGCCCGGACATTTGGGAATGGATAGATGCTGTTGAAGAGACTTACATTCTGGAGAGTAGGGCCCGCGCAATAGAGGGAAAAGGCACTACGGGTCCTGAGGAGTGGGAACAATGGGTAAAATTCAAAAAAATGTGGTGTAGAACACAGATCTAGGACTAGAATACAGAAGGAGAGATGGTTGTACTTGACCCTGGAGAGGTTGGGCCGTGGGTGGAAGGGTGGGAAGGGGGGATGGGGAGCACCAAGAAGAAGCCGACACCTTTTATTCGGTTATGGAGCCCCCCGGGGGGGATAAGCTAATGATGTTAGACTCATCAACTGTCGGTTGTAATTTATTTTCCTTTTGATATGACTAAACGTCACAATGATGAGACAAAAGAGAGGAGATGGAAAATCTATGAGCTGTAAAGCTGATTCGCACCTCTCAAAATGGTCGACTGATGTGACAAAAAAAAAAAAAAAAAAGAATGCCCTCTATGGCTCTGTTCTCCAGCTTGGATAACTTTTCACTTGGAATATAGGCTTATGTTTTATCTGATCAGATATCTGTTCCTGCCTGATGTGGGAGTTTTCATTGGACCGCAAACTTCACTGTGTATGAGCTGCAGAGGACGGGTCATTTTTCTTTGAGATACCTGTGGAAGGGGAGCAAGTGTGGCTTTTGCTTCAATACAGCATTTGCATTTCATGAGCACTTTGCAAGGAGCTATTGTCAAATCTTCTGATAAACCTCTCTTTATAACGTCCTGTATAGCTTCTGGAGTTCTGTGCCCCAGTCACCTTTGCCATAAGTGAATACATTTGCTTTGTCATCATGATGCGTGTTTTCTTTCCTTCTGTCATATTCATCAATTAATTTGCCTTTGACATATTCCAGTGTCAGCTCCTGCTCTGGTCTGGTTTCTAAAGCGTTAATAAGAGCAGCATATGTCTCTGGAAGGCTGCAGAGGAGCAGTGCAACAATATGGTTATTTTTTATGCCTTCTCCGATAGCAGGCAGCTTCTCTATGATCTGTAGCATAGCTTTCACGTGGTGACACATTTGTTGGCCTTCTCTTAGTCTCATCTTATACAACTTTCTTAGTAGAAACTGTTTACTATTGAGGCTTGAATGCTCAAGCAGTTTTTGTAATGTAGTCCACATACCTTTGACCGTTTTCTCTGTTCTTATGTAGATAAGCTGGCTGTCTTCCACTAGTAAGCTTATAGTCGCTTTTGCCTGCCTATCCTTCCTGACCCAGTCCTCCGTCTCTCCGTTTGTGGGTCTGTCTGTATTCAGCATTTGCCACAACTCATCCTTGCTGAGAAGCATTTCCAGTTTAAACTTCCACAGCTGGTAATTGGCATTGTTCCACTTTGCTATTGCAAACTTCCCATCTGAACCGCTTGCCATCTTTCAGTAGCCTGTATACAGTACTCACAGACTTGCAGAATTCTCTTTACAGTGCTCTGGGATTGTAGTATCCTCTCCAATGCCTGAGTGCCTGGGGCCCATAACCTGTTAGCAGAGTATTGATATAATCATGTGTTGCAGCTATAACAGCTTCAACTCTTCAGGGAAGGCTGTCCACAAGGTTTAGAATGTTTGACCATTCTTCCAGAAGCGCATTTGTGAGGTCAGGCACTGATGTTGGAGGAGAGGGCCTGGCTTGCAGTCTCAACTCTAATTCATCCCAAAGGTGTTCTATCGGGTTGAGGTCAGAACTCTGTGCAGGCCAGTCAAGTTCCTCCACCCCAAATGCATTCATCCATGTCTTTATGGACCTTGCTTTGAGCACTGGACTTATTTCTTGTTTATTTCATTCTACTACTATTGTATTACTTTAAATCACTTTGATTATAAATTGTTGCTGTTTTGTTCAAATGTCAAAAGAAGTGGTGAGCCAAATTAACAAAAAACAAAAGTAAAGACCTTTGTTCATAACAAGGCTGATATGTTGATGAAATGTTACAAATAAGACAACCTTTGCTCGGTTGTATGCTTGTAGGAAGAGCATAATTCAGCAGTTGTTGTGACAGGCATGTAGAGTACTAATCCCTTACTCAGAGGTGGTCTTCATCTGTAGCCTCAAGCCATGTTTGTCTCATACAGGCACTAGAACGATAGTATTGTAATTATTAAAGTGTAACAACTTTACTAAAAGTATTCTTTTCTTTTTAAGGAAATTAATAATTTTATTTTAGGAAATGGCCTTTAGACCAGAATGTGAGATAGTGGAGTTGATTCACAAAAGGCAGAAAGATTTTTCGAAGAAATTTTTCCTTTGTTAGTGAATGTGGTAAAAATTTACTTTGCAAAGAATACCTAAATACGTGCAAGTAAAATGATAAAAAAAAAAATAATAGTAATTTTCCTTGCATATGATTGAAGTCAGCAGAGTTTCACCTCATTCTGTAAGCTCTGGGGAACATTTTCTTGCAAAATGAACAGGACCTGCTTTTCTTTACTATGGGGTTGATTTACTAAACACAAATTGACTGTTCACTTTACATAGAAGTTATACATTGCAAGGGAATTTTCCCCAGAGTTTAATGAAGGCTCTGCTAATTTCCATCTTCCAATCATGTGCAAACAAAAATGCTATTTTTTTTTTTTTCACGTGATTGGGTATTCTTTGCCAAATGGAATTTCACCAGGTTCACTAAAATATGAGGAAAATTACTGTGCAAGGTGCAACTTCCCTTACAAAGTGAACAGCCTGTTTGCCTTTAGTAAATCAACCTATATCTTACCAGTGTACTCCCCATTAAGAGGAATGTCTATATGGAAGAAGAAAGATTTACGGGTGGATTTAATGAAGGCAAATATGCTGTTCGCTTTGCAAGGAGATTTTCCCCAGATATAAGGTAATGTGGTAAAGTTTAATTTTGAAAAGAATACCCGATAACATGCAAGGAAAAAAAAAAAATAACAGCATTTTTGCGTGCACAGGATTGGATGATGGAAGTAAGCAGAGCTTCACCGCAATCACTACACTCTGGGGCAAATTTCCTTGCAAAGTGCAACTTCCCTTTGCAAGTGAATAATCTTTTTAAATACAAAAGGTAGGGTAAGTGGCGCTCCAAATGGGGGGGTAATATTATGTATAGGCACCCACAATAGCTGGGACTACTCAAAAAAAAGATAACGTAAACCCCTATCACTGTATGAATTAAGATAAATAGGATAAATAAATAAAATATCCACTGAAATGAATGCCCCCTATAAACAATCTTAATTCATTTCAGTGGATATTTTATTTTATTTATTTATCCTATTTATCTTAATTCATACAGTGATGGGGTTTATGTTATCTTTGTTTGGGGTAGTCCCAGCTATTGTGGGTGCCTATACATAATATTACCCCCCCTATTAGGGAGCGCCACTTACCCCACCTTTTGTATTTATCTATATTAGCCCTTTAGGGGGCCTATTAGGGGAGGCTGCATACCTTATGCCTATCCTAAGAGCGGAGTTTTAGTTTGAGTTTTTAATAATCTTTTTGCCTTTAGTAAACCAACCCTTAGCATCAGAGATAGGGCCTATAATCAAAGTTTGGATGGAGAACAGCATTTAAATACATAATTTTGAAACTGGGCAATGAGGGATCAGAACTAGGTACCACATCCCATTAAATAAATGAGAACAATTGGTAAAGGACAAGTGAGACTTTAAAGGTACCAAAAAAGATATACAAGTCTATAAAAATATAAATTTTATTTGGACGTACGTTTCTTTAAAATGACAATACATGTTCAAAAGCATGATATTCATACAACATGTGCAACCACTTCTTACTCTACATGTTTCAGTCATAAGAGCTTCCTCAGGAGCTTTTGACAGTGTTGCATGAAGTTAAATACTACAAAAGAAATGAACAATAATGAAAAATTGTTCATAGAAATTATTGTGAAAATCATGTCAAAAAAGATTACATAAATACTGTATATCATGAACAATGAATATATACATGTTTACAAAAAATATATATTGATAATGAGCTGAGACTGCATGCCTACCAGATGCTTTCATTCATGGTAGTGCTTGAATAAATTGAAAAATACTGATTCCTGGACTGAAGCCTGAGTTTAGAGGGCATATATGCAACCATAGGGAGAGGCTAAAGAGTCTGAAAAGTAAGTCCACTTGTAAGTTTGTTTGCTTTGTGGCCCTAATTAGTTATACCAAGACCATAAAAGAAGGTTTAATTAGTAATCTATGGGGGCTCCATCGGACACCCCAGCATCAACCCTTTCCCCCGGTTTTGGGGACAAAAAAGATCCTATTGGTTCCACACCAGTAAAACTCTGAACAAGGTAAATGGTGCCTTGTCTCTAGATTACTAATTAAACCTTCTTTTATGGATCATTCTACATTGGTAAAACGTTCTGGAATTTTTGAAATCTATGACCATATATACTACATTAGAAAAAACGTATTGTATACTCCAATTGGCAGACATGTGGCTCTTAACCACAATAATGATACTTCAATGGTGCAATTCACGGTCCTTGAAAGATCCCAAAGATCCAAGAGGAGGTAACATAGACCAAAAACGACTTCAATGTGAGGCGAGGTGGATTTTCAAATTAAATGCCGCCCGCCCACCAGGCCTTAATGAGTCTTTGAGTTATAGGCCCATTTTGGGGTAATCTCAGGTTTGCTGTATTTTTGGACCTGAGGTTCTCAGACTCACATCCTTTATAAATCATGAATTAACAACCATATGTTAATCTGATCTACATATCTGTATCTGTCCATATATGTCCTGTGTGTGAAGTCCCTTCATGATGAATATTAATAATTGGTGTATAAAACTAACATATACAAATCTACTATCTATATCTGGAGATGGAGGTAACAGTAAGGTTGAATGATAATCAAGGAATTTAATGTCACTATTCTACTCCCTTTGTGTTTTAAAAGTAATATCCTGTATAAGACATATATGATGTGCCATGGTGTCTAGATCTATGTGAACCTTAACCAGGTCCTGATATGTGGGACCCCCGATATGGTTTCAATCTGGGGGTATTGTGGCTGTTTATCAGTTCCTATGCCTGGCCAAGGTGGTGGGGTTGAGGTGGTAGGAAACCGGGAATTCCCAATTTTGTTAGGCCATTTACAGTATGGTGCCAGATTTTATTGTACAGCAATGATGTGTGAGCTGTCTGTTTCATAGAGAGATGGATGATGTGGCAGGGAATGTGGCTCTGGTGTTTCTTATTTTGGGGGGTTATAGTTGGCTATAGGATGTATTTGCGTCTTAGTCGGACGTTTGCTATTCAGCATTGTGACACTTGCGCCGGCTCCAGTGCGCTTGCGTGAGATTTTGTGTATAGTGGTGAACCACAAGGAGAATTTGAATTCTCAATGAAGCATTGCCAACATCCCAAAATATATTGTGAAAAGGACCCTAAAAAAAGGACACTAGTACCCCCCGGTACAAAGGGACATTGAAGGCAAACTTTGAAAAAGAAGAATTTTTTATAAAAACATATTTATTTGAAAAAATGCTTAAAAACGTATAGATAAAAATAGTAATCTATACAGGACAATTGTGCGAAAATAAACAATTTACACATAATATACTCTTGACAAATTCAAAGGTGAATACAAGTTCCTCCATAAGCCTAACATGTTTCAGGACGATGTCCCTTCTTCAGAGGCGTTTTTTAGGAGAGAAAATGAATGTATTCAGTATTGAATTGTATAAAAGAGTATATGAGTATGTGCAGTAAATTATATCTTTTAAAGATTGAATAAACTTCTGCCATCGATTGTCCACCAAAAAGAATATGGACTGCGTTCGGGCTCAAAACAGCCCACACAAAGGCCCCAGAATAGAACGACGACCAGTGCGCGGCCACAGCAGAGTCTTTAAGTCTGACTTAGTGGTCCCCGAGTAGCCAGGACGTTATCGTTTTTAATATGTTTTTATAAAAAAAATTTTGTCTTCAAAGTTCGCCTTCAAAGTCCCTTTGTACCGGGGGGGTACTAGTGTCCCTCATGCGCGAGATTTTGGTTTCGTTTTTTGACCAGAATTTGGTTTGGCGCATGTGCAGGAGTATATACGGCTCAGTGTATTACTAATTGTTATCCCGACCCCATCCAAGCTTGCCAGGACATTCCCATTACCTCACCTGTAGATTGCATTAATTAGGATGCCGTTTTGGTGCCCAAAACTGCTTTATATTCAGTCTGCAAAGTAAGGGCTGAGTGAATGGTGCTATGCTTGCAGATGGGAGATATGGGTAAGTTTATTGAAGGCTCTGTTAATGGATGGATGGTTATGTTCATTATGTGAGATAATTTCAGCTCACTAGATGTGCAATTATGTATCCTATAGATCCTTTGGATGATGAATTTTGATGGAAGATGAAGCAGGAGACATTGGATATAAAGCAATATCAGCAGGGTGCATTGTTTCTATTGTTATTAGTTAGATGGTAAGTTGCCATCGGACTTGAGCTAATTTTCTGCCTTTATTAGCACCGCTGTTTACATTTATTTAATGTGAATGGAAGTACTCTCATTGTGTATTTTTTATTATTTGTAGTGAATATCAATTACCCTTTCTTTACAAGTGAGGGAGCAACTGCATACTAAATAGCACCACTAAAGCTATATCTTGATATCATTGAGGTATATATATATATATATAGTTTATTTTTCCTTCTTGTTTATTTTCATATTTTAGTGGGGGTACTAACCATATCTTTATAATGTGGAGCATTGATTAAATATTGGAATTTTCTTAGGGACTTAACATTGAAGGAACTGTTGATCTGTTCCTTGATTGATATCTACACTCCCTCTCCTTCCTTTTTCGACTAAGACCCCATCCTTTGTAAGTACTTCGGTGCTATGGTGAGCCTACAAACCTATGTCTCATTTTTTGATTCCACATTGAGTGACATTTTCAGAATAAATCACACTTTTTTTTGATGATTTTTTTGATGATCTCTTGCTTATAATGACTAATCCTGTTTCCTAAAGATACTGGTTGTTGGATCAGTCTCTTATGACACCTGACATTATTTTTTGCGGGTTCCTCATAGATGTGAGTCCCCGTATATACTATCTTTCATCTTATTGGATAACCTTTTTTTAAAATAATTCTGTTATGTTTCCATATAATCCAAATGTAAATAATGCTTATATGTCTTTCTCTGTCTTTTGAACAGAATCTGTAATAACAGAGTTTTCTATTGTATTGATACCCAAGTAATTTTCTAATGATTTTATGTTTGTAAAAAAAATAACCTTTATCTTTTATAATAAAGATATTAAGTATTATTTTTGTCCATATGTCCCTACTGGTACCATTCAAGTCCATCATGTCGGTTCTATCTCTTAAAATATCTCTAGGATGAGGTACCCCCATAGCCTAGAAATGTATGTCCAAATAAAATTTTTATTTTTATAAGCTTACTGTATATATTTTTTGGTACCTTTAACTGCTTGCTGCCTGCTCACCATCAAATGATCGTGGGGCGGTGTGGCTCTCGTTCTGGGACGACGTCCGCGGGGGTGCGCAGCGTGGCGATCACGGCGCGACCTCGATCTCTGTAAAGAGCCGCGTCTGTGGCTCTTTAACCATGTGATTGGCTGTGTTCAATCACAGCCGGTCACATGTAAACACGGAGATGCCAGTAATCGGCTCTCCTCACCTCACACTGACAGAGTGTGTGGCGAGAAGAGCCCATCAGTGGCATCTCCACGCAGGGGGACATCTAGGAATGTAATCAGGGCACTGATCATCAGTACCCTCATTACAATATAGCAATACAGTTTAAGCAATCACCATTGCAATGCCAGAAATCAGTGCCCACCAGTGGCAGCAATCAGTGCCCAGAAGTGCCACCAATCAGTGCCCATTAGCGATGCCAGTTAATGCTGGCAATCAGTGCCGCCTATCAGTGCTGCCCATCAATGCCCATCACTGCTGTCGATCAATGCACATCAGTGTTGCCCATCAGTGCCACCCATCAATACCCATCAGTGCCCATCAGTACCGCCTATCCATGCGACCTATCCATGCTGCCTGTCAGTGCCCACCAGTGCCGCCTATCAGTTCCCATCAGTGCCGCCTAACGGTGCCCATCAGTGCCACCTAGCAGTGCCCATCAGTGCCGCCTATCAGTGCTCATCAGTGCCGTATATCAGTACCACCTATCAGTGCCCATAAGGGCGGCATAATAGTGCCTCCTTCATGTAATAAAGACCGCTCACAGTTGCTCTCTCTTTTTTTGCAGGGTTACTGGTCGTGTCTCCGCCCCTCCTGTAGTTTTCTGCAGGCAGCCTGTAGTGGGTGGGTCTGCAGTGCCCCTCCCACAGCTCTGCTCTCTGCTCAGGCTATGAAGAGCACAGTGATGATGTCATTGCCACGTTTACAAGGTGATAATTAGGTTTGCAAAGTAATTTTGTGCACACCAGGTGGATTTATAGACCTTGTAGTTATTGAGGAATATGTTTTTGTACCTGGAGATCAACTTTAAACTAGGACAAGAGAGCTTCACTGAAATAAGCATTGGTTGAGGAACATTGTTGTAGCGCTAGCCCCCCCGAGGGTCTGTTGGAAAGAAACTGGGTCTCCCTTACCTGTCCAGAGGTTGCCCACTCAGTTTTCAGTCCCAGTAGCACACCAACAAATTTAGGTTTAGCCTAGGTGTCCTTTTACCTTTTTATTGCAGATCTTGAGAACAATGCAAGGAGGCAGGTGCAGGATGCCCAAAGGAACATAATACCTTCCTAAACATCCTTGTTTTAGCTGTATTAGGCCCTATAGTAGCAGCTTCATGTGATGCTGAAGAAAGAGGGAATGTCCAGCAAATCTGAGACACTGAGAGCAGTCACAGTCCTTAGAAGCAACTTCTGCCATCTCATCCTCAAGAAATGCTTCCACACCTGGAGCTTCAGACAAAGAGCACCTACTTCTTTAGCCGAGCTTCCACAGGCAATTTTTCTTCAAGCAAGGTTCCTTCAGACCCTCAGCCCATAGCACATGCTGAGGTCTAGTAGCAGCAACTCTTTGGAACACACACACATATGCCCCCTCCCAGTGGGGAAAGCCCCACTGGAAAAGGAACTTTGATTAGATCCTCTCAAATATTTATCTTCTCCCCAGCCACACTTTCTGGGCCGTACTCCCAGGGATTGGCTTACCTCAGATAACTATTTATAATCCAGAGCTATATACTAAATTTAACCAGCCTGGAGCAAGGCCACTACATCATTCTAGTTTGATTCTACGCTCAAGACAAGAACCTTTAGTTTTGTTACCAATTTCTAAAGACTAATATTCCATGGTACCTTGCTGCCTGCAAGCAGTTATTCCTACTGTATGCCTTGTCTGCAGCTGACAGAGGGAGGAGCAGCCGCAGCCGCAGTTTCATTGTGTTTGCTGCTGTCCTTACTTGTGTCCACAGATGGACAGGCACAGCTTCATTTGGAGACTGTGATTGCAGAGCTTGTGGAAAATGCCCGCCACGCAGAGGAAGGACTGCTTGAATCCTTTTTAATTCTCAGAAGAACAGGGAATTGTAGGAAAAGTTATTCCAAACAAACTAATGCCGTGTACACACGATGGGGATTTTGATCGGAAAAAGATATGATGGCTTTTCCGACGGGAATTCCGTTCAAGCTTGCCTTGCATACACACAGTCACACAAAAGTTCGCTGAACTTTCGACCATCAAGTGTTGACGTACAACACTACGACGAGCCAAGAAAATAACGTTCAATGCTTCCGAGCATGCGTCGAATTGTTTCCGAGCATGCGTAGGAATTTTGCGCGTCGGACTTGCTACAAATAATCGCATTTTCGGATATGAACTTTTCCGACCGAAAAATTGAGAACATGCTCACAATCTTTTGCTGGCTGGAATTCGGCCAGCAAAAGTCCAATGGAGCATACACACGGTCGCATTTTCCGACCAAAAGCTCTCATCGATCTTTTGCTGGCTGAATTTACAATCGCGTGTACGCGGCATTAGTAGACCTATGGACAGAGCAAAAAGAACCTACAAATCCTAGAGTGATTAGGGGACATTATCCTCTGCATGCTGACATAAGAGTTGGGCCCCAATGTGCTGGCCAGCAGAAAAGAGAAGGTATATTACAGACTGCCGAACTGTTATGGTGCCGTAACTCTCCTTAATTAGGATTGCCCACGTATGTTATTTAGGTGGGGTTGCTCTCTATGCCAATTGTTTGTTTTCAAAATATATTTCTTGCTACTGTTCACCTATATAAAGTATATTTCATGTTATTGTTTAAACCTTTGCTTTGTCATTACTGTTGTCCATATCTCTTTTGCTACCAGGGTACTGCAAAAGCATCTGCAATAAATCTTATCCACCCAGCCTTGTGTGTCAGAGTGCGTGATGCTATTTGCAGTGTTGAGGGGCACAGGAACAGAAACAGAAGCTCCTTCAGGGTAAGCACTACACTACCATGACCACCACCCACAATATCAAGTTTTGGGAAAGTATATATACTGTACACACAACTACATTAAAGTGGTTGTATACCCTTACATACACCCAGTGAAGTGACTAGCCTCAGGTGATACTCAGAGATAAAACAAATCCTCCTACAGTTGCACCTGTTTATCTGCAGCCCTCTCTCCTCTGCAGCTGTTCAAAGTGCAGAATTTATACAGCTTCCAGAAAGCAAGGGGCTAGGGAGCTTAAAATTATTGTAAAGTTTCTTTTTTTTTGTTTTTATTAAAATAACAAACATGTTATACTTGCCTGCTCTGAGCAATGGTTTTGGATCCTCATTTTCTAGGGTCCCCCGCTGGAGCTCCTGGCTTCTCCTCCTTGCCAAGTGCCCCCATAGCAAGCCACTTACTATGGGGGCTCTCATGTGTGCTTGCTCCCGAGTCTTATGGGAACACAGGGCTGGGCTTGGTCCTTCACCTCCATCACTGGCCAATGGCTCCCGCTGCTGTATCTGAGCCAATGAGCAGGTATCCATGTCACTGCTGGATCGAGATCAGGCTCAGGTATGTATTTAGGGAGGAAGCTGCATGCAGAAGGTTTTTTTACCTTACTGCATTCTATGGTGAGGCAAGGTAAGAAACCTTCTGCCTTTTACAACCACTTTAAGTTACAATCTGCAGATCTCGCTGAGAGCTGTTTGGAGGGAAGGGGCACACCCCGATTCCCACAGCCCTCAGGAACAGAGCTGAGTCTGTCATTCACAGGCTGTGCGCTGGAGCTCCCTCCACATCACCTTGTTTCTCTTGGTGTCAGGAAAACCTGTCAGAAGTTACTTATGCAGATAGCACAGGAATGTGGTAGCAGAGAAAAATGACATTTAGTGCTCTGGATTGAGACACGCACACACTATAGCGGGATATGCTTTGTTCATTATTCATGTCTGAGGTTTACAACAGCTTTAATGTAAATATAAATACAGTAAAACCTTGGTTTGAGAGTAACTTGGTTCAAGAGTGTTTTGCAAGACAAGCTACATTTTTAAATACATTTTGACTTGATATACAAGCGATGTCTTGAAATACAAGTAACGTCACGTCACAACTGAGTATAAAAGAGAAGAGAGGCGCCTCTAAGTGTAGCAATATGGTTACATTTAATGAAGGTACAACATTTAGCAACATATTGCTATACTTAGAGGCGCCTCTCTTCTCTTTTATACTCTGTAGCTCCTGCTGGATTTTGCTTCTAATCCCCTTGTGGAGGCTTCCATTTGTGAATGGACATTTTATGGTTACACAACCTGGTCACATTGTTATAATCTTTTTATATGGACTATAAACTGAAGGACCTGTGCATAAATGGTTGTGGAACAAATCATCTGAGTTTGCATTATTCATTATGGGGAAATTTGCTTTGATATACAAACGCTTTGGATCACAAGCATGTTTCTGGAACGAATTATGCTTGCAATCCAACGTTTTACTGTATTAGACATTAATATATTTGTGAGTTATGTAACATCACCAAGGACTTTAGAGACAAAGAAGTTCATCAAATGACAGTACAGACTCTGGATGAATACAACCACACTTGTGTTGAAGTGATTACAATGGCTTTTTTATTGCACTATGCGGAGTCAGCGGTGAGCCTCCCATTACAAAAGGTACCAATAAGGCACAACAATACGCTCCTGACCTTCTCAATATCGAAGAAAGGTTCATTCTGCAGAAGGCCGCCAATCACCGCCCGCATTACGGAAATCAGGCGCTCATCAAACAGCACAAAGGGGAACTTTTAGCAAAGTCGACTTTGAGTAATCCTCTTGAATTACCGGGAGATTTGCTCGGATATGTTTTCTCATTACGGGAAAACATAATAGAAAACACTAGACAATACCTAGGTTATTTGTGCTTCCATTACTGTCTGGCTTTCCCGAATGAAGGCATTACCTGAAAGGATGTATTCATCAGCGGAGCACAATGCTCCGGGACAAGTCCAGGTGCCGCTCGGCGCTCCAAACTATAAAGGTGAACTTGACACATCGTACTGAGCAATGACTAATGCTGCTTCTTTTTTTTTTTTTTTTTCCTGTGGAGCTGAGATCTTAGCTCTTAATGGAACTGAACTTTACTAGTGCCGCCGCAGCAGCATCATCCATCCGATCGTCTGCATTTTGCACAGACCACTACAATTGTAAACTCCAAAGTGCCCGAACGCCGTCTTGATTTTCCTATTATGTGTGTTTCGGTAAGAACATTTTGATGGGTGAAATATAAAACTTGTCTTGTAATTGTCTAGTATATGGCACTCTTAGAATCTTTCTTTTTCGGTGACCCCCACGGTACCCAATATGATGTTTCGCTCAGTCCGGGAGTATACACAGAAGATACAATGCAGGCGTAGCACTTTTTAGTACCTTTTATGAGTGCTATTGAAATCAATTATCACAGCATGAAACCTATTTTTTATTTTTTTTAAGGAGCTGTCACAGCCGACTTTTCTTCTCTCTTCTTGTTCCTGCCCGCTGTAGCCTGGCATCTGCTTTTCACAGAAGATTATAATCTAGACAGTTCTACATTTAGGTTTGTATTTTACATTGTAATGAAAATCATCTCTACAGATGATTTGAGTTTGGGAAGCTGTAATTGATTACGGTACTTGAATCGCTTCAGCCCCGGACCATTTGGCTGCCCAAAGACCAGAGTGTTTTTTGCGATTCGGCACTGCGTCGCTTTAACTGACTATTGCGCAGTCGTGCGACGTGGCTCCCAAACAAAATTGACGTCCTTTTTTTCCCACAAATAGGTGGTATTTGATCACCTCTGCAGTTTTTATTTTTTGCGCGATAAACAAAAAAAAGAGCGACAATTTTGAAAAAACGCATTATTTCTTACTTTTTGCTATAATAAATATCCCCCAAAAATATATAAAAAAACATTTTTTCTTCTCAGTTTAGGCCGATATGTATTCTTCTACATATTTTTGGTAAGAAAAATCGCAATAAGCGTTTATTGATTGGTGTGCGCAAAAGTTATAGCGTCTACAAAATAGGGAATAGTTTTATGGCATTTTTATTAATAATTTTTTTTTACTAGTAATGGCGGCGATCAATGATTTTTATTGTGACTGCGACATTATGGGGGACACGTCGAACAATTTTGACACATTTTTGGGACCATTGGCATTAATACAGCGATCAGTGCGATTAAAAATGCATTAATTACTGAAAAATGGCACTGGCACTGAAGGGGTTAACACTAGGGGGCAGTGAAGAGGTTAATGTGTGTCCTAGTTTGTGTTCAACCTGAAGGGGATGGGGACTGTGCAGGGATAATAACGGATCGCTGTTCATACTCTGTATGAACAGATGATCTGTCAGTTCCCTGCTCAGAGAATGGGAAACTGTGTGTTTACACACACAGTTCCGGGTTCTCCGTGTGCCCCGAGCGATCGTGGGAGCCCGGCGGTGATTGAGACTGCCGGGCACTCGCATCGGCTTGGGAAGTGAGCGTGCGCCCCTAGTGGCCACATGGCGAAGCGACATTACATAACTTTGTTTCGCCCAGCCGTGCCATGCTGCCGCAGTATAACTGCGCTGGCTGGTCGGCATGTGGTTAAAGTAGAACTAAGGTCAATAACTTAAAGTGTTTGTTCCCATAAAAAAAAAAAAAAAAAAAAAAACAGATCCTGTTTCCTTAAAGCCTGTTATGTAGCACAGTGATTGTGCTGTGTACTTTGGCCACCTGTATCATAAAAAATACCTGGCTGTTCCTGCCTAGTTCTGCCCTCCTCCCTGTAAACTGACCACGGTTTATCATGGCTGCTGAGCTCTGACACCGTGGTCAGCTTACCTGCCTCCGTCATCTGCTGTCTCTCCTCTGTCCTCCTCTCCCCCCCTCACCCCCTGCCTGTCTGCTCATGATAGTGCCCACCCCTTCCCCTCTTGCTGCTATCATAATTGTCATATGTTTGTACAATCCCCTCTGTTTAATAACAATATGTACCCCAGTGTCTGTGCTATGTGAAAAAAAATGCCAATTTCTACTTTTACAGGGCCTCCCGGCGCTTACGTGACTCCTCGGCTCTCTCTTCCTCCTCCTCTCTCCTCCCCTCTTCCCCGGCTGACTTTAGCGGGAGTTCTTGGCCCCTCCCACTGTAGATGTCTGCCCGGGAGAGAAGAGAGCCTGAGCAGTCACGTGAGCGCCGGGAGGTGCTGTAAAATAAGGTCGAAATCTGCATTTTTGTCATAGAGCACAGATACTGGGGTACATATGGTTATTAAACAGAGGGGATTTTATAAACATAAACAAGTGACTGAACAACCACTTTAAAGCAGTGTTTTTCAACCTTTATTCAGTCAAGGCACCCCTTAAACTTCTGCACATTCTTGAGGCATCCCATTACAAAATATAAAAAATGCAACTACTAGTTTTACATAACACAGCAACATCCACACATTTAGTACATCCAACACTAGGAGTGTTTATTTCCTCCAAATACACCTTTGTACACAGGTACTGACTAGTATTCCAATCTTGCTCTTCTCCTTCAGTTTCTTTCCCTCACTCAGCTAATCTGACCCTAGTGCTGATGGAGAGGTGCAGGGGAGGGGAAAACAAGGATGTTGTGTAGGCGCCCAATGTCCTTCTTATTAAACGATGACATCATTGGTTGTTACAAGGCCAGCGGCAAGAAGGTTCTATTAGTGCACAATGAAAACCCGAGGCTTGGTTTAACTATAAAAGGCAGGCTTCATCCACCTGCTGGCTTGTATACAATTTTTGGGCAATTTTAGGCATTTTGCCAAGCCACCCCTCAAGACATCTGAAGGCACCCTGGTTGAAAAATAGAAAGAGACAAAAAGCAGCGCCCTCTAATGTCCCGTACACACGGTCGGACATTGATCGGACATTCCAACAACAAAATCCTAGGATTTTTTCCGACGGATGTTGGCTCGAACTTGTCTTGCATACACACGGTCACACAAAGTTGTCGGAAAATCCGATCATTCTGAACGCGGTGACGTAAAACACGTACGTCGGGACTATAATCGGGGCAGTGGCCAATAGCTTTCATCTCTTTATTTATTCTGAGCATGCGTGGCACTTTGTCCGTCGGATTTGTGTACACACGATCGGAATTTCCGACAATGGATTTTGTTGTCGGAAAATTTTATCTCCTGCTCTCCAACTTTGTGTGTCGGAAAATCCGATGGAAAATGTCCGATGGAGCCCACACACGGTCGGAATTTCCGACAACACATTCCGATCAGACATTTTCCATCGGAAAATCCGACCGTGTGTACGGGGCATTAGTGTAACAAGTTTACTATTTAATTTATGAAAATGTTTGGAAAATTAGAATCGCGCTATCCATAAGTTATTGACCAAAATTCAAACTGATCTCATGAGTACATCTAATAGTGCACAATTAATGAATATATAAAACCAAAAACTAAAAAGTGCATAAACATCTTGATCAGTGAAACCAAAAAATTAATTAGTCAGTGAGTAATTCATTAAAAAAATAATACAAATCAATGTAAAAAATCATAAGTCCATAGCTTAATGTGAATAAGGAAAATGAATAAGTGAGCTGATACATAAAAAGCCACCAGTGCAAAAAGATTTGAAAATCCATAACTTGCGAGCAGGCCGTCCTCAAAACCAATGAATGAAGAGCTGTCTTGAATCCACCACCAGATCAGAAGAAATTAACTCTTACCAGAGTTCCATGATCCCCAATAACAGAGGATCAGGGAATGCGTGCAAGAATCCACTGTACGGCTCCAAGGGCATCAGACAGTCACAGGTGTCAAACGGTCCCCTCCCAACCGATCGGGTCATCACAAGGGTCCCTGCTCCAGTCCAATCCAGTGACTTTGCCTAGACTGATACGTTATCAGTCTGCTGCAGACAGGAGGAAACATTTCCTCAGTCTTTTCTCCCCCCAGTGATCAGACTGCAAAATTGTAACTTTTCACTATGTCACAAAGTAAGAGGCTTCAGTGGGGGCTGATCTGTTTCAAACAGCCAAGAACTTCACAGGAACCTGTATTTACACGATTGTGTCATCTCCGAGCCAGCATCTCAGTCTAGTAAGTATATGGTGACTCTGGATGATGCTTGTGCTGCTGCAAGGTAGAAGCTGTGGTTGGAGATGGGAAGCAGAAAGTGCAGGGTCTGTAGGAGGACCAGAGAAGGGCTGGAGTCAACTGCCAGAGTATGCTGAATGCTGAGACCAGAAGAGACGGAGACAAGGGGGGCAACAGCTGAACAGAGATGCACAGGATCTGTAGGATGAGTTCTGTCCTCCTCTCTGCTGCCAACTGCTGAGATTGGGGTGGAGGGGCAGAGATTAACCTCTCCGCAGCTGCACGGCGAAGCACAGGATCTGCCAGAGGAGTCCTGTCCTCCTCTCTGCTGCCAACTGCTGATACAAGGTAGGGGCAGAGACGTAGAGGGTGCTGCAGCTGCAGGAGAGGTACAAGGGCCGCATGAAACGCCCTGATGGGTCAGATTGGGGCCTTGTGTTTGACACCATGTGACTGGTGTAAGGCTGTGAATGTCAGAGTTTTCAATGCCTCATGGGATGTGTAGTTCCGCAACAGCTGGAGAGCTGTAGTTTGAAGATTCCTGCTTTAAAATATAGCTAAGGCTAAAACTTTTTTTTTTTCATTTTGGATAGTGGAGAGTGGAGTGGAGAGGGATTAGAATCCCTATCAGTTTTTTTATTGCCATCTGAGCCCCCGATTAGGGAGATTCACCCTCTCTATTTGTCCTATTTGCCATTATCACCAAGAGTGAAAGCGAAAGAAAATCCCAAATTTTGGGCTGTCGCCAGAACAGAGATAGAGGGTAAATCTTCCAATAGGGACACTAGTTCTGGTGACAGGTAGGGATTCCCTCACTTTGGTAAAAAAAAAACTGACTGGGGTTATAATCCTCTATCCATAACAAAAAAGTTTTGCTATTAGTTAAACCCAGATTAGGTAATTTTGGGGTATTAAACCAAAAAAACAAGATGTTAAAGCCTAATTATACCTAAAATAAAAAACATAAAAATCAGCACAAGGGACATAGTTTGCAATCAGTAGCATGTGTCCTTTGTGCTGATTCCTCTTCTATTAGGTGTAATCCAACTTAGTCCATGCTCCCACCACTGCCCTATGTCACTCCTGTACTTGCTGAAATAGGTCCATGATGCCAACTGCATACATAGCCCCTGGTCCTCTGTTCCGGCTTGGGGGAGAAGCTTTCTGCTCTGCTCAACACAGAAATCTGTGCTCCAGTCCCCATCCTAGAAAACAGGGGGCAAGCCGCTGGGCACTAACTCAAACAATGCCCACGCTGGCTCCATATTCATATTTGCCACTGTTGGCTTCAGGCAGGTCCCACATATGGTGCACAGATGTTGGGTCCCCCGGACATTGCCCCAAAACAATGCTGCCTCAAGGTCTCAATCGCACACTTGTATCTGTAAGATGCTGCTGCTTCTTGGCCCTCCTCCGCTATACTTGCTTTCTGAGACAACCAGCCTGGGTGAAAAAAGGACACAAGGCCTGTCCTATTGGTGCTCCTTGCCATGCATCAGGTGTACTTCTCCTCCACCACTTCTCCTACACTAGCCTTAAACCCTTTTCTTTTCCATGCAGCAACTCTTATTCAACTGGCAGCAGCATTTACTGTAATAAGTGCACTCAACGCTGACATGGTTGCCATCTGCTACCTCACCCCACATGAAAATGCACATGTCACTATTACAGTTTGAGTTTCTTAGCAACAGCTGCCTGCACTGGGTAGGAATCTAGGACCAAGCCCCCACATGTAGCACAGACCCCTGATGGGCTCGCTGTTTTGTCCCAGGTTCCATTCCCTTAAGAGACACATGGCAGCCAGACACACAGCAGTTCCAAAGTCTCACAACTCAAGAAACCGGAAGTGTATGACTTTTTGTAGTTTAATGCTGGTTGAAGTAGGTTAGGGTGCGGGGTAAGCCTTGAATGCAAGACATAATAGAGGACACTCCCTGGCTATGATTGACTCTTTGGGGTGAAACTCCTCTTGAGACTAGTAAAAGGTGAACCAAAACTCAGTGGACTCCAATGCAAGAGAAACCCTTAGCCAGCAAATCTGAAACAGTCTCTCCAAGTGTTAACAATGACAGACTCTAGGATCTCAGGTCTGTACTTACCGTGCCCTGTGAACTTGAATGCTTTCCTGTGGTACCAGCCAGCTTCTGTACTGTAATCCTCCAGACCAGATCCTCTGTAGACTTCTTCCAAACTGCTCCCAGCAACTTCAGACATGGGTCCCTCAGCTGTCCCTGAGCTGGGACCCCGATGGCCTCCTGCAAACTTCAACTACGTGACCCAGAGGGCCACAGCCCTCAGGCTGGATCTTCTCCCACAGGATAAGGTTTTGCTGTTCTAGGCCTCCACCTATTTATACACACCTCAGCCCCCTAGTGGTTACTCTTCCTCCCAGGGATTGATTGAGGCTGTATGAATATGGTTAAGGGTCTTCCTTCTCCAACCCTCTAAATTTTAGAACTCACTAAAAATGGGGGGGGGGGGCAGTTGAGCATTCAAAATGTAGGAGGTTGGCCATTCAGCATGGGAGCCATTCAGGGTATACTTTGGATTTTATGAATGAATACAAAGAATTTTCTGATTAGACAAGATAGAGAGTACAATGTCATCTCCCCTCCTCTTCACCCTGTCAAAAATTATTCTCTGAATGGCACCCATACTGAGCAGCTGATCTCCTGTATTCAGAATGCAGCAGGCCAGCTGCTTAGTACAGGAACGGGAAGCACATGAGATTACTATAGTAGTGTTTTGTTTTTTTTAAATCAGAGTAAAGTTTATTAACAACTTTAACAGTACAATACATTTACATTACATTTATGCAATACCTTCACAGAATACAAAGTAGAATAATGTTCTTGTACATAGCCAAGTAGGTTTGTAAAACAGATTGAACCTGAGATGTCATTAGTCGTTATATCTTACAATGTATGCATCCCTAGATAAGGTTTAGGAAGACATTCTCATCATATCTCTTCCCCAGTACTTTAAATTAAACTCACTCCAAGGGTGAGGACACACTGAGCGGTTGAGTTCCCATGTTAAGTCAATAGTCTATCAAGAATTAGATCTAATGGAGCCAAGCCAGGGGTAGCTAGCTAGCATCCCCAGATCTTATTGAACCGGGTCGGGCTGCCTCTATGCTGATATATCAAACACTCGTATCTCAAAGTTAATCCCATATTGGCTAACTACATCTCTAAAGTTGGAGAGGTCGACTGATTCCAGGGCCTCCGACCACTGATCCCCGTCAATATCACCCTTTACCCATTTCTCCTTAGCTGTGTTGGGAAAATTCTTCATAGCCACAGGAGATTAACCTTGTAGTGGATGTGGATATTGAAAAGAGGAGTAGGAGATAGCACTGCCTGCTCTAAGGATGCTTGCTCTTTAATGGTGTGCTTCAATTGAAGGTAGGGGAAGTACATTTTGTTTGACAAACCATATCTGGCTTGCATTTGGGCAAATGGGAGGCGCTTGCCATTGCTTAAAATGTGACAGAGGTGAGTAACACCATATGCTCGCCACCGGACTGCACACTGCCAGTTCTGGGTAAGTATTGTTATTCCAGATGGGGCTGTGACTAGTAAATCCTGACACTCTTTGTAGTTGTTTTGCTTTGAACCAAATCTTATGTAGTAACTAGGGATAAGCCCGATGTTCGAGTCAAAAGTAAGTTCGACTCGAACATCGGGTGTTCGCGTGTTTACTGAACAGCGAACATTATGTGGTGTTCGTGGCAAATTTGAAAGCCGCTGAACACTGTTAAAGCCTATGGGACACTAACATGCAAAACCAAAAGTACTAATTTTATTTATATTTTATTTTTTTATTTTATTTATATGCAAGTTATTGCCATAAAAAGTGTATGGCAATAAGCCCCACAGCCGCAGACCCCACAACCACCGGGCAAGGGTTGTGGGAATGAGGCCCTTGTCCCCATCAACATGGGACAAGGTGCTTTGAGGGGGACCCCAATGCACCCTCCCCATGTTAAGGGTATGCGGCCTGGTACGGTTCAGGATAGTGGGGTGCTCTCGCGTCCCCCCCTTTTCCTGCGGCCTGCCAGGTTGCATGCTCAGATAAGGGCCTTTTATGGATTTGGGGGGGGACCCCTACACCATTTTGTTTTTATTTTGGTGCAGTGTTCCCCTTAAAATCCATACCAAACCTGAAGGGCCTGGTATGGATTTTGGGGGGACCCCACGCCATTTTTTTAAAATTTGGCACAGGGTTCCCCTTAATATCCATACCAGACCCAAAGGGCCTGGTAATGGACTGGGGGGGGACCCATGCCGTTTTTCAATGATTTTTATCTATATTGCCAGGATCTGACACTTCATTACAGCTGCAAGTAGTTTTAAATGAGAGTTTCCTTTACAAATGTAATTTTGCTGTGGTATTGTTCTAAACAAGGGAAAGATGCTCTACTTTACAGGCATACTAAGGACACCCCCAGGCACGATATTTAAAGGAAAATTTCATTTTTTTTGTTTCACTTTAAGCATTATTAAAATCACTGCTCCTGAAAAAAACGGACGCTTTTAAAACTTTTCTTTGCATCGATACATGTCCCCTGGGACAGGACCCGGGTCCCCAAACACTTTTTATGGCAATAACTTGCATATAAGCCTTTAAAATGAGCACTTTTGATTTTTCATGTTCGTGTCCCATAGACTTTAACGGTGTTCGCTTGTTCATACAAATTTTTTGCCTGTTCTCATGTTCTGGTGTGAACCGAACCGGGGGGGGGGGGAGGTGTTCAGGTTATTCCTAGTAGTAACCTATACGTGGGGTACCTTTTGTTGGACTTTAAGAAGAGCTGGGCTTCAAGGGCTTCCTGGAGAGTCTGAGACTCTACACAGTGTAACGCCACAGCTAATGTGGAATCAGTGTGTGTTTCCTCCTCGGACAATACACCATTCATTCAGTTCAGCAGTTGCTGCAGCTAGGCTGCCAGGTAGTACAGCCAGGGGTTTGAGAAAGCTACGACCCCATTGTCCTTGGACCTCTGGAGTTGCTCCAGCCTGACTCTAGCAGGGCCCGATTTCCATAGTAGCGAAATATGGAATTTACCACGCTAAATATTCTAAGGGGTATAACCACAGGTGTTTTGGGGAGGCAATAGAGCAGCTGAGACATTAAGATCATTTTTGCTAAATTAGCTCTACCCGCCATTGACAGCAGTAGTTTAGACCACAATTTCACCTCTTTCCTAAACCATGACAGCAGGGGAAATATGTTCAAATGGCAATGGTCCACAATCTCAGCCGAGACTATTATCCCCAAATATCTGAACTGCCCCACTATAGGCACTGGGCAGAAAGAAGATAACTGGGGGTCAAGAGCTCCATCCAGCGGCAACAGGGCTGACTTGGTCAAGCCTGAATACCGGTAAGTGCCAAATTCAGTGATTATTACCGTCTGCAAAGGGGGGCCTGTGTTTCCCATCAAAAGCAGCATGTCGTCTGCATACAACATGATCTTTTCATGGAGTGCACCATATTTAAAATCCTCAACCAGAGAGCTGGCCCTAATTTTAGCCACCAGGCTACCTCAGACAAACTCAAACAAAGACTCCCTGCTAAGAACCCCTCATAGAGATTGAACAACCCTTACTCACTATACTCATTATTTATAGTGAAGACCCCATATATATACATATATGTAGACCAAGCTCGCTGTCTCCACATCTCTCCTTACCCCCCCACCCCCCTCCCCTCTCTATCTCCTTTCTATTCTATACCCATTCTGCCTTTCTAATCTAACTTTCCTACCTCTTCCTTTCTCTAGATCTCCGATATAATCCTTTTAGATGCAATATGAATATAGGACCTCCTGTGGAAATGGAGATCCAAAGTTTCTGATACTAACCTTCCTGATATAACCTATGCACACGTTGATTACTCTAGGCTACCTATGTTTAGGGGTGCAGCAGGCTCCCAAAGGGGCATCCCAGCATAGAGTAGTTAATACCTAAATGTTAACATACACCTGTCGTATGGGTTTGAAGTCACATTTCATCTATAATAACTCTGATACCTGGAAAATGTTTGCACTATCTTAATATTTAAAAAATATAATTGTTTAGTAGGAGACTATAAGTCAGGTAACTGACACTGTTTACACTTTTGTATTCTGTCTTCCTTTTTGTCAATGTT
The DNA here is from genome assembly GCA_037952925.1 of Lithobates clamitans. Taxonomy (NCBI): domain Eukaryota; kingdom Metazoa; phylum Chordata; class Amphibia; order Anura; family Ranidae; genus Lithobates; species Lithobates clamitans. Next base: position 1,899,635 of record JBBGZY010001308.1, read on the forward strand.
AATATTCTTTATACTCTCGTAAAACATCAATAAAAACTTATTGAACCATAATTTTAGCCACCAGGGGTTATATTGCAAGAGTAAAAAGGAGGGGGGGGGGGCACCCCTGCCTAGTAGCCCTATCCAGTAAAAATACCTGTGAGGTCCTGTCACCCTCCCGGATAGCAGCCTGGTGGTTATGATACAATAAACGGACCCAAGCAATGAATTTTTCTCCAAAGGCCAAATCTTTCCAGCACTGCCCACAAATAGTGCCACTCCATGCTATCAAACGCTTTGTTCGCGCCCAGCGAAAAAAGCGCTCTCGCCTCTTCGTTATCAGATGGTGTTTGCATATTTATATAAAGTCGTCTGAGGTTGACAGCAGTGGATTTGTTAGGCATGAAGCCAGCTTGGTCTGCATGAACGATATCAGCAATTACTTTGTTAAGCCTCCGAGCCAGTACTTTAGCCAAAATTTTTATGTCAGCTTGCAACAAAGAAATAGGTCTATAGGAATTAGGCTCTGTGGCTGGCTATCATTATCATTATGTGAGTTTTTTTCAATAAAGTAATTTTTATTTGTGAATTCCGACATTTCCTTTCTAAAGAATTCTTTGGGAAATCCCCCCCCCCCCCCCTGTTTTTCTTGTGGCTTATCAGGCTTTAAAAGCAAAATAATTCTAGCCCTGTTCATGGAAGGCGATAACCGTCCATGCTCATGGGCCTCGTTAAATACTTTCAACAGCTTAGGTAAAAGTATATCAGCGTATTGTTGGAATACCTCCATTGGCAGCCCATCATCCCCAGGTGCTTTGGAGTTGGGAAAGAAGCTGGTCGCCTCCCGGATTTCCTCTAACATAAGGGGAGCATCCAGACTTGCTCTGTGAGCATCTAATAGGGTCTGTATATTGAGTAGTAGTCATGTTTTTTTTTTTTAACAATCAGGAGTGCTTTATTGAAAGGTATAATACAGTACAAAAGAGAAAGGAGTAACACAGACCATGTGTATACGAGTACATATAAATGCAGATCATATTTTGATTGGAGGTAATCTCTTGCTCACATAGTTGTTATCATACCATTTTCAAAGCATCTACCGCAATTCAATAAGTAAATACTTGTAAAACATACTAGGTATTTCCATCAGGTACATCAAAACCTTGTCAGCTCATCCATGGTGACCAAACCTTATCAAATTTCCATGGGCATCCCCGACTAGTGTACGTCAATCTATAGAGGGGCAATGCTTTGTTAATTCTCTTTTCCCAGGAGGATAGGGTCGAGGGTTCAGCAGAGGTCCATCTAGCAAGGATCTCTTTTTTTGCGTAATAGAATAGAAGCGAGATTAATATTTTTGTATGGTGCGACCTGTGTTCATCCTCATGTATTCCCAGTAGGGCTATCTCGGGTGTTTTGGGAACGGACAAGTCCATTCTAAGGTTTAGGTGATCATACACTCCCAGCCAGAATTTTGACAAAGCAGGGCAGTCCCAGAACATGTGGAGGTATGTGCCAATCTGAGTTTGACATCTAGGGCAATGGGGATCTCTGTCAGGATATATTTTGGATAACCTCTCCGGGGTAAAGTAAACCCTATGAAGAAAGTTTATTTGTGTCAGTTTATCCCCTGCTGATATCACCAGTTTGGGACCCTGTTCCAGAGAGGTCTCCCAGTCCTCTCTATCCAACGTAGGGATGTCCAATTTCCAGGTATTCCACAACCTGTCCATCTTGGGCAGCTCCCTGGGTAGCAACAAATTATATATGGCAGATAGGGGTTTCCCCAGGTCCTCACTGGACAACAGGTCTTCTAGCGGATCTAATTGTATTAGTGGCGGGACAGGGAATTGTGCCCGGGTCGCATGACGTAACTGAGCGTACCGGAAAAACATCCATCCCGGGAGCCTATACGTCCTTGACATTAGTGCAAAGGACAACAGTTCTCCATTGGGCATAATGTCTCTTAGGGTTTTAATTCCAAATCCTGCCCACAACTGGGGGTCAGGAATTGTTCGGTAGTGGGGCAGCTGAGGATTTCCCCAAAGTGGCTGTACCGGCGCCCAACGTCCCACCAAAGAAAAGCTCCTTCTAGCCATTTTCCACACCTGAAGTGTTGCCTTGGTCAGGGCAGGAAGCTCCGCATATGCTTTTACCCCCCTATATGCCAGATTTTGGAGATCCTGTAACGAGCCCAGCCTCGCCGCCTCCACACATACAGCCGCGTTAGAGCGTTTCCCCTCAAACCACCAGTACGTCGTCACTAGCATCGCCGCCCAGTAGTAAAGTTTAAAATTAGGGAGAGCAAGCCCCCCCAGCTGTGTAGGGAGTTGCAGTGTGGTCTTAGCTAGACGCGGAACAGCTGCATTCCAAATGAAGGAGATAATTTGTTTATCTATTTCCTGAAAGAAGGACGCCGGAAGCCAGATCGGACTATTTCTAAAAAGATAAGTGAACTTGGGCAGAAGCATCATTTTCAAGATGTTTATACGCCCCAGCAAATTCAAGGGTAGTCCAGACCATGCACGGCAACGTTCTTTAAGGAGGTAAAGCAATGGAAGTATATTCAGGTTGTAGTAATGGGCAACATCCCTGGATACTCGAACCCCGAGGTACTTAAACTCTGAGACCCACTGGAGGGGCGCCCCACCCGTCGCGACAGGGATCCCACCATCCAGAGGGAAAAGGACCGATTTAGACCAGTTTATTCGAATCCCTGATGCAGCACCAAATCTATCAAAGATGGTCAGAGCGGCCCGCAGAGATGGTCCTGCATCATTCAAGTAAAGTAGTGCGTCGTCCGCGTATAATGAGATTTTCTCTTCTAGTCTACCAATCCGTATCCCCCTGATCTCCGAAGACTCCCTGACCAAAATCGCCAGTGGCTCCAGGGCCAGAGCGAACAGACTAGGCGATAGTGGGCACCCCTGGCGAGTGCCTCTGTGGAGTGGGAAGGGGTCAGATATCCTATCGTTGGTGCGCACCCTAGCCCTCGGTGCTCTATACAGAAGTTTGATCCATTGGCGAAAGCCAGGACCAAAACCAAATCTCTCCAGCACTTCCCCAAGAAAATCCCACTCCACAGAGTCAAACGCCTTCTCAGCGTCCAAGGAGGCGATCACTCTATCCCCACAGTTATCATGGGCAATGGACAGGTTGAGGAAGAGACGCCTAATATTAATGTCTGTCCCCTTGCCCGGCATAAAACCGGTCTGGTCAACGTGGATCAATGTGGAAATGATTGAGGACAGGCGGGTGGCAAGGATTTTGGCTAGAATTTTGGTATCCACGTTAAGTAATGAGATGGGCCGGTAGGACGCACACTCCTGAGGATCCTTACCCTGTTTATGGATCAAGACTATGACCGCCTCCTCCATGGACTCCGGTAAAGCACCCCTCCCCGCAAATGCAGCAAAAAGTGACGTAAGTTTAGGAGCAAGCAGCTCCATATTCTGAGAGTAGAACTCCGTGGGGAGCCCATCCACCCCCGGGGTTTTCCCTTTCTGCAAGCCCCCAATCGCAGCCTGTACCTCCTCCAGGGATATATCCTTATCCATCATTGCCCTATGCTCCTCAGATAGTGTAGGAAAGGGGATGTTATTCAAGTACTCCTGCAATGTCAAGGAATTACCATTAGTTCTGGAAGTGTATAGATCACTGAAAAAATGGGAAAATCTAGCATTAATATCCTCCGGAGAGGTCAGCAACACTCCGTTATCATCCCGTACCCCCGCTATGTGTGTGGTTGCCATCTGTCCCCGCGCCAGCCAAGCCAACAATCTCCCATTTTTGTTACCATATTCAAATATCCTCTGTGTGGAATGCAGCATGGATTTCTTAGTTTGTTCTATATTAAATAGGGAAAGTTCCCTCAGAGCTCTCTGCCAAGAGTGGTAATTGGGTTCAGTAGGTGTTCTTACATATGTAGCTTCAGTTTCTCCCGCCTCTCCCTCCAACCGCTCCAGGGATCGACCAGCCTCTTTCTGAAGTGAAGAGATACGGGATATATATTCCCCCCTAACCCAGGCCTTAAAGGTATCCCAGAGGATCAGGGAGTCCACAGATTCATTATGTCGCAGCCAAAAGCTACAAATAGCCTCCGGCAGCACCCCCTGAATCCGCTCATCCATCGCCCAGTATCTGGAGAGACGCCACAGCCTAGGGCCTGTAGGTCTACCCAAAGAGACAACAAGGCTTAGGGGAGCATGGTCTGAGATACCTCGTGCCAAGTGTTTTACCTCCCTCGTCCAACAGAGTGCACCCCCTGATACATATGCCAAGTCTATACGGGATAGGGCCCTGTATGAAGCTGAGTGGCAGGTGTACTCTCGGTCCCTAGGATGAAAATGTCGCCATGCATCTGTCAGCGCAAACGTACTTGCCCAGTTCTGCAGCTCCGACGAGATGCGAGACCCGGGGTTAAGTCTATCCGCCTCCTGGGAGGGCACCAAATTAAAGTCTCCAAAAATAAATACTTCTTGTGTATGGTATCCCATGACAATTTGCATAATGTCATAGAGAAGTTGAGCCCTCGCAGGAGGGGGAAGGTACAGACCCACCAACACCATTGGCCTGGTGTGTACAGTCATATGGATTATCACATATCTTCCCTCAACATCCGTCTTAACATCAAGAATCTGGAATGGGAGGGACCTGCGGATCAGAACACTCACCCCCCTAGCATAGCCAGAGTAGGTAGAATGGTAATGTGCTCCCACCCAGGCCTTTTTTAACCCAAGAATTTTAGAGCCAATCAGATGCGTCTCCTGTAAAATGCATACATGGGGTAAGTGTTTCTGTATATATCTAAAGACGAGAGACCTCTTGACGGCTGAATTTAATCCCCTGACATTCCACGATATAATAGAGATGTCAGCCATCTAACAATTTACCAAAAGAAACTTGTATCAGGATCCGCAAGCCCCACCCATCCCCCAAACTACTGAAGGGACAGCATATCCCAGTATCATGTACTCTATACAGAAATAGATCTAAGCTTATATCTACACTTAATTCGTACTGTAGTGAAGGGCATCTTATCCCTCTTGTATCATGAGCAACTCCTCGTTTAGAAAAACTAAGAACATATTCAACTCCCTTGTGTCTGCAACGGCAGAAACCATCCCCCCCTCCCCCACACCCCCTTGAAACTGGTGATGTGTCAGTACCCATAAATCCCAACTATTACAACCGTAGTAGGGGCGTGGACTCAAATACGATGAGGTTGTCTAGCCAGACAACAGAGATGCTTGCAAGACATATATAATATAACAGCCTATTTCTCCTGGACTGATGCAGGGGCACAGATCTTAGTTACAGTGTGAGGGCTCTGGGCATCCTCTCATTTAACTCAGCCAGTAACGAAAACATATATCATTTGTTATAAAGATTCATGTCACCTGGGCTGTTGCAGGGGTAAATATCTTAGTTACAATGCCCAAGTATTAGGCACACTCTCTCTCTTAACTTGATTACTAACAACCATAACGTACAGTAAGTGTAACAATTCTCCTGGATTGATTACAGGGGCACATTTCTTAATAACAGCACTACCATACCAGATGCTATCGCTTTAAACTGCGATGCTGAAAATAAAAAATATATAAGGTACGGTAATCCTTTCTTAATAGTTATCACGGGGGCACCTATTCAAGAGAAAAGGAAAATAAAACCAAAACCAAAAAAAAAAAAAAAATATATAGAACAGGACCCCCCCTCCCTCCCATAGACCATCTTCAGGTTAGTTATCTCCCAGTAGCTGCTCTCAGCATTTGTAAAGTCCAAGCAGGCATCAGGATCTAAAGTTCAATAGTTCACTTCATGCACGTCCCTGTGGCACTGCACTGGATAATTGATCCAACAGCATCCTTATCCCACACAGCGATCAGAACAACAACTGGTGCAATGGGATAGCTCCTAGAGCAGTGGTTCTCAACCTTTCTAGGGCTGTGACCCCTTGATAAAATATCCCAAGTTGTGGGGACCCCTAGCAGTAAAATTATTTTCATAAAGTGTCAGCACCCAAGGCAAGACAAGTAATTTGCGCTCCTAACCCACGGACATTTAGCGCTCTCTGAGTCCCTTCCTCTCGTTCAGTATTAAAACCCCTTATGGTACATTTTAGGATGTACCACTCTTTCTCTTTGTTCTCCAATCTTTCCCTTTTATCCTTCTCAATCCTATTTTCTTGTTTTTTTTTCCCCCATTCCTCTTTCTAGCCGTCTTTCTTTTTCTTTCTCTTATTTTTTCTCTCCCCTTTTCTTTGTTCCTCCCCCTCTTTTCCTCTCCCTTCCATGTGTTCTCTATTTTTATTCCTTCTCTTACTCCTTGGTGGGGGGAATGGGATGAGTGGCAGTGCTGGCAGGGAGTTGTGATGAGTGGCAGTGCTGGCAGGGAGTTGGGATGAGTGGCAGTGCTGGTGGTGGGTGGGATGAGTGGCAGTGCTGGGGGAGTTCTGATCAGCCAACTTAGGTGCTGTTGATCAAGGTCATCTGCTGACCTGAGAACTGTAGTGGGGACTTTTACTTTTAATGGTAACTATAATCACAGGTAGTGTTACTCACGGTGTCTCCGGCGTTGTGGTGTCTTGCAGCAGTGACACCTATGCCGAAATCAGGAGATAGGGTCTCCTCCAGCCCCTCCCACTTCACTTTCCTCACCAGTCAGCTGACCTCTAGTCTCTGCCCCCCAGCCATGCCGTGAACTGAATGGGCGCCTGCAAAGAGGCCGAGTGGGCGACCACAGGCTCCAGGAACAGCCCAGGATTTGGTGACCCCTGGCAAATCGTCATTTGACCCCCGAGGGGGTCCCGACCCCCAGGTTGAGAACCACTGTCCTAGAGGGTCATCCATGGGTCAATCTTCCTCTATTCTAGGTGTGCTCGAAAGGATTTGCCATCCAAGACATCCAGAGTAACGGGTTAGCACAAAACTAGCTGCTTGCACCAAAGTCACCATCGCTGAGTACAAGTAGTAGAGAACAGCTTTAGCACTTAAGAAGATGATAACTACATTGTGAGTTCCATGTCAAATCAGGGAGAAAAGAAAGCAAACACTAAATTAACGGTGTTGTGGGAGAGCCTCGAGCCAGGTGGCAGCCTCCCGGGGAGATGTAAAGAATTTAACCGTCTCACCATCCTGTACCCTCAGTCTGGCCGGAAAAAGTATGCTATACTTAATGTTCCGTGCTCTAAGCGATGCTTTCACTTGGTCAAAAGACCTACGCATTTTCTGTGTTTCTACAGAATAGTCTGGAAAAAAAAGCAGGTTTGCATTTTGAAACTTTACTTCACCTACCCTGCGCGCCTCTCTCAGTACCGCATCCCGGTCCCTGAAGTTAAGCATACGGAAGATCAGGGTACGGGGGTTGGATCCAGGCGGCCCGGGAACAGGAGGGATCCGATGCGCTCGTTCCACAGTGTAAAAGGGGGAAAACTGCGCCGCTGGGAGCAGGGTTTTCAGTAGCTCCTCCACAAAGACCGTAGGATTTTTCCCCTCAGCGCCTTCTGGCATGCCAACAATCCGAAGATTGTTTCTTCGGTTCCGGTTCTCGGAATCATCTACTTTGTATTCTAGAGCCCGGACTTTCGTCTGTAGCATGCGGATGGATGCAGAATGGTCCGCGACCGCATCCTCGGTCAGGCCTACCCGCTCCTCCACCTCCGACACTCTCGACCGAAGCTTGTCCTGGTCCTGTCTAATCAGACTCACGTCCAGCTGCACAGATTCGATCTTGCTTGTCAAAGCAGCCTGGCAGGAGGCGAACGCAGCCATAACCTCCGGGAATCCGAGCTGTGCCGTCTCAGTTGGGTCTGCGGCCTCTGTCTGAGACGCCATGTTGGATATCCTCCGGGGGGACTCCGCCCCGTGTGAGTTCGCAATCGGGGCTATATCGTCCAGATTCTGCGGGAATTTTAGCTTTGTGGCCCGCCGACGTGTTCTATATGGCATTCAGGCTATTATAGGAGGTTCCCCTCGCAAAGTATTAGCCAGGAGTCAGGATATTAGGATGTCCTTCAGCAGAGCTCCAAGCAACGCGTCCTCCTAGGTTGCCATCTTGGCCACGCCCCCGAGTAGTAGTCATGTTTACATCAGTGATTTTCAGCTTCCAGGGGCATCGGCCAGGTATCGTACAATAACCTGCTGTAACCTTTCTCACTTTATCTTTAATGAAAACAATAAATTGTATTTGAAGGATTTCACTTAAATGCAAATAGAATTTATTGTTTGTCTGATCATTGATTTACATTGTTACTACTATTAGCTAAAAATCTCCAATTCAACTGAATGGGACAACATAAAATTGAAAGTTAACCATAATTACATTCCACAAAATGATACCATCACTAGAGCTAGTAAACTATTTGCAGATAAAATTGTGTTTTTCAAAGAAGTATAACTCCACAAGGTATGATCTGGATCAGATGAAGTTTCACTAAAGTAAAAATTCAACAATAGCTCCAGCAATTATTTTTGGAAAGGATTGAGGAAAGTAAGTGTTCCGCATTAATTACATTTTCATCAGGGTGTCCTTTCCAATACACTGTGCTCTGAAACCCCCACTGTAAAAGCCAGGTCAAAGTTACTTGATCACTTCCAGTCCCTGCATATTACCTGAATTTAATTAACTGGCAACTAAGTCTTAGATTGTGCCAACTGCTTCAGTTCAAATAATGGAACTGGAAGTGGTTGGGGAATGCTACCATTATCCTCAGTGCAGGGTTTCCACAGTGATATATCCTGGAAAGAATAGTAAAGAGGTAAAAGTGATTAACAGACTACAATTACCATCTGCAGTAATTTCCAAAATTATTTCCTGTCGTTGGTTAATAACCAATTGACCTCCGGAATGTTTACTCCCCTTTGTGACCAGGCCATTTTTTGCGATACGGCACTGCATTAATTAAACTGACAATTGCACGGTCGTGCGACACTGTACCCAAATAAAATTGATGTCCTTTTTTCCCACAAATAAAGCTTTCTTTTGGTGGTATTTGCTCACCTCTGCATTTTTTATTTTGTGCGCTATAAACGTAAAAATGCCGTCAATTAAAAAAAAAAAAAACATTTTTAACTTTCTGTTATAAAACATATCCAATCGAATTTCTTCATCATTTTAGGCCAATCTGTATTCTGCTACATATATATCCCAAGTACAGTCAAAAAGTACCAATGATAGGTATCAGCCCCAAATTTTGTACTAAGCGCAATCCACAAGGAAAATGGCGAATAATAAGGAGCACCGGGGCTTTGTGATACCAAAAAGGTAAGTATAAACACAAAACTAATATAAGAACAAATGTTTATTGAAAAAGCTAAAATATCCCCCTCTACACGAGTCGGGGAAATGGCTAAACATTGGAATGTGCATAGCATAAAAATTTACAAAACAAAGAAAAAACAAAGTAGCACACCCAGAACAGGTACACTGATAAAGATGATTCTGTTGGCTTGGTAATTTTAACATAAAAATGTAATAATTTTCAACATAAAAATAAGTGTTAATTTATTTACTTTGATATTTTAAGTACCTTACTTCACTTTCATTAGTTCTTAAAACACACCTTTTACATTTACAAAAATAATGTATAATACTGAATTATGTAGACAAAACTTTTAAGGTATGTACATTTTCATATTCTAATGGAGTTACATTTACTTAAAAAAAAAAAAATCTTTTCATTTGACTAGCACAGTGGTGTAGTGGGTAGCACTCTTACCTAGCAGTAAAAAGGGTTGCTGGTTTGAATCCCGACCACGACACTACCTGCCTGGAGTTTGCATGTTCTCCCTGTGCCTGTGTGGGTTTCCTCCGGGTACTCCGGTTTCCTCCCACACTTTAAAGACATGCTGGTAGGTTTAATTGGCTTCTGTCTAAATTGGCCCCAGTATATGAATGTGAGTTAGGGACCTTAGATTGTAAGCTCCTTGAGGGTAGGGACTGATGTGAATGTACAATGTATATGTAAAGCGCTGCGTAAATTGACGGCGTATATAAGTACCTTAAATAATAATAATAATTTGACTGAAATTGCGGGACGCATATGTTTGCGAAACGTGCAACCGCATGAGTTTTCATGCTGTATATTTTAAAGCGTTTGACATCTTTTGGAACTTTGAAAGCCTGCACAAGGCAGTTCCCATATGTTTGAGGTCCATCAAGCCAAAAGAGCACCACCACTACAAAGCCATGCAATGCCATTGAAAGGTAAGAGTGAACATTGAACAAATTATCATTCACATGCTTTAAATGTTGCTTAACCAGTTGCTGACCGCCTCACGCTGACCTGTACGTGATCTGCCTCCCGCGGGCAGTGGGTCCGATCGGACCCCCCCCCAGTGCCCGAGGTGGTCAGCTTCTGTCCAGGAGCAATCAGACGTGAGGGGGAGGCCTTCCATTCGTGGCCCCCCTCACGATCGCTCCCAGCCAATGAGAATCTTCCTCTGCCTCTGTATAGTAAACAGAGGCAGAGGAAGTGATGTCATCGCTCCTCGGCTCGGTATTTTCCGTTCCGGCGCCGAGGAGAGAAGACATCCGAGTGAGTGTAAAACACACACACACAGTAGAACATGCCAGGCATACATTACACCCCCCATCACCCCCGATCCCCCCCTGATCACCCCCTAATAACCCCCCCCCCCGTCACACTGACAACAAGCAGTTTTTTTTTTTACTGCATTGGTGTCAGTTTGTGACAGTTAGTGTGGTAGGGCAGTTAGTATTAGCCCCCTTTAGGTCTAGGGTATCCCCCTAACCCCCCTAATAAAGTTTTAACCCCTTGATCACCCCCCGTCGCCAGTGTCACTAAGTGATCATTTTTCTGATCGCTGTATTAGTGTCACTGGGGAAGCTAGTTAGGGAGGTAAATATATAGGTTCGCAGTCAGTGTTTTATAGCGACAGGGACCCCCATATACTACCTAATAAATGTTTTAACCCCTTGATTGCCCCCTAGTTAACCCTTTCACCACTGATCACTGCATTACTGTTACGGGTGACGCTGGTTAGTTCGTTTATTTTTTATAGTGTCAGGGCACCCACCGTTTATTACCGAATAAAGGTTTAGCCCCCTGATCGCCCGGTGGTGATATAACTTAGGTTTTAGGGTCAGATAGGGTCTGCATCGCCCCAGGCAGCGTCAGGTTAGCGCCAGTACCACTAACACCCACGCACGCACCGTACACCTCCCTTAGTGGTATAGTATCTGAACGGATCAATATCTGATCCGATCAGATCTATACTAGCGTCCCCAGCAGTTTAGGGTTCCCAAAAACGCAGTGTTAGCAGAATCAGCCCAGATACCCGCTAGCACCTGCGTTTTGCCCCTCCGCCCAGCCCACCCAAGTGCAGTATCGATCGATCACTGTCACTTACAAAACAGTAAACGCATAACTGCAGCGTTCGCAGAGTCAGGCCTGATCCCTGCGATCGCTAACAGTTTTTTTGGTAGCGTTTTGTTGAACTGGCAAGCATCAGCAGCCTAGTACACCCCGGTCATAGTCAAACCAGCACTGCAGTAACACTTGGTGACGTGGCGAGTCCCATAATTGCAGTTCAAGCTGGTGAGGTGGCAAGCACAAATAGTGTCCCGCTGCCACCAAGAAGAAGACAAACAGGCCCGTCGTGCCCATAATGCCCTTCCTGCTGAATTCGCCAATCCTAATTGGGAACCCACCACTTCTGCAGCGCCCGTACTTCCCCCATTCACATCCCCAATCAAATGCAGTCAGCTGCATGAGAGGCATTTTCTTTATGTCCTCCCGAGTACCCCTACCCAACGAACCCCCCCAAAAAAGATGTCGTATCTGCAGCAAGTGCGGATATAGGCGTGACACCCACTATTATTGTCCCTCCTGTCCTGACAATCCTGGTCTTTGCATTGGTGAATGTTTTGAACGCTACCATTCACTAGTTGAGTATTAGCGTAGGGTACAGCATTCCACAGACTGGGCACACTTTCACAGGGTTGTTGTAAACAAAAAGTGTCAGAAAGGGCTTTGTCTTCAAGTGGTTAGAAGAGTGGGTGATGTGTGACATAAGCTTCTAAATGTTGTACATAAAATGCCAGGACAGTTCAAACCCACCCCCAAATGACCCCATTTTGGAAAGTAGACACCCCAAGCTATTTGCTGAGAGGCATGTCGAGTCCATGGAATATTTTATATTGTGACACAAGTTGCGGGAAAAAGACAATTTTTTTTTTTTTTTTTTGCACAAAGTTGTCACTAAATGATATATTGCTCAAACATGCCATGGGAATATGTGAAATTAAACCACAAAATACATTCTGTTGCTTCTCCTGAGTACGGGGATACCACATGTGTGAGACTTTTTGGGAGCCTAGCCGCGTACGGGACCCCGAAAACCAAGCACCGCCTTCAGGCTTTCTAAGGGCGTAAATTTTTGATTTCACTCTTCACTGCCTATTACAGTTTCGGAGGCCATGGAATGCCCAGGTGGCACAAAACCCCCCCAAATGACCCTATTTTGGAAAGTAGACACCCCAAGCTATTTGCTAAGAGGTATAGTGAGTATTTTGCAGACCTCACTTTTTGTCACGCAATTAGCAGTTAAAGCGACGCAGTGCCAAATTGTAAAAAGTGCTCAGCCCCGGAAGGGGGTAAGTCCTTCCGGGGCTGAAGTGGTTAACATATCATCCAAAATGATTACTTTATTTGCAGATTAATATATTTATAATAAATGGACATATGTCCATTGTATACACACTATTGAGACCATTTACTTGTGTGCGCACAAAGTTTGCGCTTACTGCATGTGGCAGAACGCAACCAAGATGCAGGATGAGGGACCGCCAGCTGTTAAGCTTAAAAACTATTTTGTGCCAGAAAAAAATGAATGTTTCAGACAGTTTTTGAGATGTTGGAATTCAAATTCAGATTATGTAACATCAAGCCCACTTTGCACCCAATGTTATTAAAATTTAAAAACAAAGATAGCATTCGTTTGCACTGCATCTGTGCACCCAATGTTATTAAAATTTAAAAACAAAGATAGCATTCGTTTGCACTGCATCTGTGCAGATTTGTGCTGCAAAAACGAACGTATGTGCTGGTTTGGTTTCAGAGATATTGCGCATTATACAGTCAGGTCCATAAATATTGGGATATCGACACAATTCTAATCTTTTTGGCTCTATACACCAACACAATGAATTTGAAATGAAACAAACAAGATGTGCTTTAACTGCAGACTTTCAACTTTAATTTGAGGGTATTTACATCCAAATCAGGTGAACGGTGTAGGAATTACAACAGTTTGTATATGTGCCTCCCACTTTTTAAGGGACCAAAAGTAATGGGGCAAATGGACACTTTCAGATCCCTCTACTGCAGGGTAGTGTTCCTGGTCATGATTGCAGATCAGCAGCAGTGCGGAGGAAGGTCTATGTGGACCCAAGATGCCTGCATACTTAGATGTGCCTCTTTTATTCATCAACCATGTGAGCTGCTAAATGTTGTACCTTCATTACATGTAACCATATTGCTACACTTAGAGGAGCCTCTCTTCTCTTTTATACTCTGTAGCTCTTGCTGGATTTTGTTTATAATCCCCTTGTGGAGGCTTCCATTTGTGGATGGACATTTTATGGTTACACAACCTATCACATTGCTATAATCTTTTTATATGGACTATAAACTGAAGGACTTATGAATAAATGGTTGTGGAACGAATCATTTGAGTTTCCATTATTTCTTATGGGGAAATTCACTTTGATATACGAGTGCTTTCAATTACAAGCATGCTTCCGGAACGAATTATGCTCGCAATCCAAGGTTTTACTGTATAACATGTTTGATATTTTAATTTAAAAAAAAGAAAACTTGGATGTGTATGGAATATTTTTTGGAGAATAAGGATATTGTTTAGGTTCTAGAAATTGAGAAGTATCAATTGCATATTATTTATAGCACAATTCTTTAAATAGCTAATTTTTTTGATTAATCCAATGCAGAAAATCTTGTTCAATATTTAAGTTATTTTTCTCCACACGGTCGTATTGTATTTTTGTGGAGTGAGCATTTTTCAAAGAAATCTCTGAAACCTCCACCTAGTTCTCTTTTCTTGCCGCTAATTAGCATGTATACACTTCGGCACAGATACAATTCTCTACATAGGTTGTCCCCCCGTTGTTTACATGTACACCAGAGCCTAATCCCATTCTCTCTACAGCCTCCCTACTTCGTCAATAATGACATTTTGGTGACAGAAACGAGTTCAATATTATTTGTTTGTAGAGCGTGTGGGAGGAAAGGACTTTTTTTTTCTTTCCGCGCAGCGTATTTGGCACCAATTTGCAGCAAAGAGACGGGAGGGTTTGTATGAGACTAGTGGTTAAGATTCATGCTGTTCTGTCCACTTTTTCAATTATCCATAAATTTGCATTGCTGGCAGGCTGCACATTTCGCTGGGCGAAAATGCCACCTTGCAAGAGACAAATTAGGGGCATTTCTGGGAAGTTGGGCCATAATATAAGTGCTCCGGGGAATCTATCATCATATAAAAAGAAATGTGTATCCACTCAAATTGTAGATCAATGGTATTACCAGTTAAAGACGGTACAATGACTAATATATATATCTAGATTTTTTCCTTTTCGGAGAGGTGGGGAGCTTATAAAGAGAGACTCTCTAACCTTATGCGTGTCACATTTGCAGCATCCTGACACTTAAGACTGCATTCAATTAAATAGCAGATTAACAGCAGAGCTGCCAATGAAGTGTGCAGGCAGGAAATAGCACTTCAGGTTGGAAAGTTACAGGAGCTCGGCGAAGCCGCATTAGCATCTGCTTGACCATGTAGACACTTATTAAAGGCAATGACCTTAGAGTCTGTCTGACATCTGCCACTTGCTATAGATACAGAGTCTGGAGACAGAAAAACAGATTTTAGGCTAATGCACAGAAACACATTTTTAAATAGTGAGCAACAGGAATTTATTTATACACCTCTATAGTTTTCCAACAAATATATGGACTATATCCTTAAGCCTTTGGCTGCCAGGGCCGTTCTTGCATTTTTTGCACACATGCTTAAAAATTATTTTAGGCCTGAAAATTTCATAAACCCCCAAAATGTTATGCATTTTCTAAAAGCAGACATCCTACAGAATAAAGTAGTGGTAGTACCAATTTTTTTAGGTCACACGATATTACCGCAAAGGTCTAATGCCGCGTACACACGATCGTATTTTCCGACACAAAATGTTGGAAGTGAGGTTGTTGGCGGTAAGTTTGTGGCGGTAAGACCGTGTGTATGCTCCATTGGACATTTATTGTCGGACTTTCCGCCAACAAATGTTGGCTAGCAGGTTCTCAAATTTTCAGTCAACAAATGTTTGTTGTCAGACTTTCCGATCGTGTGTACACAAGTCCGTCGCACAAAATTCCACGCAAGCTCTAAATTAAGTACGAGCCGGAAGCGCTCGGTCTTGTAAAACTAGCGTTCGTAATGGAGATATCACGTACGTCTTGTACGTCACTATGTTCGGAATTGTTGGCCGACATTTGTGTGACCGTGTATATGCAAGACAAGTTGGAGCCAACAACCTCTGAACAAAAATGTACGGTTTTGTTGTCAGAAAGTCCGATCGTGTGTACGGGGCATAAGAAACACAAAATGTCAGTAAAAAAATACACTAAAGTTAATTTTAAGGCACACAAACGTAATACATTTACCAATTGTTTTGTAAAATATAAAAAAACGAGGTTGCACCAAGTAAATTGATAGCCAATATGTCAAACCTTAAAGTAGAAGTTCACCCTAATACTAAAATCTGTAAATCTACTGGCACCCGCAATCTAAGACCAAACTGTATAGCCCCGCAAAGAAGAAATCACTATAAATTCCTTTTCTGAAGCCGCTCTGATCCAGGTCCCACACTGAGCTGTCAGCGGCGGCTTCTCTGTGGAGGTGGGTGCAGAGGAGGCAGCTGACCACGGAAGCCCCGTAGTAAGTCTATGGGTGACGTCACTTCCCAGGCAGTTCCCAGCTGTTGTCGGCTGTCTCTTTTCCGCAGAGCTTCTGCCGCTGGAGACTGGACTGGAACTGCTTCAGAAAAGGTCTAACAACTTACCTGTTTAACGACCGCTCGGACCTACGAGGGAAGGGAAAGATCACCGCTCCAGGTGGACAGCCGCACTCCGGAATATAACCATTATTAGTAAAAAGTCCAACAGATACAAGCCACAGCAAAAAATGGGACAAACGTTCTGACGCGTTTCACACTTAACAGTGCTTAGTCATAGTTCGGACCTACGACCAGCTCTCCCGACCTGAATGATGCACTGTACATCATTGTATTGTGCAGTACAGTACGGGATTTTTGCTGTTTATATTTTTGTGTTCTGTACCATACCTCCCAACTTTCTGAGATGGGAATGAGGGACACTTAGTATGTAGGCATAGGACACACCCCCTGTCACACCTCCTTAAAGGAGAATTGTAAAAAAAATGATTGGTTAAACCCACAAGTGCATTTTTACTACTATTATTTAACTACTATTCCTTTACATTGGCTTTTGAAATGTACAAATACAGCAATTTAGAAATTGGATGAAAAGTTTAGCACTGGGAAGCACTTTTTGAAAGATAAAAAGTGCATTTTATATACAAGTATATAGATCGGAGCAACATGGGGGACAGATGGGGGGGAAGAGCGACAGAGGGACTTTGTTCCGAATGAGGGGCGGTCTCTCGAAATCCGGGACAGTTGGGAGCTATGCTGTACTTATGCAAATGAAAACGAGTTGGAGTTTTGTGTTTAGACCTTGTTTTCACAATACAGTACAGTAGTTAAGAATGCTTAAAATATTGATTACTTGTGGCTCCTTGTTTAAGAACCTGGTTGTTGGAACGGAATCTGGGCATTGGGTGAGGAGAGCCTGTATAACGATTTCTTCTTTAGGCAGGCCATACATGGGTCGAATTTCAAAAGAATTTTCTTTTGAAAATCTTATCTAAGAGTTTTCGTTCGTATTTCGCACCATTGGTGGGCTGCAGCAACAGCCGATTTTCGTGCAGCCATCAAATTTGAGTAATCGGGAATTTTTTTGTAATTTTTTTGTAATTTTTTTGAAATTTTGTAATCAATGATGAGAGAATCGTGCGAGAAATGTAATGGAAAAAGAAATGCGCATGTGCAAGAATAGAAAATTCCCAGAAAGAAAAGAAGATTCCCAGACACGAAAACTCTTTTTTTGTAGCAACATGGAGGTGAAATTGGAGGCTTGGTTGGCCGAATTTCGAAATCAATGGTGGCACCATCGGATCACAAAACGCACAAATTTTCTGATTTTCAAAAGAAAATTCTTTCAAAATTCGACCATGTATGGCCAGCCTAACAGGACTAGATAGGTTTGTTTTAGATTGTGGATGCCTGTAGATTTAGAGATTTTAATATTAGGGTGAACTTTATATTTGTGTGCGCCAGTGATATCGCGACAAACTTCAATACCCTATATTTTTTATAGGCAACGCATTAAAAGCCCTGAATAGGTCATAAGTTTAGTGTTACGGAGGAGGTCTGGTGCTAGAGATTTTGTTGTCATTCTGGTGTGAGTGGCAATATGTAACATGTATATCGCAATCTGCGTTTTCATGCATAGGCGCCAGACATGTGCACTGCCAAAAAATGTGTTCGTTTTCGTTTCAATCGTTTTATTTTTATTTTTTCGTTTTTCGGGTCATTCGTTATGATTGCAATTCATAAATTCGGAAATTCGTTAATTTGCCAATTCGAAAATTTGTAAATTCGAAAATCCGAAAATAAGAAAGGAAATCCAAAAATTCTAAAGAATAACTAACTAACTAACTAATAACTAACTATTAAATTATAGGCATTGGAATTTCCTTTCAAATTTGGTTGTTCGTGAACGTAATAAATACTAATTTATTCGAAGTTACGAATTATCCGAAATAACGAATGCCGCATCTAAACAAATGTAAGGGAACAAATTAATAATTATTAATAATAATAATAATAATAATAATAATAATAATAATACAAAGTTTTTATTATTATTATTGTTATTTATTTTTATTATTAATTTGTTACGTTCCATCTGTTTAGATGCGGCATTCGTTATTTCGGATAATTCGTAACTTCGAATAAATTCGTAATCGTTACGTTCACTAACAGCCAAATTTGAAAGGAAATTTCAATACCTATAATTTAGTAGTTAGTAATAGTCAAGTTATTATTAGTTAGTTATTATTTCAGATTTTCGAATTTTCACATTTCCAAATTCCAAATTTCGAATTTTACGAATTTTTTAATTTACGAATCTACGAACATTCTACTATTCGAATTTACGAATTTTTGGAAAAATTCATCAAACGGGTTTTCGCTAATTCGGATATTTCCGAATTAACGAATTTGTCGAAATTTGTTAATAAAACGAATTTGGAATGAAAAAATGCACATATCTAATAGGCGCCTACGACATGTGCCTTTTTGTTTGTACATGCATATATGTGGGGGTGAGTGGTTCAAAACATTTTTTGGGGGGAGAATTTATGGGCTTGGGTGTAACTTTAATTTTTTACAATTTTAAAAAAAATATATATTTTTTTTACTTAAAGTGATACTAAAGTCTTGATTTAAAAACAAATAAAAATAACAAACATGTTATACTTACCTGCTCTGTGCAGTGGTTTTGCACAGAGCAGCCCAGATCCTCCTCTTCTTGGATCCCTGGCTGGAGCTCCTGGCTCCTCCCTCCTGCCGAGTGCCCCCACAGCAAGCA
Organism: Lithobates clamitans; assembly: GCA_037952925.1. Taxonomy (NCBI): domain Eukaryota; kingdom Metazoa; phylum Chordata; class Amphibia; order Anura; family Ranidae; genus Lithobates; species Lithobates clamitans. The sequence goes on from JBBGZY010001308.1 coordinate 1,918,377, forward strand.
GCTTGCTATTGGGGCACCCAACCCGAGATGCAGCTTTGTGTGTCCATTCCTCTCTCTCCTGATTGGCTAGTTGACTTTGATTGACAGCAGCGGGAACCAATGGTGCAGTGCTGCTGTCTCAGACAATCAGGAGGGAGAAGCACAGACGGCCAAGGCACTCATGGATCGAGATGGGGCTCAGGTAAGTGTTAGGGGGGGCTGAATGGTGGCTGCTGCACACAGAAGGTTTTTTATCCTAATGAATAGAATGCATTAACCTCCCTGATGGTAATCCCGAGTGTGGCCCGGGGTGGATTTTCAGTACCAAAAGCGGTATCCCTGAGCCAGACTCGGGATCGCATACCAGGATCCAGGTACAGCGTACTTACCTTGTCCCCAGGATCCTGCGATGTCCCCCGCTGTGTGCGGCGGCTGTGTCTCTGCTCGATTCATCACAGAGCCAAGCTCCGTTCCCTGAGAGCGCTGCGACGCACGGGGATGGAGCACGGCGCCAAATTCAAAAAGTGAAACACACACAATACATACAGTATACTGTAATCTTACAGATGACATTACTGTATGAAATTATTTCACATCCCTTTTGTCCCTAGTGGTTTGTCCAGTGCCCTGCATGCAGTTTTATATTATATACAGTGGAACCTCGGATTGCGAGTAACGCGGTTAACGAGCGTTTCGCAATACAAGCACTGTATTTTTCAAAATCGTAAAACAAGCACAATTCAGGCCAAAGCGGTTTGCAGTACCGCTTTTGGCCTGAGGTGGGGGGGGCACCGGAGCCGAGCAAAGGTCTGCGACGTTCAGAAATGCACGGAAAGGCCCAAGAACAGCACTGCTGACCTTTGCCAATGTCAGGTAGGAAGTCTTTCCTACATTTACCGAGGTCAGCCGAAGTGTCCTCGGGCCTTTTCAGCCGTTTCCAAGGCTCTCCGATGCCCCCCCCTCCCGCCTCTGGCCGCATGCGGTATTGTATCCCATTGAAGTCAATGCGGAACAAATTATTTTTGTTTCCATTGACCTCATTGGGAAAACTCGCTTTGATATGCGAGTACTTTGGATTACCAACATACTCCTGGAACGGATTATGCTCGCAATCCGAGGTTCCACTGTATACTGTTTTTTCTACCTGGAAACTGGAGATTGTCCATAGCAACCAAAACTCTCACTTTACATCAAAAGCGGTTTTAGACCAGCTAGAAAACAGAGATAATAAATTAGAATCACTTGCAGAATTGAGCGATAGTGATTTGTGGGGAAATCTGTCACCAAACACTGAAAAGTAATGACAGCGACAATTTTGCAACTGAGCAAATTTCAGTGTTTTTGATTTGATTACATTATTGAATAATTGTTATTATTATTATATTATTATTTGTTATAATTATTTATAGTTATTTATTAAATTATAATGTATGATTTCGTGTTTTAAACTTTATCATACCCGGGATGTTTTCTAGACTCTTGTTTGGACAGATTTAAGTGTGTTATTCCTAAGAATTACAGGCCTACAATATAAAACACCAAATTTCTATGCAAAATAATTGTACCGCTTTGAGCAACAAAAATCTGAAATAATCATACCGCCAGGGAGGTTAAGATGAAAAACCTTCTGCCTTTACAACCACTTTCACTTTTTTTTATCACATAGGGGACAAAAAGGATTTCTTGGTGACAGGTTCTGTTTAATGAGACATCCAGGGTCTTGTCTCCCCTGTGCTCCACTGAATGTAATGTAATGCAGATCGCACTGCATTACATTGTTTCCCGGGTGTGCTGGCCGGAGACATCGAGAGGCAGACCCAGAAGTGACGTCAAACACGTCGCTTTCCGAGCCAGCAACAAGGAGGGGAGGAGAGTGGGCGTGTCTCCACTTTGCTCCCTCCCCCCTACACGGCAGCACCTGCTATGTTGGTCCTGGGACCGCAGGTGGGCAAGCAGGACCCGGCATACATAGCAGGGGTGCACGCATACGACGTACAGACATGACAACGAAAGGGTTAAAGTGACACTAAACAGAGAAATGCCATAATTCATTCACATAAACCATATAAATAGCAAACCACTTTCACTTTCAAGTGACACTAAACAATATTTTTATTCTTCAAAAATAATCCATACACATCCACTATTTAAAGAAGAAATCCAGGCATGGGTATTTTATACATGGGTAAATCGGTCCAGCTTGGACTGATGTAACTATGAATAGGCCATACCAGGCTGATGCTCCTGGAAGCATCCCACTCTCTACCTCATCCAATGAAAAAACACTTTGCATTTATTCAGAAAAGCATCCTCTGAATGGCACCTGCGCCAAGTGGCTGACCTCCTGTGTGCAGAATGCAGCAGGGCAGCTGTTTGTGTGGGACCCAGAAGCAAGTGGAGATCACTGAAGTAATGGTGTCTAATTCAGTGATTTTCTGGAATTTATCTTTAAAGGCCCTGTAATCTGTTTTTTCTTCATTACTCGTTACTAAACCGAGGAGTAGGGATGAGCTTCAAGTTCGAGCCCAACTCATGTTCAACTCGAACATCGGCTGTTTGCCAGTTCGCCAAACAGCGAACAATTTGGGGTGTTCGCGGCAAATTCGAATGCCGCGGAACACCCTTTAAAAGTCTATGGGAGAAATCAAAAGTGCTAATTTTAAAGGCTTATATGCAAGTTATTGTCATAAAAAGTGTTTGGGGACCTGGGTCCTGCCCCAGGGGACATGTATCAATGCATAAAGAAGTTTTAAAAATGTCTGTTTTTTCAGGAGCAGTGATTTTAATAATGCTTAAAGTGAAACAATAAAAGTGTGATATTCCTTTAAATTTCGTACCTGGGGGGTGTCTATAGTATGCCTGTAAAGGGGCGCATGTTTCCTGTGTTTAGAACAGAATGACATTTCAAAGAAAAAAAAGTCATTTAAAACTACTTGCGGCTATTAATGAATTGTCGGTCCGACAATACACATAAAGGTGATAAAAATGGCATGAGAATCCCCCACAGGGGAACCCCGAACCAAAATTTTTTAAAAAATGGCGTGTGGTCCCCCTAAATTCCATACCAGGTCCTTCAGGTCTAGTATGGATATTAAGGGGAACCCCACGCCAACATTTTTTTAAAAAACGGCATGGGGTCCCCCCAAACATCCATACCAGACCCTTATCTGAGCATGCAACCTGGCAGGCCGCAGGAAAAGAGAGGGGGATGAGAGAGCGCCCCCCCACTCCTGAACCGTACCAAGCCACATGCCCTCAACATTGGGAGGGTGCTTTGAGGTAGCCCCCCCAAAGCACCTTGTCCCCATGTTGATGAGGACAAGGGCCTCATCCCCACAACCCTTGGCCAGTGTCTGTGGGGGTCTGCTGGCAGGGGGCTTATCGGAATCTGGAAGCCCCCTTTAACAAGGGGACCCCCAGATCCCGCCCCCCCTGTGTGAAATGGTAATGGGGTACAAAAGTACCCCTACCATTTCACAAAAAAAGTGTCAAAAATGTTAAAATGACAAGAGACAGTTCTTGACTATTCCTTTATTTAAAGTCTTCTTCTTTCCATCTTCTTCAGGTCTTTTTTTTGCATTGATACATGTCCCTTGGGGCAGGACCCAGGTCCACAAACACTTTTTATGATAATAACTTGCATATAAGCCTTTAAAATTAGCACTTTTGATTTCTCCCATAGACTTTTAAAGGGTGTTCCGCGGCTTTCGAATTTGCCGCGAACACCCCAAATTGTTCGCTGTTTGGCGAACTGGCGAACAGCCGATGTTCGAGTCGAACATGAGAAAAAAAAACCTCCCTAGCAATACACACCAAATTGAGCATGTGCAGAGTGCCCCCTAGCCTCTGTACTATCCAGAGATGGTTCGGGGGCTCTGGAAATAGGGGAGGTTCAGAGAAGACAGGATCCAACAGCCTTTTTACACAGTGCAGAGGATTAACCCCTTAGGTTCCACTGAGTATAACAAGCATGCTTTACTGCATATACAGACTGATTTTACTGTTGTGGGTTTAGTAACACTTTAAATTGTTTCTTACTTTGTTTTACTGCCTCCTTACAATGTCTTCTGTAGGCAACCAAATCTCTCCTCTTACCCTTCATTTACATTGGTTTGGAATGAGCAGTGCACGTTAGTTGCGGTAATGTGCACTCTTCTATGCACGCCACGCATCTCATAGTCCATTCTGGGAGCAAGCAAGAGAGGGTAGCTACATTCTTACATATAGTGGGACCATAGAAAATTAACTTAGCATCTAACAGGAAGTCAGATAAAAAAAAAAGTGGATTTGAAGGAGGCTAAGAACAATAGAAGTTATTTTAGGAATTAAGATTATGAATAAATACTTTACTTTTTTCTCTATATCCACTTGTCAATCCAGAGCCACTGCCTTATAGTAAAGGGATAGCACTCTGAAGAGAGGAGTATACATCTTGACAACGTGCCAATAGATTGTTACACATGCCAAATGAATCACAGAGATCAAATGAAATCTTGCAATCACAGGTCAGATGTTTCTGATTTTTAAAGATTGACACTTTTCAAGTCATTACTTTGACTTTATATCTAAACTACCGTAGGAACAGGTATATTTGCTATCTAAACGGAATGAATCTATGAGCTGCAGGTCCTTGGGTCTTGCTATTGCATAGTTTGGAGATACCTTGAAGCCAGTACTTACAATACATTAGTGGATCATTATAATTGCTTTAATTCTGTTGCTAAATCCACTTTACTAGTAACAATCAGTTGGAATGAATTTTTCAACAAACTGACATTGATAAAACAAAAGGTAATTGGGTCACCATAGTTCACCTGGAAACAAATGGCTGCTCAGCAAATTTTAACTTTGTCTCCCTTCTGTATCCTAATGCTGCGTACACACGAGCAGGCTTTACGGCAGACTTTGCCCGGCGGACTTTTCTACGTACTTTACGACGGACTTTCTGAATGAACGGACTTGCCTACACACAATCCACCAAAGTCCGTCGAATTCGTACGCGATGACGTACGACCGGACTAAAACAAGGAAGTTCATAGCCAGTAGCCAATAGCTGCCCTAGCGTTGGTTTTGGTCCGTCGGACTAGCATACAGACGGCGGACTTTTCGACCGGACTCGATTTCAACGGATTAATTTAAAACATGTTTCAAATCTAAGTCTGTCCAACTTTTGAGAAAACAAAGACCGCTGGAGCCCACACACGATCGAATTGTCCGACCAAATCCCGTCCGATTCTCCTAAGTTCTAAGGCTGTCCACATCCCAGCGCTCTATATAGCATAGAGAAATGTGATTCATATGTTCCTTATTGGAATTCCATATATGTCTCTCAGTTGTGCCTGCATACAAGTTTGTGAGGAGGTTGCAGCCTGTGTGCATCAGTTTGAGAACAGGAGGTAGTTGCTTCTGTGTGGGTTCTAAGTAACTCCAATCAAAGAGTTGTCTTGTGTTGTAAAGAGGATATCAGCTGTCTCCCTGGTAAGGTATCAGGAACAAGCAGAGTCAAACAGGCCTGGTAAACACAGGAACAAGCACAGGATCTAGTCACAGACAGGGGAAGCTGACGACCACTCAGTAATCTTCAGTTTTTGAATAGGCAAGAGAGCGCCAAGTTTTCACGCATGTTCACGCAAATTCTTATGCGCATGCGAACCTCTAGTTGTCACTGGAGAATTCTTATTAGCAAATGCACATCTTCGTGCAGGTCTTTGTGCAGGACTATGCATACGATTTCCATGACAACTTGTTATTGGCCATTGAAGTTGAATATCATATTGAATAGCCTATAGCAGTGATGACGAACCTTGGCACCCCAGATGTTTTGGAACTACATCTCCCATGATGCTCAAATATACTGCAGAGTGGATGAGCATCATGGGAAATGTAGTTCCAAAACACGTGGGGAGCCAAGGTTCGCCATCACTGGCCTATAGCAAGGTAATAAGACTGTGGTATCTGGAGCCAACATCTGATTTTGAGAGATGACGTAGAAATATGGGTGGTTTTCAAAGGATTAATGGGCTTTAAATTACTAATGATAATTATGGAGGCGCCTTTCAATTTGTAAAAAAAATGTTAAATGTTTTTATTGTGTCCCTGGGACTTGGATGCCTCTTTCCACCCACAAGCGGAAAAATCCCCAGGGAAACCCTTCTCTTAGCTCCAGAGAATAGTAGCAGCATAGACCTCCCCCCCCACCTCTGCCACAGGTGGACCCTTGATCAGCACAAATAGAATCTTCAGCTGTACTGTCCAGATGGGCAGCAGCCCTTCAGGCTGGGATCTTTTCCTCCTGGACAAGAACCCTGTTGCCTTAGGTTCCACCCTATTTTTGCACTCTCCCAGCCACTTCCTGGGCATCCTCCCCCAGGGATTGGCTGAAACATAAATATTCAGGCTGCTTGACTCTCCCAACCCACTACATCCTGAAAGCCTCCAGAAAAAAGGGGGAAGCAATCAAACCTACCTGTTTGTGAGCACTGTATTTATATATTTTGTGACTATGGTCAAGTGTTTAGCACTTTGTGTATAGAAGCTACATTCATTCTTTATCACCCATTGTCTACACCATCAGCCCGAGTTGATATATTTAGATTATATATTTTTTCCAATCAAACCTACCGCCTGCAGAGCCCAGAACAGCCCAAAGCAATCACAAACTGCTCAACTGATTACAGAAGAGCTACCAGAACTAAATTTACCTAACCTAACTAGAAACCTATCTAGGAGGGTGCTATATCCATATATAACTCTGACTACTGGGGCGGAACAGTGATGTAGTGGGTAGCACTCTTGCCTAGCAGTAAAAAGGGTCGCTGGTTCAAATCACAACCACGACACTACCTGCCTGGAGTTTGCATGTTCTCTCTGTGCCTGCGCTGGTTTCTTCCTGGTACTCAGGTTTCCTCCCACACTCCAAAGTCATGCTGGTAGGTTAATTGGCTTCTGTCCAAAATTGGCCCTAGTAGATGAATGGTAACCTTGGATTGTGGGCTCCTTGAGGGTAGGGACCGATGTGAGTGTGCGATGTATGTGTGGAGCGCTGCGTAAATTGACGGCGCTATATAGGTACCTTAAATAAATGGTATATAATAGAGGAGCATCTTAATGAGACAATGTACAGGGATAGGGACTACTGTAGACACACACCCACACTCACTCAGGTTGAACTGGATGGACTGGTGTCTTTATTTAACCTTACTAACTATGTAAATACTGTAATCTGCTCACAGTCTCCGCTCTAATTCATCCCAAAGGTGTTCTATTGGGTTGAGGTCAGGACTCTGTGCAGGCCAGTCAAGTTCCTCCACCCCAAACTTGCGCATCCATGTGTTTATGGATCTTGCTTTGTGCGCTGGTGCGCAGTCATGTTGAAACAGGAAGGTGTCATCCCCAAACTGTTCCCACAAAATTGGGAGCATGAAATTCTTCAAAATGTCTTGGTATGCTGATGCTTTAAGAGGTCCCTTCACTGGAACTAAGGAGCCAAGCCCAACCCATGAAAAACAACCCCACACCATAATCCCCCCTCCACCAAATGATTTGGAACAGTGCACAAAGCAAGCTCAATAAATACATGAATGAGCGAGTTTAGGGTGGAGGAACTTGACCGGCCTGCACAAAGTCCTGACCTCAACCCAATAGAACACCATTGGGATGGATTAGAGAAGAGACTACGAGCCAGTCCTTCTTAACCAACATCAGTGCCTGACCTCACAAATGTGCTTCTGGAAGAATAGCCAAACATTCCCATAGACACACTCATAAACCTTGCAGACAGCCTTCCCAGAAGAGTTGAAGCTGTTGTAGCAGCAAAGGGTGGACCAACTCAATATTGAACCCTACGGACTAAGACTGGGATGCCATTAAAGTTTAAGTGCGTGTAAAGGCAGGTGCCCCAATACTTTTGACAATATAATGTGTGTTGTATGCTATGCACTCCTGACCACTGCACTCTAAAAACTGTGCTGTATGTTACATACCCAATGAGGGTCTTTTAAAAACCTGATTCAGATGTTTGTAGACTATAATATTTTGCTGCAGAGAAAAGACAGTCAGAAACATTTTCTTTTTTTCATCCATTTATGCCTAGGATTAACTAGCATTAACCTCACTAACTCACTAAAAAAATGTGTATTTAATCAAGCAAATGCCCTTTAATTATATTTGAAATAGACACAGATCGAACAAAAAATAGTTATTTGATATATGAATTTGGCCATTTCTTTTTTACTTGCACTCAGTATTCTATGTTTCTTCCATGCACATTTTACTATATGAAAAGTCATGTGTTACATTGCCAATTCCTTTCAACATAGTAATACGTTTTAAGATGTTATTGAACACATTTCTTCTGAAAATCCATTGATCATATGAAATTTTGCACATTTAGTAGCCTAATTACCCCACAATATTTTATGATTTGTCTGAGACCTTACCATTGGTTATATTATATTATATTTTTATGTTTTCATTTATATTTTAATATACAACCAATCGTAAACTATAGAACACTGATACAACAATCAAATTTGTTTTAAAATAATTAGAAGTACATAATTGTCTCTGTAATTGATATTTTTGGGGTTCTACAAAGTTTTCAGTTAAACAAACTTCAAAGGCACTGAGAAATGTAACAACTTTTTTCCTGTTAATCAGTTTCTGGAATATCCTGCTCTTTTTTCAGAATTCTTTGAACTCAGACATGAAAATGGTAATATTTTATCATGCACAACTTTTCTGTGCTCCAAATGTCAGCTAGAATATACTGTATGTATGATACACTATGAACACACATCCTGGTGTTAACCACAGAAAAAGAGTCTTGAATCGAATACATGAAAAAGTACAATATTACTTCACCTTACATAATTTTGGCATATGGTGGAACACACTGTATGTTCATTATATGAATATGTGATGTTCCAGTTTGAAGTTGTTATTTAAGATTGTAATTATTTCCTGGATGTCAGGGGGGTGAATACTTTTCCATTTTCTTGTAAGTGCCAACCTTGTGGCAATAAGGATGTGGGTGGCCATGTTTGAGATTTCCTGGGCCGTGTGGGAATCATCAGACCCAGGAGGAGGTCAATGGAGGATAGATTATTTGCTGTGGGGACAATTGAGTGGAGCATTTTTAGTATTTGGTTCCAAAAGTCTTTGAGGATTGGGCATTCCCACCAAATATGGAGGAGAGTTCCTGGGAGACCACAATTTCTCCAGCATAAATGAGACGTATTGGGGTAAATCTTGGCAATTCTGTTGGGGGTGTAGTACCAGTGTTGGAAGAGCTTTTGTACAGTATGGATTCCCAGTGCGTGGTGCAGTGAGAGAGTTTTGACGGAAAAGATAGAGCCTTGTACCATTGAATAGGTGGAGGGGCTGAGGGAATGTGCTTGGACCACTGCAAGATTTGGGTCTGGATTGAGTCCTCTGCAGATTGACAGAATAGACCATAGATACATGAGGTACCCTTAAGTATGTGTTTACTTGAAGCAAGATATTTTAGCGTAGAAGGTAGAATCTTGTCTTGTTTTATCCAGTGTGTTTTGTTGAGTAGAGACCTGATCCTAAGGTATTCATAGAAAGTTCTTGACGAGAGACCGAATGTAGCTTGAAAGTTTTCAAATGACATTAAACAGGAAGCAGTGAAGATGTGCCCAATGGTATGAATACCTGCATCATTCCAAGGGCATAGTTGGAGGTCTGGGAGAATGAGTGAGAAGGTTTGGGTTGGAATGTATTGTAGTATGGTATGAGGTACGCCCTACAACATTTGAGGTATAGATGTCCAGACTATCAGGGAGGCCCTTATTGTGTCCATTGGGAAGTGTCTGGGGGTGGGGGCAAGAAGCGAGGCACAAAGGTACAGTTTTGGGTCCTTAGCCAGCACCACTGACTCTATATGTGTCCAGTTGGAGGGAGTAGATGGGTTCCACCAGAGTTTGAGTTGATCACAAATGACTGCTTTGTAATATAGATTTATGTTGGGAGCTTCCAGTCTTCCCATTCGTGTTGGGGTAGTTAAGTTGTGTTTTTTTATCCTGGCCCGTTTGTTCTGCCAGATAAAGGAGTTGATGAGAGATTGGAGAGTTCGTAGTTGTGTTGAAAGGAATGGTACTGGTAATGTGCGGAAGACATATAGAGTGTGCGGGAACATGAACATTTTAGCTAAAGCAATTCCACCAGCCCATGATAGAAAGGAGTGGTGTATTTCATTAGATATTCTTTTAAGCTTTTCTACAAGGTGTGCCAAATTGGTGCGCAAAAGATTTTTGCTAGGTGAGATCAGGCGGATTCCTAAATAGGTTAGAGATGAGTCTTTTGACCACGAAAATGAGGAGTATTTTGAAATGTATTGTATGGTTGGTTTATCTAGGCCTATTGTCAGCATAAAAGATTTGCTATGGTTTACTTTGTATAAAGATATCGCACTGAACTGCTCAAGAATATGTTGAATCTCGGTTAGGGAGCGTTTTGGATCAGTAATGGCGAATTATCAGGTCGTCTGCGTAAAGACCTATTTTCTGTTCAGTGGCACCAATGTTTATACCTTTAACTTGGGACTCAGAGCGAATCCGTTGGGCTAAGGGTTCCATGATCATGGCAAAGATTAAAGGTGACAGTGGGCAGCCCTGTCTTGTGCCGTTTGTGATATTGAAAGAGTTGGATAGTACACCCGAGGTCCACATTTTTGCACATGGGGATGTGAATAGCCCGAGTATGGCATTTAGGAGTGTGCCCAATATGCCAAATTAACTTACTGACTGAGAAAAAGAAAAAAACAACCGTTGCATCTCAGAGTGTAAGTAGTACAGATTATGAACGTTCGGTAAAAACACTTCATCCTATTAGAGATAAAGGCCAAAAAAAAAAAAAAACAGTAGAGAAACTTTACAGAGAACATACTGTGTGAGGTATTGTAAGGGAACGTTTAACTGAGTGTGGTCGGCACACTATAAATTGGAGGAAAGGTGGAAACGAATAGTTCGCCCAAGCAGGATATTTCTAAGCTGGGAACAAGTAACCTTAGGGTAACTTTTAGGTTTTATCTGCTTTTTTCAGTTGGTGTTGAGAAGGAGAAGATGAAGAGGCATCCTGATTGCGTGACTGGTGAGAGGTCGCAGGCATGGGTAATAGGCCCCAGTTAGTCAGTTTTTTATATCCATCTTTAGGAGATAAGATTGGGACGTTTTTTACTGGTAAGTAACCAGAAGCTTGGTGGGGTATCCCTAGCGGTAGTTGATTTTATTCTCTTGTAGAATTGAGGTGACCGGGGTATATGCGCTATGTAATTCCATTGTAGCTGGTGACAGATCCACAAAGAGATATTTTGGAGCAGGGTGCTGGTAGGGGTCTGAGATTCCTAGCCGTGTAAAGGATTTGTTCCTTTATGTGGAAAAAATTGATTCTGGCCAGGACATCTCTAGGTGTCTCCACTGGCAGGTGGTCTGGTCTTGCGATTCTGTGCGCGCGATCAATGAGCAGGTCGTGGGGTGAGAGATTAGGGAGCAGGGTGATAAAGAGATGTTGTAGATTTTTTTTTAGCTCATTGGGTGACACTGACTCGGGGATCCCTCTGAATTTTGCCAACTTCAATTAAATTTTTTGGATCTCATCCGAGTGATGATCGTGTGCATCAAGAAGCTCATTATGGCCTTTGTCCATTTCAGATATATGCTCTTCTGCAATGTCTGCTCTATATTCCAGGCAATCAAGTCTGTCATGTGCCTGGGATAGAGATAGCTGCAGCTCCCTGTGTAAATCTTTTTGCAGGGTGAGCAACATTGATTTTAGCATGCTTTCAGACACTGGGTTATCAGTTACAGGAATATTTGCCAAAGTAGATAGATGTGTGGGGCTGTGAGAGGTGGATCCTGAGGCATTCCCATGGGGCTTTTTAGCTTGAGGGATTATGTTAGGTGAATTGCAGGGGGATGAGGTGAGTCTCCTTCCTCTGTCCTGCTGTGCCTCTGCTGGGTCTGTCGCTGGAGGAGGGAAACTGTCCATGTCCTCTATGTCTCTCATCCCCATCAGCTCTGCACCTTCCTGGTGGTGTGGCTGAGCATTGTTCATTTGGCCAGGCTGTTCGGCTGAGAACGGAGTGTGGCCGGCGCCATCTTGCCTGGAACTCTGTTCCATGGGGCCAAAATACTCGGTCAGGCGGCGCGGTTGTGGTGGCAGATTACGCCTCCCTGACATGCCGGATGGTGTCCCGCTGCTCTCCTCTCGCTTCCTGGGGAGAGGGGAGAAGCCTGTCTTTGTGTGTCGCTTTATATCTCTGCTATGGAGCGGAGCTCATGAGTCAAGCTTCCATCCCATTCCGTGGCTAGCCGTACCCCCCCTCTGTTTATTTTGTTATCTTTGTGTACAGGATATTTGCTGCCTGACTCTATAGAAGAAGCTATAGGACTATAATTTAGCTCTGAAAAGGGTGTTGTTCCTTCTTCACCCCCTCTACAGGGTAATAGCAAGGTTCAATCTAATTAATGTTAATTTCAGCTTACTTACAATATAATTATGAGGTAGGGCTCAGTTTGCATATATCTTAGCTATTGATTGAGCCGTGAGCCTTTGAGTTCCTACTTACGGTTTTACCCAGTGGCGGCTGGTGGGTTCTTCTTTTGGGAGGCAAATGAAAACCAACCCCCCCGGTGGTGCAGCACTGACAGCACCCCCTCCGTCCTGGCGGCGCGGCACTGACAGCACCCCCTCCCTCCCCCCGTGGCACTGACAGTAAACCCAACCGACACTTAAATCTTCTGGTTTGATGTTCCTTCAATTTAAAGCTTCACCATGAGTGCGCATGAGGTAGATGGCAACTCACCAAAGGTGTCTGACCACTTTTTACAGTAGGTCAAAATGTGCTTAGCTTGAATGGACCAGAGGAATCCTAGCTATGCATCTCTCCACTGAGTGACCCCCTCCAGATGACGGCTGAGGATAACGGAACAGACTCCACCAAGGACACACAAAAAGATCTCTTATGGTGTAGTAAGTTTTAATAACAATTTGTAAAAAAGGTAACAAAAGATTTTGCACTCACATGTGACTGTGCTATGCCCAGCACTAGGGTGTCACAGTCACATGTGAGTGCAAAAGGTGAAAAAGTGGTCCCCCTTACCTGAAATCTGTGCTGGAGGTGTAACAAAGAGCCTGGTACCCTATTCCACCTATGTTGGCAAAGCCCCCGTATAGCCATTTCTGATCCCAAATCTGTGACCTATCACGCAAGATCACTGAGCGTGATTCCACTGACAGCTGAGTGCTGCCTCTTAAACATCACTTCGGTTTCAATGAGGATATTCAAAAAATGGTGAGACGTTTACTCAATGCAGCAAAGGTCTTGAAATCTAGCCATATCCTAACAATAAAAGACTGGCTGTTTAAGGTGAACACTTTGTACAAAATGAAGGACTCAGCAGCCATTGCTACAGATAGTTTTTGCAAAACGTGGAATGCCTGATATATTTTTAAGCTGTCAAATGAGTACAAAGATGTAGGGAGATTATATGCCAGCCCAGTCCACTATTCACTTAGGTCCTAACTGATGACTTTACTGTAGGTTTTTATAGGCATGTTTGATAAAGGTGACTGTCTGACTGTCTTCGAATGTCCCTGTACCGTATGTAGAATCTCACTTTCAGTATTTATAAATAACTTCTCTATCCTTTTTCCTCTCTCTATACCATTTTCAATAATATATTGTAATGTGTACAAAATCCTTCCACTTAATAACGCATTCTATGAATCATTTTTGGAACTCTTTACCTAGCTTAATTGCGATAATTACAGCTAAACATGTTATTGGTTTTAATTTTATTATATGATGTCATTCTCTTTGGCATACTTTACCTGATGTTTATCGAAACTGTTGCTTTGATTTCTCTCCATATGCAACTTTCATACATCTGTATATTGAATTGCTGTGAAAACCTTGGAATACAATCTACACTCTTGCAATGTTCTTGAATAAACTTTAATGTGAAAAAAAATATAATCCATGGACTCAACATGCCACTCAGTAAATAGATTGGGGTGTCTACTTTCCAAAAAGGGGTAATTTTGGGGGGAGGTGGGTTGCGATCTCTGCATTTCAGGGCCTCCAAAATGTGATAGGTAGTGAGGAGTGAAATGAGCAATTTACGCTCTTTGAAATCCTGAAGGCAGTGATTGGTTTTTGGCACCTGTTAGCAGCTAGGAATACAAAAAAGTCTCATACATGTGGTATCCCCATACCCAGGAGAAGCAGCAGAATGTATTTTGGGGTGTAATTCCACATATACCCATGGCATATGTTAGCAATATATCATGTAAGTGACAATAATACATTATAGATGGTGCTGTATAGCGAGCATTTTTAAGTACATACACATGTTGTGGTGTGTTTTTAGACAATATGTTTTTTGTCTGTTATGTATCTTTCTAAGTAAATAAAATAATATTTTTTAATCAGTTTGTTAGATTTGTGCCTAAAAAGTCCATAAAAGTCCCTCTTGTTTTGTTCTCTATATAATTGTTAGGACGTGGCACAGTTTTACTTTTTTGTTTGTGTCCACGGTGCCACTCCGTGTGTAGACACACTTCCAATTTTGTATTGATAGACATGGGTGGAAGCACCCGGGCCCCTTGGTGACCATTTGCTTCATAGGAACCATTTTTGTGGCTGATACAACAGACCCCTACTACTTGTACTAACATATAGTTGACTTTCTCTCAGAATCTGCAGTTTTCAGTCTTTTTTCATTTCCTGTTTGAACATTGAAAAGAGAGTACTTATGGACTTTGTAGGTACAGCATGGACAGGATATATGTCAGAAATTCAGACCAATTGTAACGTTGATACAGAACAAGAAATTGGTATCAATCAATATATGGCAAAAATGAAACGCCTTTTGAAAAAGAAGGCCAATCTTTATTGGCATATAGAATTCCTAAGTAAATATGTCCGGGAAAACATCAGTCCCTTGGGACTTAGGATACAAGTATATCCCTCATTTCAGACCACTACCCCCGAATTTAAGGCAGCGTGGGAAAGTGCTCTAACAACTTGCAGCACTAATTTGATGAAACTTCTCATCTCCCAATACCAATCAGAATTGACTACGCTTGATCAAGAGATCATAACGCTACAATCTTCCAATGAAAGCATAAAAACCCATGCCCTATACACCAAACGGTGGCAAGACATTAAAGATTTTGTCACCAAAATCACTAGAGATATCATTTATAAAAAACAAAACAAACTATCGAAAGACCGTTTGGCCTTTATGGATGGTTTTGCGTATCATTGGCAATTGTCCTCTCAGAATAAGGGGTCTAGAATTAGAAATCGTACTCAAAGAAATCAAGCAAACGTACCGTATACCACAGACGATGATACAGAATCTGACTCTTCTCTGTTTTCTTCACAGCCTTCGTCCAGAAAAAATAATTCCACTACTCATCACTCTCAACCAGGAGCACGTAAGCGGGATCTTGGTGGTGGGTCTTACACTCCATACTTTAAAAGATGTCCTCTTCCTGATAACACTTCTTTACACACTAAATCCTCACATGACACTCCTTCGAATACTGACACAAATGGACACACACCTGGTAAATACCTGGGAGCTACGGCACTTCAGGCGATCCAGCTCCTCAACACACAATCACAGGCACACACTTCGTCGATGAATGTGACTTCATCCTCTATAATCAATGATACAGGTAGACACTCAGTACAGGGAGCTATGGCCTCTGAAACCACACAATTAATACCATTAAACACCTCTGGTAACAACACATCTAGTACACATCTTCGACAAAGCACACTAGACTCACACGTCTCTCAAACAAGGAATTCATCACTAAATTTTCAGGTACCAGAGCACAAACTACCGCTCACGTAACCACCAATCTAGATATTCTGAATTTAACCCCTTATTCCCTCAATGCCCACCAAGTGGAGGTTCTCCAACTTGGCCTGAGTTTCTGTCCATCCACTATGATTGACAAATATGAAACCATTAAGGACCTATACTTGTTTTCCAGGAATCTCACATACAAGTTCCTGTTTGATCAGGATTGGGCCCGATCCATACAGGACAAGCAGATTTCCGAACAAGTCAAAAATTTCACCATGGAGGACTTTAGAGCCCTCCGAGACTTAATGTTACTACTTGATGAGAACGATCAATCTAGCCAGGAGGAGACTCCCATAATTTCTAACCTTAATCTTGGAGTCACCATACCTAAAAATCCATTCAGAGCCAAATCTCAACGCTTTCCCGATCTGATGACCAATCCCAACATTTGGGCCTTCCTGATGGGCACGATCAACGTTGTCAGAAAAATGAATGTAGTACAAAAACATCGAAATTTGACCCCCGCTCAAGCACAAGCAATCACACAATTACAAAACCATCCTGATTTGGTAATCAAACCAGCCGATAAAGGCGGAAATATTGTCCTCATGACCAAAGTGGACTACAAACAGATGGTCATGGACATCCTTGGTAATAAAACCTGGTATAGATGCATTGAGTCTACAGAAATCGATCAATATAAGACTGATTTTCTGACTATCGTTGGTTCTGCCCACCAGGAAGGCCTCATTGATCAGGACCTCTATAATTTTTTGAATATACGCCATCCTAGGATGGCTACATTTTATGCACTCCCAAAAGTACATAAAAACCAGACTAGGCCTCCGGGTAGACCCATAGTGTCAGGCATTGGATCTTTAACTGAGAATGCAAGTCGACTAGTCGACTCAATCCTCTTACCACACGTACTATCTCTACCTTCATATATAAAGGACACATTGGATCTTTTGAAGCAGATCGAGGGGTTGGTCGTGCCTCCTGATGCCCTGCTCGTGACTCTGGATGTCGAGGCTCTTTACTCGAGCATCCCTCACGAGCAGGGCATCAAGACAGCGCGTACCTTCCTTCGTGAACAAACGCACCACCGCTGGGACTATTGTGAATTCATTTTGAAATTGTTGCGCTTTATTCTCACGCACAACTGTTTTACTTTTGACGAGTCCCACTTCCTCCAGGTACAGGGCGTAGCCATGGGCACCTGTTGCGCGCCCACCTACGCCAATCTGTACCTGGGGGGGTGGGAACGTGCAGTGTTCTCGGATGACAGCTTACTACACTTCACAAATCAGGTGATGTGTTGGTGGCGTTTCATTGATGACATTTTTATTGTATGGTCGGGATCTATGGAGAGCCTAAACACCTTCGTGGGGAGATTAAACTGCAACAGTTTTAACCTGAGTTTCACGGTATGTAGTGATCACTCTACGATTACATTTCTTGATCTTACAATTTGTAAAGACAATGATGGCCGGTTGGCCACCTCCCTGTTCCGTAAACCTACAGCAGGTAATACTCTGCTGCACGCAGGAAGTGCTCACCCACACACCCTCATTCGAAGTATACCTTACGCGCAGTACCTTAGACTCCGTAGGAACTGCACGTTCACGGAGGATTTTAAGCAACAAGCTAATATACTTCGTGACCGAATGAGGGCAAGGGGTTACAGTAAATCACTTCTCCGCCGTGCTTACAACAAAGCACTGCGTCAATCAGGAAAATTCCCTTTTATATCAGAAAAAAACTCCCAAATCTAACCTGATGGTAAGATACATCACCAGTTATTCTGAACACCATTCAGAATTACGCGATATTCTAACTACACACTGGTCTCTCCTACGTTAGGACCCAATCCTGGCCAAATATGTTACTTCTACCCCAGCCATTACATTTCGGAGATGTAGATCCCTTAGAGATAAACTTACATCTAGTCATTTTTGCAATGATTCCATTGCAAACTGGTCTTAGAGGGATCACCAGATGCGGAAGATGCTCGTTTTGTCCCTGGATCCAGGTGGGCACCTGCTTTAGACTCCCTAATGGAGAAATGTTCACTCCCCCTTTTCACGCAAACTGTGAAACTCAGGGCTTAGTTTACCTTATGACATGCAAGTGTCAAGCCTTCTATGTCGGAAAGACTATTAGACAATTTCGCTCACGTATAAAGGACCATATATACTATTCTGGAGGAGGAAAAATGATTACATCAGTGAGCAGGCACCTGGACCTTTATCATAGTTTCGACACCTCGGTGGTTTCCTTCATCGCCCTTGCGGTGATTCCAAAAAGCCCCAGAGGTGGCGACTGGGACAAACAAATTTTGAGACGAGAGACACTCTGGATAGAACGCCTGAATGCAACTCGATCCCCTGGCATAAACGAATCGCATTCATATAAACCCTTCCTCTGATAGCAGATTTGACACATGAACTGTTTTTTGAATAATTCCAGTCCATGTGGTCAAGTCTTTACACTAATGTTCTGGAAATATGTTTGTCTCAATTGTCCATGAAACAAATATATATAAAATAAAACTTTTTCTTCAATTCCTCCATCTTTCTCCATACCATTTGATTCCCCCTTCCCTTGTTTCTCCCTTTTCCTCTCTCCGTTAGGAGATTCACTTTTTGTACATATCTTTGTACATATGACCCCTAACATGCTGTTCGCTATTTAAGTCCATATTCTCTTTACTCTTTGTATTTTACATGTATGTCTATACATTAAATATTTATATACATGCATCACACAAATGAGGGTTTCACTGTGGCTTGAACCCACAGCAAGCAACCCTCATGTGTACACTGCGGTTTTTGAGCTATACATCTGAGAGCTAGGATTCTCTCAGGCGTTGTCAAAATTCTTTCTATGTTGAAGCTTTAATTCCTGTACATGTATTTATTTTGTTGTTGCTGAGTTCGTGCGGAGCATATATGTGGGCGCCACCTGGTGGTGAGTTCTTGGCTGCTATGCGGCCGCCCAGCGTCACATCAGTCCTCCCTGATGTGGCGCTTACAGCAGCTGGTACAATCATGTGCCGGCTGGTGTAGCCCGCGGTGGGCGTGTGCTGCTTTCCTCACTGGAGGCGCCGCCCCTGTATGGATGGCGCTTTCGTGTGTGGGCGGCGCGCATGTGCACTGCGAGCATTCGGCCGGTCCGGATGACGTCACGTCGGCTTCGCCGATTGGTTGACAACGGACGGGACGTGCACACAAATAGGACGGCGTCCTGTCATTGTGTGCACTCCGCTCCAGCCCTAGGCAAGACACCACACGCCGGAGATCGTTTTTGTCATCATATGCAGGTACCCCTTTCGTTTGCTATAGTATATAGCGGCCAGACACTGAGCATGGATTAACATCTACCTTCTTGAATTAGCTATCATTTTACCATCCCCCTCCTTTCTCTTCCATGTGCTTGTTTATATCTTAGGAAAGATCCTTGGTAGACTGCATCTGGCTACAATAGGCCTTTGATTACCCCCTGCCTAGGAGTACCTGAGTTCAAATCCAGAGTCACATAGAGAAAAAAATATAAAGCTTAATCTGCAAAAACCAAAGACTGGTAAGTGTTATGAGAACATGGTGGGGGCTGTGTCATTTGACACATACCACCCCCCTCATACTTATACATGCTTATCTGTTACTACAAATTTACTATCTCTCTTTTAGGAACGGGCCTATGCAATCTAATTAGTATCAGCCTACATATATTCCGACGTGTTTTAGATATATCTGTCTGCCGGTTTTCCGGCCCCTGTTTGGGCTTGTGGTTCATTATCCTTGATATATCTCTATACGGTTTCTACAATGTGAGTATTTCCTCTAGCCTATAACTTTTTCTTTCTTCCTTCCCCTTTCTTCCCCCTCCCCTTCCATTTCCCTGTCCCCATATCTTTCCTCCCTCTCCCCCTTCCCTTTCTTCCCCTTCCTTTTCTCGCCCCCTCCTCCCCCCTCCTACTTTTTCCTTTTTCTCCCTTCTCTCTCCCCTTACTCTTTCAGGCATTGGGAACAAAATTTGTACCTACCCCTTGAACTCTCCCTACGGTTACACACCTTTTTTAACATTATATGAGATCATGTTGTGTACGCCCCCATAGCTAGCCCTTCATCGCCCCCTTGATTGGCGCACCCACTGTTGCTCCACTTGAACCAGCATTTACTTTTCAAATATTATCTATGTGGCGTCATTAGAGACGTCTGTTTTGTGACCATATACATTGTATTAATTATTATGTTTTTGCTATGTTTATATGTTCTGATAGCCACCACGCATCTTGTATCGCTCCTGAAGAAGCGTAATCTTACGCGAAACATGTCGAGCATCCAAGAATTATATGATCTGAACTGATTATAGACCCGCTATCAAGTCACCATTTCGGACTGATCTTGTTGTGGAAAGTATACCCAGACGTCCGAATAATACATTATAGATGGTGCTGTATAGCGAGCATTTTTAAGTACATACACATGTTGTGGTGTGTTTTTAGACAATATGTTTTTTGTCTGTTATGTATCTTTCTAAGTAAATAAAATAATATTTTTTAATCAGTTTGTTAGATTTGTGCCTAAAAAGTCCATAAAAGTCCCTCTTGTTTTGTTCTCTATATAATTGTTAGGACGTGGCACAGTTTTACTTTTTTGTTTGTGTCCACGGTGCCACTCCGTGTGTAGACACACTTCCAATTTTGTATTAAGTGACAACTTTGTGTAAAAAAAACATGTTGTCATTTTCCAGAAACTTGTGGCAAAATATAAAATATTCCATGGGCTCAACATGTCTCTCAGCAAATAGCTTGGGGTGTCTACTTTCCAAAAAGAGCAAAATATTACAGCGCACACATGCAAAAAAGACATTTACCTCCAGCAAGGCTTATTTAAAACACCTAGACATTTTCAGAAAACATTATCAAAAAATATGGGGATTTGGTCACACCATATTGCTATATGGTGCTTAAGCCCACTTACTGCGACAAAATACCCCATGATTAGTGGGTCCTACGATATTCATAGATTGGGAGATCCTGCTTCTCTGAACCATGGGAGCAATACACTCCTCTATATGGGAGAACTTGAGGTCTCCACTCATGAGACAGGTGGACACTAATGAGAGGTACTTAATGAGGGAGTGGGGTGCTCCTCACCCAAAAGGATTTGGTCAGAATCCATACAATAGACAAACAAGATATTTGAGGGGCACACACTAAAAGATGCATTAAAGATGGTGCAGCCATAAGACCATACAACAGAACAAAATATTACAGCGCACACATGCAAAAAATACATTAATCATGGAGTACTTTGTCGCAGTAAGTGGGCTTAAGCACCATATAGCAATATGGTGTGACCAAATCCCCATATTTTTTGATAATGTTTTTTGAAAATGTCTAGGTGTTTTAAATAAGCCTTGCTGGAGGTAAATGTCTTTTTTGCATGTGTGCGTTGTAATATTTTGTTCTGTTGTATGGTCTTAAGATGTGCCCCCCAAATATCTTGTTTTACTTTCCAAAAAGAGGTCATTTGGGGGGTGGCTGTGCTATCTTGACATTTCAAGGCCTCCGAAACTGTGATAGGTAGTGAGGAAGTGAAATGATGGTGCTGTTTCTTCAGGACTCATGCCGTGACCGGCAGCTGCTGCGTGCGGGAGTGACATCATCGCGGCTCCGGCCAATCACAGCGCCAGAGCCGCGAATCCGAAAGTAACTCTGGTGGAAGACGTACGCCATGTACTCAGAGGGTCGAAGCCAATTCAGGGCATTGTTCTGAGGCAAGTATTTCATAATGAGCTAGTAGCTCATTATGCCATTGTCTTGCAGAGTTTGTTATTTTTTTTTTTTTTCGGAGGTTTACAACCATCTTAAGGCTCGATTCACACTGCTGTGATGCGGGAACCCTGCGAATTCACTGTGGGTTCCCGCATCGCATGCCTCCCGGTGGCAGTTCACACTGCCCTATATGAACTGCTTGGAGTGTCAATTAAAAGTTAAGAACACCCCTAAATCAGTTCGCATATCGCAGTGCGAACTGCAAATTCGGACAGGAATCGGATCGCATGGCTGAATGAATGAATGAATGATTTGTGAAGCGCTGCAAATGCGAACTGAATCGCCTCAAGGCGCTGGATGCATTCTCTGTTGTCAGCTTCTCAGAAAAGGAAGGTCTTTAGTTTTTTCCTGAAGGCCTGGTGGTTTGCTTCCATGCGAACATCCATGCAATCCGGTTCTGCAATCCGATTCTGCTGCGGACCAAAAAAAGGGTCCTGTGCAATTTTGGTCTGAATGCGATGTGAATTCTGCCATACTATCTGTATGGCTGAAATTGCATCGCATAAAGATCGCATGTGATTTGCACAGCAGTGCGTTGCGAATCACATCCGATGACATCGCACCAGTGGGGAACCGGCCCTTAAACTGTTGACCACTGCGATGTCAACTGGAAGGACAAAAAGGCTTTGACCTTCTTGTGCACACACTGGTATTATCTTGTTGCTGGGTACATCAAAAGCTGTGGTTCTAAAGATAGTCCTTACACACCCTTTAACCTTAGCGTACTTATTATTTGTTGCCAATGCATAAGAAGGACAGCCGGAATGGTTCTATTTTTCAGGAATGTATATTTCTGCAAAGCAAATTATCCCTTTTAATTTGTATAATTACTCAACATGTGATTAGAGCAGTATTGTGGTATATAGCAGTCGCAATGTTCAGCTGCACAGCATTACCCAGAATGCTTGGCAAGGATAACCAGGGCCCTTTGTTTATTTAGCACGTAAGAATTCTGGATCTCTTTGAGAACATTGACTGCCATTCTACATTCTTCTTTATCTGTACCGAGAACACGGAACCATTTTTTTCAAGTGTTACAGAATGCCAACAGACAAGGTCCTCCTGGTCATCAACACATCCAAACAATAGGCGGAAATATCCAGGCTTATATTCAAAATATCTCTTCATAAAAGCTTTTTTTTTATTTTTTATTTTTTTTATAATGTGGCAGTGCCGCTAGAACGATTTGGCGCGGCCTCTGTTGCGAATAATGTATTTAGCTTCTTTGTTTTGAGGCATGAGAGCTTTGTCCCAATCTTACATTAAAGAATGGTCTCTAAACATGTACGCAATTATAATTTGTCTTTTATCTGTTCTTGTAAAAGAGCAGCTGTGCTTCCGCGTTGGCTGTGATATATACTGTGCCGCTCCTCCCCTCCAAACTGGCAACGCTTTCCCGATAATTTTTTAGCTGGTCCCAGTAAGAGATCTGAGCTCATCAAGACGGGAGAGTTTACCGAGGAATAGGCTTGAGAGACCTCTGCTAACCCGCTCTGCCTTTGATCTTCCAAACATCCTTGATATATGTCCCCTCCCCACCACACATTCACAGCCAAAATACATCCTCTGTCCAAAACCAATTACTGAAATACCGTGTTTTTAGAGCATCCTGTGCGCATTTTCCATTCTACGGTCAGGCAGATCCAGCAGGTCTGTTATTTTGGAATAGTTATGTTATTTTTTTTTTTTGGTACTATTAAAAAAAAAAAAAATCGTTCGAGAAACAAGACCATTTTTTCAGTTGCTAAGATTATACTAAAGATAACTGGAGATGGGCTGCTAAAAGAGGGTACCACCACATCTAGCATGTGATGTACAAAGCATAAAACACAAAATATAATGGAATTTTTATGTACACAGAAAGGATTTCTATAGACCTTAAATATGTCTATAGAGTGCAGCGCAACCAATATCTTACACCGTCTTAATCAATAAACATAATTACACATCACAAGGTACATTCTTTACTAGTAACATAAACAGTGAAAATAAATTTTTTTAATCCCCAAGGTCATAATAGTAAAATGTGCATAATCAATACAAATGATAATATAAATAAATTCATAAACATGTGCGGTCCTTTTAATAGAGAAGTATGGGGTTTGTTTTTCTGAATCATACTTACCTAGGTGGATGCAGCATCGGTTCAATGCTCTAACACTGAGAACCGAGCGAACAAACATCGCTGATCGCTCGGTTCTCAGGGCTCCCTCAGCAGTGAGCTGGGGACTGTCAGTCACCAGCTAACTGCTCTGCCCCCCCACCCCTGCACTCACTGGAACGCTGGGCTGTTGTGGGAATGGCCACTGACAGGCTGAGCCAGGTGCCGGTCCATGCATGGATCCCGGCTTCATTGTCGCATTCTTGTGACATCAGCCAACAGCGGGCTTAAGCATTTTTTTAAAACGCAAATTTTTTTGGAAAAGATACACTTTTTTGAATTTTAATGCAAAAATAACACAATACACAACCCAATTATTTTGTAAAACATAAAAGATGAAGTTACTCTGAGTAAATAGATACCTAACATGTCACCCTTTAAAATTTCGCCATCTGTGCATCGATGACAAACAACGCAAATTTTACTATCCATGGGCAACGATTTAAAAGCCTTTATAGGTTACCACTTTAGATTTAAAGAGGAGGTCTAGTGCTAGAAATACTGGCCATGATCTGACATTCATGGTG
The DNA here is from genome assembly GCA_037952925.1 of Lithobates clamitans. Lineage (NCBI taxonomy): Eukaryota > Metazoa > Chordata > Amphibia > Anura > Ranidae > Lithobates > Lithobates clamitans. Next base: position 1,942,731 of record JBBGZY010001308.1, read on the forward strand.
ATACCTCACATGCGTGGGACGATTGGTGTTTGTGCGCATGACCAAAACATGCGTTCGCCTTTGCGCAAGCATGGGAGGATGGGGGCACTTTACTTTTTTTATTATTAATTTATTTTTATGTAGCACCCTGATGTTTAGGCGGGGGTGCTCCTAAATTTACCTGCCAAGTGTAGTTACCATGGCTCATTGTTAGGGATCAATTGATTCCACCCTAAGTCTAGAATTGCTGCACTTCTCTCTTCTACCGTTAGGTGGCCAGGTACCTGGTGACATTAGATAAGACAAGGGTAAAGCAAGGACAAATTAGCCAATAGGTAGGGGTTTTCTTAGATCTCTTGGCCTGCTGAGAGAACCTATATATTTGGGTGGAGTCAGGTGATCAGTGTTCTGTGCCACATGGATGGCTGTTTGGGTGGATGTGTGTTGTATTGCCCGGGCTGCTAGGCCAGAGTTTGGGCTTATCCCGGGCACATCTGGCTGCTAGGCTGTCTGAGGGCCTATCCAGAAGCAGGAGAGCAGTGTAGGGTTGGGACTGCGGCTTGCAGTCCAACCAGAAGTATCGGTTCTGCTGGCCGGAGAACCTTTTGTGGTCAGAGGTAGAGGGGAAGCTGTCGCCACTAAGGGACCAACCACCTTGTTACCAGGGACCACAGTGTAAGTAGCTTAAGAAAGTACCAGAGAAGTATTCTCACCAACCGGGGATGGTGAAAGATTGGGAAACTTCATCAGGTGTCAAGCCAGGGGCCCAGCCAACGAAAGTGACGCTTGCAGAGCAGCCTTGTGTGTCAAGCCAGGGACCGAGCAGCCAGTGGGGTGAAACTTGAGAAGTATCTGGAGTGCCAAGCTAGGTACCCGGCAGAGAAGGGGGGGGTGACGCTTGAGAAAGATACTTAAGTAAAGATTGGAAGAGCTCAAGGTATTCGGTGGCAGTGAATCAGCAAGTCTAGTGAGAGAGACTGGGAGCTCAGTGAATTGAGAACCTACAAGAAGTGACTGTAGAGAAAGTAAAGGAGTTTGTTACAACTCGTGTTAGGAACTGTTCTAAGACTGTTGCCATAGGAGACAGCATTCCTACGCTTGCAGATGTGGTATCTTGCTGGATACCTTTCCTTGCATGGCTGTCTACCTGTAGAAGTTTTGGAGTCTGCTAATTAACATTGCAGCTACCTAAGGGTGTCCTGGCCCTAAACCCTCTCTCCCAAAGTTCCGTTCAAGAGAAATAAAATCTCTTTGCATTCAAGAAGTGTCTGGCCCCAGTGGCGTTGCTAGGGGGTGGCTTTTGGGGCTATAGCCCTGAGTCTGGGGCCCATAGCCCCGAGTCTTTGCAGAGGTGCCCAAGGGGAGGGGAGGCTCTCTGGGGACCCTGATGTAACTAGGAGGGGCTCTCTGGGGACTCTGATGTAAGGAGGAGGCTCTGGGGACCCTGATGTAAGGGGGGCTCTCTGGGGACCCTGATGTAAGTGGGGGGCTCTCTGGGGATATACACACACACACACGTATATTACTGTATATACATGTGTATGCCCGCCTAAGCGTATGACTTTCTTTACTACGCTGCTATGTGCTATAGCCTCAGATCTTTTGTAGACCTGGCAACGCCCCTGTCTGGCGCCCATGAATCTATCTTGCATTACACCCACTATGCCATACAACCCACTCTATACGGAAAGATATCAGCAGCTCTTGGCTCTGGAGGATCTCATTAGACTAAAGGAGGCCTGGGATCTTGCTACATTTAAAATGCCGATGTAAGAGCTATCCTGTGTCATATGCTTTAAAGAGGATCGCTCTGCTGAGAGGAGGTGGAGAGCCACAGCCCGCACAGCCCGCACTCACAGCTCTCTCCTCTCTGTCATTTCTCCTTTGCGGACACTACTCCAGTCTGCTCTCCCCTTGTCCCGGCCGTGAGTGGGGGATGGGGGAAGGCCAGTTACAGCATCCATGAAAAGACCAGCCTGGGGGGGCACAACTAAAATCATCACCCCCCCCCCCCTAGATCCGGCCATTGTGTCAACCCTCTGGCAGGTGTCACCCGGGTGCGGTTCCCACCTCCTGCACCCCCATAGTGATGCCACTGCCCAGGTTCCATTGCCTGATAGGCACACAACAGCCAGGCACACGGTAATTCACAGTCACTGAAGTCAGCAAACAGGCTATACTGTATATGTCTTTAAGCAGTTTATTATGCTGAATAACTGGGATAGGGTGAGGTTGACCCTTAGGATACTTCAAGAACAACTTCTAGCAAACGGTAGATGAGGCTCTATAGCTTATTTGGTCCTTCAGGATGAAAGCACCTTCTTTAAGGTGAAGGATAAACTGGTTCCAAACAGGGAATCTTCGACAGGAGTTTAGTCGTGGATGTACTGTGAAAAAACGTTCCCAAATGAAGCAAAGGAAAGTCTCTAATGTCCAAAAAGGCTGGTACTTACTGTGCCCTGAATACTGTATTGCCTCCTACAGTATTAGACAGCTTCTGTACTGAATTGTGTCCTGGATCCTCAGATGAACTTTCTGCATGTGTTCAGAAGTCTAGGCCAGGGGTCTCTGAGCCCAAGCAAGAGAGGGGACCCCATAAAGGATTCTTGCATGCTGCAGCTGATCTCCCAGGGATGCTTAAGCCTATAGGTTGGGTCTTACTCCCCCAGGAACAAAAATAAACTAGGTCCCAGCCTATTTATACCCCTCTCAGCCCTCTGCTGGTCACTCACTCTTCTGACCAGGGATTGGCTGAAGATGCATTAATATGCAGACCAGGGTCTAAGCTCATTCGCTCACGATATCCCAGAGCTTAGTGGGATATCCCAGAGCCTGCACCAGCAGAACCAAGAACAGACACTATTAAATGATTGTTGCTCTCCCTGACTATAGGTAGGCCAAAAACTAAATTTAACACTAGAAGCCTACTGGGGCACTACAGCAGTATAGGCCGCTACCCATACTGTGCTCTGGTGCTATGTTTAGTCTAGCACACAATGGGGGGAAATCTACAAAGCAGTTACCATGTTTTTTTTGGTGGTATGGCCCCTTTAACACAGCCTGTGTCTAATTCAGGAAGGCTTTGATTCAAGTGATTCTTATTATTGTTTACACTTGCCAGTGCCCTTTCTCTGCCCCCACTCAGCATGACTGCCTCCCTTGTCCCCCTATTGAGCACCAGTTCCACCCTCTGCTCCCAATGAGCACCACTCTCCCACTTGCCCCCCCCAATGAGCACCAGTGCCCCCCTCCCCCAGCTAAGCATCAGTGCCCCCTTCTGCCCCAAAGAGCACCAGTGCCCCTTTGTCCCTCCACTGAGCACCAGTGTTCCCCCTCCACGCACTGAGCACCAATACCCCCTGTCCCCTGACTGAGCACCATTGCCCCCTTGTCACCTCTTTGAGCACCAGTGCCCCCCTTCACCCACTGAGCATCAGGGCTCTTGTCCTCCCACTGAGCACCAGTACCCTCCCTTATCCTCCACTGAGCATCAGTGCAAATCCCCCTCCCCACTGAGCACCAATACTCCCCTGTCCCCCGACTGAGCACCATTGCCCCCCTTGTCATCCCATCGAGGACCAGTGTTCCCCTCTACCCTTAACGAACACCAGTACCCCTCTTGTCCCCCCCCAATAAGCAGCAGTGCCCCCCTCCACCCACTGAGCACCAGCGCCACCTTCTGCCCCAATAAGCACCAGTGCTCCCTGTCCTCATTCCACCCACTAAGCACCAGTGCCTTCTTATTCTCTCACTTAGCACCAGTAACCACCTCTCCTCCTAATAAAAACCCTCACAGTACTCAGCAGAACAGTGACAAATTATGTTTTCTAAATATTTTATGCCATATGTGTTTGCAACATATTTTGTGTTCAGAAGAGTCGAGATGCGTCTAAATCTTGCTTTCCTCTGAAGCCCTATATGCGTTCGGATAAGAGGCTACTGACAGGTGTCGCAGAAGCAAAACGACACCTCCTCACTGCTTGTTTTTACCCCATTTTTGCTAATGTTCAGCAACCTCATGCACTGCGCACATTTGCAGGGCATTTGTTTGACTGTGTAGCATTTGGCAGGCTTGCCTCCTGATGATCACTACATGATGGGTGAACTTTGCTGTGGGCGTGAAGCGAAGCATCGCAGCCACGGCATGTGAACATCCTCGTCCACTGGCTATTGCAGCCTAAGGAGGGGTGGCAAAAAATGCTGCTCAGGCAGACACTTTTGTCACCCCCCAAGTGCACATCTAAACAAAGCCTTACTGTATTGCCTGCAAGAGCTGTTGGGTTGTTGTACTTTAAACAGACTGTACAGTCTAAAAATACAGTCTACAGTTTTACCAAATACAAAAAATAATTTTACTAATGAGCAAAACTTTCTTGGCCGCGTTTCTGTCTTTATTATGATAAATCTTCCTGTATATAAAGTATTTTAAAATTAAATTGTACAATAGCTTAAAGGAGAAGTACAGCCAAAGCTCGTTTGGCTGTAATTCTCCTGCGGATCACAGGACTGCACATCGTTCTGCACTCCTTCTTTTGCGTGCAGCCCCCCCCCCCCGCCCCCATAGGATAGTGGCTCGGGAGCGAGCATGCAGCAGTGTCCTCAGTGCAAGCGGCATTCTCTGGGGGCACTGCTTGAGGGGGAGAAGCCAGGAGCATTGGCGGGGGACCTGAAAAGCAGAGGATTGGGGCTGCTCTATGCAAAACCACTGCACAGAGCAGATAAGTTTGTTATTTTAAAAAAAATTAAGCTTTAATACCATAGTAGAGGACATTCTCTCTCCAGTTCTAGATCTTCTTGGCAGCAGAGGTCCATCTTGTCCATGCTGAGATTCTTATACATCTATACAAAATTTTATAAGCTATTGAAAGTCCATAGTCTTATCAAGGGCTTTTTTTCTTCGAGAATAGGTGCTGGAACTTCCCCCCTTTTGCGTCGCTGCTTATCTCTGCCCCCTACCCACCTCCGAGCACCACCCCTTGGTTCAACCCCCTACCCACCTCCCTGTACCGGCCCTAAGCAAGTATCATTTTGTGGTGCTCAGTAATTTGTATAGAATTTGTTAAAAATAACAAGAAAAGCAGTAAAGTGGATCCCCAAAGCAAAAGACCCCTGCAGCAATAATAGATTCCCCCAGCAACAACAGACCGTCCAGAAACAATGGACCCCAACAACAACAGGCCCCAACAGCAACAACAGATTTCCCAGCAGCTAGCAACAATAGACCCCTCCCTCAAAAGTAGACCCCTTCCAGCAACAATTGAACCCCCAGCAACCAAAGCCCCCCTCCCTAGCAACAATAGATCCCCCACCAGTAACACTAGACCTCCACAGCAACAATAGACCTCCACAGCAACAATAGACTGCCACACAAAAATAGATGCCCTCCAGCAACAATACATCAGCCAGCAACAACAGGCCCCTCCCTCAAAAGTAGATCTCTTCTAGCAACAATAGATCCCCCAATAGCAACAATAATAGACCTCCCAAGCAACAATAGATGCCCCTGCAGCCAGCATCAATAGACCTTCCAGCATACCCCAGCACCCCTTGTCATTACATACATTTAGTGCTGGAGGTGCCAGTACTGCGTTCCCCCACGTTCCCACTGAAAAAAAGCCTTGGTCTTATCAGAGTTCTACTTTAAACTCAAAATATAAAACATCAAGATTTGGTAAATGTTCTTGACTAAAGCTCCATTAATTTGCCATGTTGGAGGGGACATCAGTGGGGGCCCGTAATGCAGGGCGCAGGGGCACCGCCCCCCTATCCATGCGTCTGGCCCCCTAATCTACATGCTGGGGGCCAGACGCAAGGATTCCAATGGGGTTTTTTTTTTTAAGCAAAATTAGAGCCAGAGGCTCTAATAGGCTTCAAAAAGATGAGCTAGTAGAGCAGAGCACTGTGCCCCAAGACCACCTTGTGGTGTGACAATAGCAAATGAATACTCGCTATTGTCACACTGATTCTCCTCCCGGCCAATCAGGCAGTGGGTCCTGAGACCTTTTTCTGATTGGCCGAAAGGAGAAGCGATCCCATTGGCCTAGGGGGAGGAGGAAGGAGGAGGGAGGAGACGCACGGAACCCGTGATGCCGAGGAGGAACATGAGACTGCAGAGACACAGGGAAAGCCACCCGTTGCCTGGAGGGAAGCGCTGCCCGTGCCATAGATGGGGTAAGTGCGGGGCTGGTAACCAACCGACCGGACAGAGGGGGGGGGGGCGACCCGACCGACTGAGGGGGGGGGTGGCGGGTGGCTGTGGGTGCATTATTGTTTGCCGACCCTCCCCCCCAAAATATACCACTAGTCGCCACTGGGGTACACATACATACCTCACAAATTTTTGAGATGGCAACAAATGACACCTATTAGCAAAATTATGTAGGCATAAGGCACACCCCCGTCACACCCCCATAAAGGAGAATTATACAAAAAAAATGATTAGTTAAACCCACAAGTGCTTTTTTTTTACCACTACTTTTCCTTTATACTAGCTTTTGAAGTTTACAAATGCAGTAATTTAGAAATTAAATGAAACGTTTAGCACTGGGGAACACTTTTTGAAAGATAAATAATGCATTTTTTATACAATTATATAGATCAGCCCAAAATGAGGGACAAATCAGGAGGAAAGAGGGACAGAGGGACTTTGTTCCAAATCAGGTATAGTTCCTCGAAATCAGGGACAGTTGGGAGTTATGCGTATAAAAATGTAAGCAATACCCTGAAAATATACATTCTTTCCTGGTATATGAGTGTGCATAACCACTCCTGTTCATACATCCTAAGAGATGTAGATCTGCATTGTGAGGTCTAAGGCATTGCTGCCTCTGGCTGCTAGTCTCAGGAGAATTGGAAGAAGATTTGGTCATCACTACTGTGCTGCTCACTTTATTACATAGTTACATAGTTAGTAAGGTTGAATAAAGACACCAGTCCATCCAGTTCAACCTGAGTATCATTGGTCCCTACCCTCAAGGAGCCCACAATCCAAGGTCCCCAACTCACATTCATATACTAGGGCCAATTTTTTTTTTTTTGGACAGAAGCCAATTAACCTACCAGCATGTCTTTGGAGTGTGGGAGGAAACCAGAGTACCCGGAGGAAACCCACGCAAGCACAGGGAGAGCATGCAAACTCCAGACAGGTAGTGTCGTGGTTGAGATTTGAACCAGTGACCCTTTTTACTGCTAGGCGAGAATGCTACCCACTACACTACTGGCCTTATCTTATCCGCCCTGTGCCGCACTTTTCTCTGCCTCTACCAAGATGGAGGTCTCTTGGCACAAGGTATAAATGGGAGGGTGGTGCTAAGTTGGTCTAGAGAGTAGGGTTAACCCACATCCCCAAAAATCTAAACAAATGGAAATTTGTTCCCCTTATGGGACTTTGGAGGGAAAAGGCTACTCTGTGGTAATTGAGAGTATAATTTTATTATGAAAAAGGGTGTAGATATATTAAATCTACAATGCACACAAGTGGGTATACATGGAAATACAGGATGCGTAATACAACAAGCATTCAATACAATGTATGAATTTCACAATCACCTGACTCCATAACATATGGAACACACATTTTCGAGTTATACTCTTCTTCAGGGGTATCTGATTGGAATCCGCATGACAAGGGTATGTCTATAATTGAAAAGACAATCATGAGCCAGAGGTGAAATGGCAAATATTTATTGTGACATGAATATAAACAAGATAAGATATTACCATTATAGTAAAAGCATATTCAAGTGAGTACTGACCATATAGTATTGTTGGGGGATATCAAAAAAATACTGCATCAACATTAAAAACACTTTGAGGAAATGCTATAGGGGACAGTAGGCCACTAATCCTGTACTCGCTCCTGATCCAGGCCAGGCAGTCCGTGTGTGTCAGGCCCAGCAGAACCACAGGGGGTGTTCCCCAACAGAGGGCACCAGGACACCAGTCGGTATGTTGTGGGTCCTAAGATGTGACTCCAATCCCTATGGGAGAGGGGGTATATATAAGGTAAGGCTGGGCTATGTTAGAGGCCAGAGACACAGAGGTCACATGTGGCGCAGGTCCCACATGTGGAATAATCATAATTAAAATGGTACCTGAGAGGATGTCCCCGTGCTGGACTGAGAGATCCTACCCAACAGAGAGGGCTAAGCCATTGGAGCCTTGATCGAGGTGCGATAGGACCCGGTGTGTAGGAGGTCCTGGTATGTATTTGAAAGCCTTGCACCAAAACGTGCAAGAAAGGAGGCTTCTGGAGTGCTGCTAGGGGCGTCTAAGGATAGGCATCTGACCCAGGGTCCGGTGTCAGTATGGCTCTGGGTGTCAAGCCTAGAAGGGAAGAGGATATGAGTGAGGTCCAGGAGGGAAGGAACAACAGGGCTGAATGAAGAGGTGAGGCTGCAAGGGTAACAGGCACTGGAACCAGCGCATGTCAGGTAAGGTTTACCTTAGGTGGTCCTGGGGGAGACGTGATGCTGATGATCGAGCGGCCGGACATGCATTGGTGGTATCACACTGGCTCCACAATTAAAGCGTTTGTTACCCTTAAAAAAGAAAAAAAAAAACAAAGGATCTCTTCCTTTAACGCATGAATAAAAGCACAGTGCTTGTGCTGTGTAATTTGGCCCCTTGTATGACCTAAAATACCTGGCTGATCCTGCCTGGCTATGTCCTCTCCATGTAAACTGACCAGGCTTTATCATAGCTGCTGAGCCCTGACACCGTGGTCAGTTTACATGCCTCCTTCATCTGCAGATCTCCTCTTTGCTCTCCTCTGTCCTCCTCTCCCCTCTTTTCTATGTTTTCTATCTATGATTGCCGCATTTGAGGAGTCAATGCCCTTTACAGCATGCAATATATGGTTGTTTCATATTAGCGCTACACATTTTTTTGTTTTTCGATTTCTATTCATATCCCATTTGTTGTGTTAGCTGCTTGCTATTTGGGTAGCGCAGAATTATTTGTATTTAATTTTGTCTTTTGGTTACTGAAACCCCCTGATTCCCTCGTTAACACTGAGTAGAAGAATAAATTCAATACCTTCGCCATCTCCACATCCTTTGTAACCAGATGTCTTTCCTCATTCTTTATGGGGCCAGAATGGTCTGTCCTGCATTTTTTACTGTTTACACACTTAAAGAATTTTTTGCTTTCCTCCGCTATGTGTTTTTCGTGTTCTATCTTAGCCGCCCTAATTGCACCCTTACATTTCTTGTTGCATTCTTTATAAAGTCTGAATGCTGATGATGATCCCTCAACCTTGTCTTTTTTGAAGGCCTTCTCTTTTGCTTTTATATGCATTTTTACATTGGAGTTAAGCCATCCAGGACTTTTGCTTGCTCTTTTAAATTAATTACCCAATGGGATGCACTGGCTAATGCCCTTATTTAATATGCTCTTAAAGCGAACCCATCTCTTCTCCGTGTTCTTTGTTCCTAAGGTTTTATCCCAATTTATGCCTTCTAGCAAAGTTCGTGGTTTAGGGAAGTTGGCTCTTTTGAAATTCAGTATCTTTGTATTTCCCCTTGTGTTTTCTATTTGTGTGATTTATACTGAAGCCAATTGACCTGTGATCGCTGTTTCCTAAATTGCCCTACTCATTTACCAAAAAGTGTAAAAAGTAAAAAAAACCACAACAACAGTTTTTGGCTGTGCGGCTCTCAATCTGGGACGCCGTCATATGATGGTGTCCCAGAATGGCTGCTCTTGTGCAGGGGCATGCATCGTGGCGATCACGGCGGCGCCGTGTTGCTAGGACATGGCGAAACCTCAATCTCTGTAAAGAGCCACGTCCGCGGCTCATTAACCATGTGATCGGCTGTGTCCAATCACAGCCAGTCACATGTAAACATGGAGATGCCGGTAATCAGCTCTCCTAGCCTCGCACTGACAGAGTGTGTAGCGAGGAGAGCCGATCAACGGCATCTCCGCGCAGGGGGACATCTAGGAATGTAATCAGGGCACTGATCATCTGTTCCCTGATTACAATATAGCAATACAGTGTCACCAATCAGTGCCCACCAATGCCAGCAATCAGTGCCCACCAGTGGCAGCAATTAGTGCCCACCACTGCCCACAAGTGCCACCAATCAGTGCCCATTAGCAATGCCAGTCAGTACCGGCAATCAGTGCCGCCTATCAGTGCTGCCCATCAATGCCCATCACTGCTGCCGATCAATGCCCATCAGTGTCGCTCTTCAGTGCCACCCATCAATGCCCATCAGTGCCCATCAGTACAGCCTATCTGTTCTGCCTATCCGTGCCACCTATCAGTGCCCACCAGTGCTGCCTCTCAGTGCCCACCCGTGCCACCTATTAGTACCCATCAGTGTCACCTAACAGTGCCCATCAGTGCCGCCTATCAGTGCTCATCAGTGCCACATATCAGTGCCACCTATCAGTGCCCATGAGTGTGGCATATTAGTGCCTCCTCATCAGTGCCACCTCATCAGTGCCAGCTGATCAATGCCCACCAGTTCAGTCCATCAGTGCCCATCAGTGCTGCCTCATCAGCACACATCAGTAAAGGCAAAAAATTACTTAGTTACAAAACTTGACAGAAAAAAAACCTGACAGAAAAAAAGTAAAAAACATTTTTTTTCAAAATTTTTTCAGCAGTGATTAAATACCACCAAAAGAAAGCTCTATTTGTGTGAAGAAAATGAAAAAAAAATTGTTTGGGTACAAAGTAGCATGACCGCGCAATTGTCATTCAAAGTGCGACAGTGCTGAAAGCTGAAAAATGGCTTGGGCAGGAAGGGGGTGTAAGTGCCTGGTAGGCAAGTGGTTAAAAAAAAAAAAAAAGATTTTTTTGGCCTGCTAATATTTGCCAAATATACCACGTGGCACTTGTACTGCAGAGTTTGAAAATCCCTGGTGTAAACAATAATTCAGCAATTGAAATAAATATATTTATGATTTAGATTATTTTCTATCCATGGTCTAAAGCCCCTACAATATGTTGTAAACAATTATTTAACTTATTTTTGCTCCACTGGTCCTTACTGCTTGATTTTTTGTTAGGCGCTGTCTATCCCAATCTGACAATGCCAATTGGTAATCCCTTTTTTTATTAGGATTCATAAGGCTCTGTCCTAAAAAGTTAAAAAATCAATTCCCAGCATCTGTTTAGGGATTTGCAAGATATGTTGGATTGAATTACATTGTTTGCTGTAGCTAGCTGTGTCTACAACAGGAGAGCGGCTGCCACTGGGAGGCATTTGCTACTGTTACAAGCTTGGATGGAACTGTATTCCTTTATTCAAAATACTGCATTCAAAAAATCGAAAGAGTTAAATAACTTTTATCATGTGATAAAGGTTTCTGTTAACTGTGGTAATACAAACTGTGATTTATTGTAGTTATTGTTACATTAAATCCACAATAAAGAAAATTTGGCCTGTTGTAATAAAGTAATTAAAAATGATGTAGTACTTTACTTTTAAGGAAAACAAAATCAATGTGCCAAGAGTTCCTTCAATATTAGGACTGCCTAAAGTTTTTTCCTTTATTTTTCTTGTGAAATTACATTTTCTGCAAATAATTACCCATATTACAAATCTATTTGTTACTGATATTAATATAGCACCGTAGGTTTACACATCACTCTACACCCCTGCCCTCAAGAAGCTTACAATCTAAGATCCCTATCTTATATGCATACATACCAAGGCAAATTTAGACAGGGGCCAATTAACCTACCTGCATGTTTTTGGTGTGTGGGAGTAAACCAAAGTACCTGGAGGAAACCTGTGCAAGCACAGGGAGCAAAGGCGTGCGCACAGGGTGTTCCGGGTGTGCCTGGGAACACCCTAATCACCCCATGCACATTAGCTTTATCACAGGAAGATGGGAATGGTCTCCATCCTACTGGATCTGCCATAAGAGAAGTGCCTTATGCACTTCTCTTTTACTGTGCCGGGAAGGGAGATTGATTTCCCTGCTGGCGCCATATATATGTAGACACACGTGTGCACACTCTTATGCGATAGGCTGCGCACACCTATGACAAGGAGGACTTGCACATGATCTTCTTCTGACAACATACCCTTCATTGCCTTTCAGAGGCACAATAACTGAAAGGAAACAGTTAAATATGCCAGAGAACACTGGGCCAGAGAAAATGTTGCCCAGAACCAAAAGATGCTGAGATCCAAAAAGCCAACTGTGTTTGTTGAGGCTTCCTGTCACATTTCTGCTCTGCAGTCAGTGCTGGATTTCTGCATTGCCCACAATGGCCACTGCCAAGGCAGTAGAGCTGCCAGGGATGAGACATAGGGGTTGATTTACTAAAACTGGAGATTGGAAAATCTGGTGCAGCTGTGCATGGTAGCCAATCAGCTTCTAACTTCAGCTTGTTCAGTTGAGCTTTGACAAAAAAAAAAAAACCTTGAGGCTGATTGATTTCTATGCAGAGTTGCACCACATTTTGCACGCTCACGTATTAGTAAATCTCCCCCATTGCGTTGATAAAAGTTGAACGTTTTTTGTGATATGCACAAAGTATAAGTACCGAGTACAATGAAATGCTTACCTGTGTGCATTCATATAGCTTGCCACAAAAGTAGACAACACATAAATTGACAAACTTTATGATTATTATTATAATAATACAGTATTTATAAAGCGCCAAGAGTTGCGCATCACTTTACAACGTTAGGGCAAACAGTACAGTTACAATGCGATTCAATAGAGGAGGAATCAGAGGGCCCTGCTCGTTAGAGCTTATATTCTAAAAGGAAGGGTCAAGTAATACAAAAAGTAATAACTGCGGGGTGATGAGCTGATGGAGAAAATAAAAGTACAGTTGTTAGGTGGAGGCGGAATAGGCTTCTCTAAAGAGAAACGTTATAAGGGATCATCTGAAAGTGGATAGAGTTGGGGATAGTCGGACAGATTGGGGCAGGGGATTCCAGAGGATGGGAGAGGCTCGGGAGAAGTCCTGGAATGCAGTATGGGAGGAGGTGACAAGGGAGCTAGCCAATTGCTGACCAGGCCTTTTTCGGGAACTTTTTGTTTACAAGTTTAAATTGGTATTTTTTGATAGAAAATTACTTAGAACCCCCAAACATTCTATATAGTTATATATTTTTAGCAGAGACCCTAGAAAATAAAATGGCGATCGTTGCAATATTTATATTAATATTTGCGCAGCCGTCTTTCAACCACAACTTTTTTGGAAAAAATACACTAATGAATAAAAAATACAAAATAAATCACTGAAGTTAACCCAATTTTTTTGTATAATGTGAAAGATGACGTTACTCTGAGCAAATAGATACATTCCATGATTTAAAATCATGCACACTCGTGAAATGGTGACAAACTACGGTATCTAAAAATCTCTATTGGCGGCGCCTTAAAAATGTTTATAGGTTACCTGTTTAGAGATTCAGAGGAGGTCCTGTGCTAGAATTATTGCTCTCACTCTTATGCCCCATACACACGGTCGGACATTGATCGGACATTCCAAAAACAAAATCCTAGGATTTTTTCAGACGGATGTTGGCTCAAACTTGCCTTGCATACACACGGTCACACAAAGTTGTCGGAAAATCCGATCATTCTGAACGCGGTGACGTAAAACACGTACGTCGGGACTATAAACGGGGCAGTAGCCAATAGCTTTCATCCCTTTATTTATTCTGAGCATGCGTGGCACTTTGTGCGTCGGATTTGTGTACACGCGATCGGAAATTCCGACAACGGATTTTGTTGTCGGAAAATTTTATAGCAAGCTCTCAAACTTTGTGTGTCGGAAAATCCTATGGAAAATGTGTGATGGAGCCTACACACAGTCGGAATTTCCCACAACAAGGTCCTATCAAACATTTTCCGTCTGAAAATCCGACCGTGTGTACGGGGCATAACAATCGTGACAATACCTCACGTGTGGATTGAACACCGCTTACATATGTGGGCGCTACTTATGTATGTATTCGCTTCTGCGCGCGAGCACAAGGGATGGGGTGCTTGAATTTTTTTTGTTTTTCTTATTTATTTTACTTTTTATTTTTTACACTGTTCCTTTATTTTTATTTTTTTGATCACTTTGTAAACATCCCTTGTAATAGAAATAAGCATGACAGATCCTCTTTGACAGTAAAAATCTCCTGCGCTCGGTTGTCTAGTCTCTCAGTGCTTGGTGTGACCAACTTTATAAAGTAATGCCTGCCGTCTTGCAGCCCTCCTCAGAACAATGGGTATTCATAGACTAAAAAAGAAAGAAAAGAAGGAGGGCGCACCGACCTAGTGCATTACCAATGATAGAGCTTTATTAAAGCATAAAAAACAGCAAAATTTATACTCACAAACGAGCATTTTCATGAGACTTTGCCAATGCCTCATGCAAATGCTCGTTTGTGAGTATAAATGTTGCTGTTTTTTATGCTTTAATAAAGCTTTATCATTGGTAATGCACTAGATCGGTGCGCCCTCCTTCTTTTCTTTCTTTTTTAGATGCTCTTTGACCCCAGACCTCTCATTTACCTTTTAAAAGCAAAAGCAAAAAAACATTTTTGACACTTTGGGGTTGATTTACTAAAGGCAAATCCACTTTGCACTGCAAGTGCACTTGAAAGTGCACTGAAAGTGCACTTTCAAGTGCAGTCACTGTAGATCTGAGGGGGACATGAAAGGAAAATAAAAAACAGCATTTTAGCTTGCACATGATTGGATGATAAAATCAGCAGAGCTTCCCCTCATTTCAGATCTTCCCCTCACATTTACAGCGACTGCACTTCCTTCCAAGTGCACTTGTAGTGCAAAGTGGATTTGCCTTACGTAAATAACCCCCTTTGACTTAAAAAAAGAAAATATTATTTAAGCCAGAGAACCAGAAGTGATGTCAGAGGTCGCTCCGGTCCTCCAAGGGCATAGAGTCGAGTGGGGGCCATCTTGCCCTCACTCACTCACCTCTCGTCACCTCTAAAAGTGGTCCCGTGGTGAATACACCGCTGGGACCACTTTTATCAGACGCCGAATCGCCCACAGTAAAAAATGATACAGAGGTTATGGCAGCTAGCTGCTCCTGTAACCCCGGTATTAAACGTCAAAGTATTGATGTATATATACTGTGGGAAGTCGGCAAGTGGCTAGAGAGCAGGAGGTCTTGGGAGGAACGAAGAAGATGATTTTATTGTTATTTTGAGACTAGGTTAGAAATGTAGCTGAGGGCAGAGTTGTGGATGGCTTTGTAAGTTGTTAGTATTTTTTATTTAATTAGTTGGGTGAGTGGCAGCCAATGGAGTGATTGGCAGGGAGGAGTAGCAGACATTGAGCAGTTTGTTAGGTGGATGAGCCTGGCAGCAGCATTCATGATGGACTGAAGGGGTGAGAGCCTATTTTTTTTTTTAATTCTTTATTTAATGGTATGCGTCAAAATAACACAACATGACGAAATAACCAGAATGGTTACAAATAGGCCATGAAGGAAAATCTTTAATGTACAAGAATCAGAACTTGTGAACATGGCCTGCAAGCTGCCATAACCACCATATCAATGCACACCATAAAGCTTTTTTTAAAATGTTTTTGAGGTGTCTGAGAAAAAGGGGAAAATGTAAATAGAGAGGAAGGAAAAGGAGGAAGGAGAGAAAAGAAAAAAAAAGTAAATAAAAATATAAAAATATATAAAGATAGGGATAGAGGGAGGAGCGGAATGATAGGGCAAATGGGAGGGGGGGAAGGTCCATGGTGGGGGCGACGGGTCTTCAAATCGTATCCATTACAGGAGATGTTAGCAGGTTAAGATAGCGATAAGTATTCAACTGAATAGTAAAACAAGTCCCAGTAAAACCATCGCGTGTTGTGCTCCTCTATCTTGTTTCTAAGGGCAGCAGTCAAGTGCTCCATGTGTTGGATGTCCTTCATCCTGGTAAACCATTGATAGATGGTAGGTGGAGAATGTTTTTTCCACATACTAGGGATGCATTCCCTGGCAGCATTTAGTAAATGCTTTAGAAGTGAAGTCAAACCCAAACACCTTAGCAGCACACAGCAATTTTTTTTTTGGAATACACTATAGAATTGTAACAGACCTGGGACATCTTTGGGTTGCTCAAGAGATAATAGTAATGCGGCGCACATAGTGCCCCCTCTCCCTCCTGTCAGGCCCTGTTCCAAGCCATATTCCTGTCTGAATAATGTGTCTGGGTTTCAGGCGGACTGTCCCGGTGAATCCCAGACAGCTGGCAACCCTACTCACATGGTATCACTGTACTATGTATCCTACAGTAATCATCAGAGTTTCCCTGAGGGGAACCACACCTGGAGCCAGTACACTACAGAATTATGGACTCTGGGAAAGGTATGCACTGGGCAGCCTGCATCTAGATAGCCTGGGAGAGACTAATGACAGTTGTTTCTCATGTTGCTGGACTGTGCTTCCAAGAGGTTCACTAAAGTTTCATTAACTATTCATTGCCTGGCCTGAAGTTATTGCAAAGTGGTGCTCGGTGTTATATGGCGTATGACAAAGAACTGGGCCTGTCTCATACATGCGGGGCAAAGAGGAGGACATGCGGGACAAAGAGGAGGACATGTAGTCACTAAAGGCAACAACTACAAGGAAATTAGATGGCAGCCAGACAGTAGGAGGAGAGTACCAGCAGGGATTACAGGTTCTCTGTATAGCGAGAGGATTGGGTCAATGTTTGCCTCCCTAGTGGTTTGGTTCTCCAGTAACTGGGACCAAACCCTCATTGGGGAGACCTCAGGGACCTAGCCACAGATACAGGAAGAGTAAATGGAGTAAGACATGCACGCAGGAGGTATGTGCTGTGTATGGAGTAACCTGTACTCTATCATTGGGAGTGAGGTGATAGGAAAGCTGGACTGGTGGAATGTGACACAAGCTCATCGGTGTTCCCCTCTAAATGCTACATTCCGAGTAACAAGGTGTGCGGCACCATGGGACCGAGTGCTTCACAGTACAGAGCCTCAGGTTATGGTACAGCAGCATCAGGGGTATAGATCACTTCTAAGTCGAGGTGCCACCTTAATGTTGAGTTTACATGAATGCGACCCCTCCTTATTCCAGATTAGTGAATGTGTACTTCGAAGAGAAAGGAGGCCTCGCATGCCGGGTGAGTGGGCCCTGCCCACAGGCAACTCTTTCCTTACCATCCATACTATATCCTCTGCCAGCTTTTTCCTGTCCATACTGTATTCCGCCATCCATGCTGCATACAGGCGTGGCTTCCATCCATTATCCACACTACATTCTTTGGTAGCTCGATATCCACTCTTTATAGTGCATACATTTTCAGTAGCTCTCTACCCACTGTCTATACTATATTTCCTTTGTAGCTTTATACCCACTGTCTAAACTACATTCTTTTGGTAGCTCTACACCCAATGTCCACACTATATTTCCTATAATTTTTGGTAGCTCTACACCCACTGTCTACAGTACACTACACTGTTTGGTAGCTTTATACCCCCTATCCACGCTACATCTTTGGTAGCTCTATACCCACTAACTACACTATATTCTTTGGTAGTTATATATTCATTATCTACACTACATTCTTTGGTAGTTTTATTACCACTGTCTACTATATTTCCTTAGTAGCTCTATACCCACTGTCTACACTACATTCTTTGGTAGCTCTACACCCACTGTCCTCACTACACTACATTTTCTGGTAACCTTATACTCCCTGTCTACACCACACTCTTTGGAATCCCTATACCCACTGTCTATACTACTTATTTTAGTAGCTTAATACCCATTGTCTATAGTAAACTATATTTTTGGTAGCTCTATACCCACTGTCCATGCTACTGTACATTCTTTGGTAATTCTAAACCCACTGTCTACACTACAATATTTGGTAGCTTTATGCCCACTTCCCATACTATATTCTTTGGAAGCTCTATACCCACTTTCCATGCTACATTCTTTGGAAGCTCTACACCGACTGTCTACACCAGGGGTCTCAAACTGCCGGCCCTCCAGCTGTTGCGAAACTACAAGTCCCATCATGCCTCTGCCTGCGGGAGTCATGCTTGTAACTGTCAGCCTTGCAATGCCTCATGGGACTTGTAGTTTTGCAACAGCTGGAGGGCCACCAGTTTGAGACCCCTGGTCTACACTTCATTCTTTGACAACTCACTTCACTGTCCATGGTAGATTTTTTTACAGGTCCCCTCCCAGGGCCGGCGCTACCTATGGGCAAGGTAAGGATTCCTTCCCATTGGTTATGTAATTTATGAGTATTTATAAATATTAGCAGCGTGGAGTGGGTAGTCCATGCCCCAGTTGAAGACCATTTGGTCGAAACGCGTTGGGAGGTTACCCCCTCTCCATGCTGCCTGTGTTAATATTTCTGTGATCACTATTTTATCTGTATGTTTCTGCACCATGCGGAAGCTTTAATTTTTCTTTTACATAACACCTGGATGAGAGCGATTATCCACTCTGGGCTATCTGTGTCATGCTGTGGCTTTGAGGCTCTGGGTTTGGAATCTCTACCTTGAGGACCCATCCTGATGATCTTTGGAGGTTCGCTGGTTGAAGTCCATCCTGCCAGTTCCAGTATTCCGGATAATCCTTCTTCAGCCCGGTGGGGCTTATTGCCTTACTGACTCCATGTCGCTGACAGGGGAGTCCACCGTATCCGGTAAGAGTACCCATCTCTTCCCATTTATTGATGTTGAGCACAATTGACGTTGTATCACTTCCACGGATTTACACCATCCTTGCCAGTCCTTTTTGGACCTCAACCATCCACTTCTGCTTTCCTCTCAGTGTGTCGACACAAGTGGACATTTAATCTACATATTTTTTTCACCTTTTGCATTAGGACTTTCTGATTTATTCATCACATTACTCACCACCAAAGACCACACCTATGGACTTGATTTATTGTTTTTATTCTTTAATATTTTCCTAGCGCTGCATTTTACACTCCCCCTATATACTACCCTAGCCTGTCAATTTACTACCCTAAACAGTGAAAAACAATATTAAATCCCGCACCTAATTGTGATAAGTGAAAAATGAAAAAAGATAAATAGCAGCTAACCCCAAACTAAATGATAAATCACTAGTGCACATAAAGAGAAAGATTAGTGGGGAGTGCTAATGATAAAGTGAAATAATACTACTATAAAAATATTGAAAAATTAATTACAATAAATGGTAAACAAATATATAGATTAAAAAAAAAGTGGAAAACCACTGCACACCAGCCTGCCTAATGTAAACAACAAAATGAAACCAATACACCAAATAACTGGTAAATGGGTATTGTGCCTAAATAGTCCAATCATAATGATAACCAATAATGTGCAAAACAATGTGCTTAAATTCACAAATTCCAATAGCATGATGGTCATATGTGTCCCATATTGTACCATATAGCATATCATATAAAACACACATAAAACGTGTATCCATATAAATCCATAGGTGAATAAATCTTGTGCCTGGATCTTGTATTCAAACAAACAGTGGAACACCTTCACCGCCTAGGGATGTCACCCAAAAGTGCTCAAGAAATGGGTGTCAGCTTACCAATTTACTACCCTAGCCTGTCCATATACTACCCTAGCCTGTCTGTATACTACCCAAGCCTGTCTGTTTACTGCCCTTGCCTGTTTATATACTACCCTAGCCTGTCAATTTACTACCCTAGCCTGAGGCCAATAGAAGGAGCAGCTAGCTCCGAGCGTGAAGCCTTCACCGCTGCAGCCCTAATTGACAAGATTCCAGCCCTGCCTTATTCCAATCAGACGCCGGTGACATCACTTCCTGTTCCACGGTCCATGCTGATCAATGTGGAGCTTCCTGGTTCCTGGAGAAACACTGTGATCCATTCCAGCCAGCTGCCCAATCCTTTCCAGCTATCCAGAACAGCGGAGAGACCCGCAGAGCCATGTGGAATGCCAGGACTGTACTTTACTTTGACGTGCATGCATCTTCTACCATTTTGTGAGTGTTTTTAATCTAATCCTATTAAAGTCATCATTTTAATACTACACTCAAGTAGGCGCCTCCCCCTCCCAGTTTTTTCCTTACATGTCCTGCAGAGTTCTGGACACACTCTGAAGGATGGCTGCCTTCCTTTTTAACCCTTAATACCCCTTTCTTTTCAAACCACCCAACCTATGGATACATCACCATCCAGCTATTACAGCCACAGACTATATCCCTAAGGATTACTCCATTTGGAGCAACAGATAACACTGACTATACTGCTGTCCATATACTACCCTAGCCTGTCCGTTTACTACCCTAGCCTGTGTGTATACTACCCTAGCCTGTCTATATACTACCCTAGCCTGTCCATATACTGCCCTAGTCTGTCCGTATACTAGCCTAGCCTGTCCGTATACTACCCTAGTCTGTCTGTATACTGCCCTAGCCGGTTCGTATACTACCCTAGCCTGTCCGTATACTACCCTAGCCTGTATATATACTACCGTAGCCTGTCTGTATACTACCCAAGCCTGTCTGTATACTACTCTAGCCTGTCAATTTACTACCCTAGCCTGTCCGTATACTACCCTAGCCTGTCTGTATACCACCCTAGCTTGACTGTATACTACCCTAGACTGTCTGTATACTACCCTAGCCTGTCTGTTTACTGCCCTTGCCTGTTTATATACTACCCTAGCCTGTCAATTTACTACCCTAGCCTGTCTGTATACTACCCTAGCCTAGCTATATACTACCCTAGCCTGCCTGTATACTACCCTAGCCTGTCTGTATACTACCATAGCCTGTCTGTATACTACCCTAGCCTGTCCATATACAGCTGGCGTGAAAAGCGAGCCAGTGCCGCCATTATTTATCTTCAGGCCAAGTCCAGAGGCGCAAGTGCGGGCCTGCGGACCATGGCTGAAGAAATAGGTGGAGAGGGGCCACAAAAATCTCCACCCCGCCACCTTCATGGGCAGAGCAAAGGGGGTGGAGTCAAGGGTGGACCCGAGGGGGGGGGCAAAATGAGGTTTCACCTAGGGTGTCAAAAATATTTGCACCAGGCCTGTCCCCTCCACTGTCCAGAGTTTCCTGATTCCTCATTATAAGTGAATGAGTAAAACATATTCCCAGCCCTTGGTTTCCATTGTACTGTAGTGTATACAAACTATTTTTGATGTACTGTACCAATCTCTGAGGTCAGGTGACAATTATTCTGGAGGTCTGTGATGATCAAGAAAATATTTTTCTTATCACTGTGATTTATGCATTAGGCACCATGTTGCACTTGGCACAGTAACAGATACCAGTTAATCCTTGGCAGTAAGAGGATTTTATGTATGAGTTCACTTTACTTGCTGAATGTACAGTTCAAACTGTATCTAAACCCAAGATCAAAAATCTTATATATTCCAGCTTACCAATAGAGTTGGGCTAACGGTTCGGCCCAAGCATAAGTTTGGGCCGAACATTGGCTGTTCGCTTGTTCGACGAACACCCGAATTATCAGTATATTTGAGTGGACATACATATGTCCACCATCTTGAAAAGTCGCTTGTAGTGCTGAGCAAATTTCCCGCCTGACTGGATTGGGTTGTTTCCCCCGACATCAGCCTGAGGAATATACCGATGTACAGACCATCCTAGGATTTTCCCACAGTCCCTACGGAAATTCACTATTTGTCTTCTATCCAAGCCCGTTTGACCCGATCGAGCGTATGCTCTTTTAGGTCCAAACGTTCCGGTAAGCCTCTCCAGTATCGGTGGTGGTGTTCCTTTCATCATAGATGTCACGTGCACATCAAATTACACTTATGAAGTCACATTTGTATTGAGGATTGTCACTATCCATAGGAGTCACATATCCACTGAGGACTTTTTATTCTGTTGGATGAAATATGTTTTTTTGAACAATCTGTTTTTGAGTTCACTTTGGTGATGTAATGATGTAATGGTCTTCTTAGACTACTTTTATTCATTCTGATATTAGGGCTACACTTTTTTTTTTTCATTTTTGCAAGGAGGAATGGGCAAAAATCCCAGTGGTAAGATGTGGCAAGTTCATAGAGTCTTATCCAAAGCGACTTGGAGCTGTGATAGCCGCAAAAGGTGGCTCTACAAAGTATTGACTTTAGGGGGGTGAATAGTTATGCACATCAACTTTTTCTGTTATTTTGTCCTATTTGTTGTTTGCTTCACAATAAAAAAAAAAAAACATCTTCAAAGTTGTGGGCATGTTCTGTAAATTAAATGATGCAAATCCTCAAACAATCCATATTAATTCCAGGTTGTGAGGCAACAAAACACGAAAAATGCCAAGGGGGGTGAATACTTTTGCAAGGCACTGTACATACTGGCCTCGAAGCGGTTGTTCATAAGATAAACAAAAGCTTGAATGGAAATTGTAAATTTTTTGGCTTTATAAATGTCATTATTGCTGCAGCAGGCTTTATAAACAGTACAGATGTGCCACTTAACAGGTAAACTAAGGGGACCCCCCAGGCACTATATTTAAAGGAATTTTCAATTTTTATTGTTATTTTTAATTTTGATAGTTTCACTTTAAGCATTGGTAAATCACTGCTTATTTAAAAATTATGTTTTTTTACAAACTATTTTCATTGATACATGTCCCCCAGGGCAGTAACCGGAACCCCATAACCATTGTTTGACCAATTACTTTCATTTAAGCCTTCAAAATAGTCACTTTTGATTTTTCCAGTTTGGGTCCCATAGACTTCAATGGGGTTCATTATTCGGCTCCAAACGTTTACAATGTTCAAAAGTTCTGCCGCAAACAGAGCAGGGGGTCATTCGGCACATCTCTACCAACCAATACTTAAATGTGGTGGCTGCATTCATTTTTTTTTTTTTTTATGTTATTTTCCTATACTTTCACCTTGTGATCCGACCAGCTTGTTACTATTCAGATTCCTTTAAATGACCAAGCTGTTCAGTAAGTTAGAGGGTTGGGTCATTTATGACAGACAGAGGTACTTACATTTATGTAAAACCTTTCTCCTAAAAGAAAAAAAACTGTTTTTGTATGTAGCTGGAGTTTGGCTTTTATTTGTTAGTTCACCTAAATCTGCTAGTGCATCTAACGCCGGTCATACATGGAGCAAATTTGTTACCTGCAACCACAGGTTGCAGGAACAAAATTTGCTAAGGTAGCGGGAATCCCTCCTGCTGGGCCATTGTCTTCTCCTGGTGATTGGTCAACTTGGTACATTCAGCCTGCCCTTTAACGGTTTGAATTTCGGACAGTTCAGCAGGAGTTTGAACCGTGTATGTCTGGCCTAACACGCCCCTCTCCCCAGATTGACCATTCTATTGTCCAAGGGTGTCCATTGCTCCTCTATCCAGAGTGGAGACACCCAAAGACAGGACTTGTGTTATTGTCCAGATTACCATGTTAAAATAAAATAAAAAAAAGCCTTAGAAAAAGAAAACGAATGCAGCCACCATGTTTAAGAACTGCTAAGTTGCAATATATTATATTTTTGTTTATGTGTTTGGATATGCTTAAAACTTTGTTTCATGTGTTAATTGTAGTAGTTAGAGTACTAACAATGCTATTTATATATAGTATTAGCAACAACTTAGTAATCATAATAAGACTTTCACAAAAATATAAAAGCTTCCTTTAACGTCTCACATATTTTTACTATAACATCGCAAACATCATTTTTAAGTGGCGCTGTGTGTAATTACCTATAATCCTTCATTCTAATAAATGTCTACATTATCCTCTGTAGACCAGATAAAGGTGATGCAATAGCTTCAATTTCTCAGTCAGTTAACATATAACTTTCCCACCACTGTTAATCTTTCCTACTGAAAATTCCATTAAAATAATGTGAAGAGAAATGTATGTATTGAGTAGAGCTACCCTCGTAGGAGCCACTGGCTAAGATGGGTTCTCTGTTCTGTGCCTCAACCTCCATGAGAACTTCAGCCCCTCTGACACACCAGGTTGAGAGTGTACAAAGCGTGCAATACCAGAGAAAATCACTGAAAGTAATATCTGTTAACCATCAATACTACCATGTCCAAGAAAACAGACACTGAAACAATTAGTTAAGGCAAAAATAATATATTGTCACCCAATATGGTGGGTAAAGAGGCAAGCATGAAAATGGATTAACAAAGGCAATAACGCAATTTAACATACAGTGGCTTGAAAAGGTATTCATACCCCATGACATTTTCCACATTTTGTCATGTTACAACCAAAAACGTAAATGTATTTTATTGGGATTTTATGTAATAGACCAACACAAAGTGGCACATAATTGTGAAGTGGCAGGAAAATGATAAATGTTTTTCAAAATTTTTTACAAATAGATATCTAAAAAGTGTGGCGTGCATTTGTATTCAGCCCCCTTTACTCTGACACCCCTAACTAAAATCTAGTGGAACCAATTGCTTCAGAAGTCACCTAATTAGTAAATAGAGTCCACCTGTGTGTAATTTCATCTCAGTATAAATACAGCTGTTCTGTGAAGCCCTCGGAGGTTTTTTGGAGAACATTACTGTATTTGATACAATTTTCTGTTTTCAGCTTAAGTAACCATGTTCTCCTTAGTGAACAAACAGCATCAGGAAGGCCAAGAAACACACCAGACAGGTCAGGGAAAAAGTTGTGGAGAAGTTTAAAGCAGGATTAAGTTATAAAAAAAAAATATCCCAAGCTTTGAACATCTCACGGAGCACTGTTCAATCCATCATTCAAAAATGGAAACAGTATGGCACAACTGCAAATCTACCAAGACATGGCCATCCACCTAAACTGACAGGCCGGGCAAGGAGAGCATTAATCAGAGAAGCAGCCAAGAGGTCCATGGTAACTCTGGAGGAGCTGCACAAATCCACAGCTCAGGTGGGAGAATCTGTCCACAGGACAACTATTAGTCGTGCTCTCCACAAATCTGACCTTTATGGGAGAGTGGCAAGAAGAAAGCCATAAGAAGTTCTGTTTGCAGTTTGTGAGAAGCCATGTGGGGGACACAGCAAACATGTGGAAGAAGGTGATCTGGTCAGATGAGACCAAAATTTTACTTTTTGGCCTAAAAGAAAAATGCTATGTGGGGTGGAAAACTAACACTGCACATCACACTGAACACACCATCCCCACCTTGAAACATGGTGGTGGCAGCATCATGTTGTGGGGATGTTTTTCTTCAGCAGGGGCAGGGAAGCTGGTCAGAGTTGATGGGAAGATGGATGGAGCCAAATACAGGGCAGCCTTAGAAGAAAACCTGTTAGAGTCTGCAAAAGATTAGAGACTGGATCAGAGGTTCACCTTCCAGCAGGACAACAACCCTAAACATACAGCCAGAGCTACAATGGAATGGTTTAGATCAAAGAATATTCATGTGTTAGAATGGCCCAGTCAAAGTCCAGACCTAAATCCAATTGAGAATCTGTGACAAGACTTGAGAATTGCTGTTCACAGACGCTCTCCATCCAATCTGACAGAGCTTGAGCTATCTTGCAAAGAAGAATGGGCAGCAATGTCACTCTTTAGATGTGGAAATCTGGTAGAGACATCCCCAAAAAGACTTGCAGCTGTAATTGCAGTGAAAGGCGGTTCTACAAAGTATTGACTCAGGGGGGCTGAATACAAATGTACCCCACACTTTTCACATATTTATTTGTAAAAAATCTTAAAAACCATTTATCATTTTTCTTTCACTTCACAATTATGTGCCACTTTGTGTTGGTCTATCACATAAAATCCCAAAACAATACATTTACATTTTTGATTGTAACATGGCGCAATGTGGAAAGTTGCAAGGGGGTATGAATACTTTTTCAAGGCACTGTACAGAGTGATTAGTTACAGGGACTAAGCATAGATTGCAAACCAAACCAAAGAAATTCCCAGTTTAACTTACTGACCTGCCTGCTAACCAGCCGAATTGGCCTGTCTAACATTTTGTGTTAAAAACAGGGGTTTAGTTTGCACACATTTGCACATACATGCGTAAGCTGCAGAGCCCCGTCAAGGCACCCCAGTATTTTCTGCAGTCCTAACTCTAAATTTTGAGAGCCTCCACAGTGGAAGCACATTCATTATAATGAATAGGCAGAGGGCAGGGGAGCCTAGAGGGTGCCCACCCCTCTTTAAAGGTACAGGGGCATATATTGACACTTGGCATCCAGATCAGCATAAACAGTGGCAAGGTCACGCAAAGTGCAGCAGTGGGCAGTAATAAAGCTTAATCTACTGAGTGCTGTAACTATACTGCCAGAGCGTATTTATGGCGGAGATGTTAGTTCTGGACTGACAGGGTATGCACTGTTCAAAAGAAAAGGGAATAGGTAGTGAAGGGGACAGGGGAACAAACTGGGCTTGCAGAATAAGTATTATGGGAGAGGCAGTCCTTTGAGATGTTCTTCTGCCCACTATCATTGGGGCCCTTTAAGAGCCCCAGTGCACTTAACGACAGTCCCAGTTAACCAGCATACATTATAGGTAAAGTATATGGGTGGTATAGTCTTGGCACAGGTGCAAAGGTGGATGGGGTTCAGATATGGTAAGGTTCGGTATAATGCAATATAGAGTTACATAGTTACATAGCTACATAGTAGGTGAGGTCGAACAAAAAAGACACAAGTCCATCAAGTCCAACCTATGTGTCTGATTATATGTCAGAATTACACGGTATATCCCTGTATGTTGCGGTCGTTCAGGTGCTTAGTTTCTTGAAACTATCGATGCTCCCCGCTGAGACCACCGCCTGTGGAAGGGAATTCCACATCCTTGCCGCTCTTACAGTAAAGAACCTTTTTACGTAATTTAGGGTTAAACCTCTTTTCTTCTAATTTTAATAAGTGGCCACAAGTCTTGTTAAACTCCCTTCCGCAAAAAAGTTTTATCCCTATCGTGGGGTCACCAGTATGATATTTGTATATTGAAATCATATCCCCTCTCAAGCTTCCCTTCTCCAGAGAGAATAAGTTCAGTGCTCACAACCTTTCCTCATAACTAATATCCTTCAGACCCTTTTTTTAGCTTTGTTGCCCTTCTTTGTAATCGCTCCATTTCCAGTACATCCTTCCTGAGGGCTGGTGCCCAGAACTGGACAGCATACTCCAGGTGCGGCCGGACCAGAGTCTTGTACAGCAGGAGAATTATCGTATTATCTCTGAAATTCTGGAATTAATCCCCTTTGGTCCCAGCACAGAACCCTGGGGGACCCCACCCCTGACCATTCCGAGTACTCCCCATTTATCACCACCCTCTGAACTCGCCCTTGTAGCCAGTTTTCGATCCATGTACTCACCCTATGGTGCATGCCAAACGGACCTTATTTTGTAAAGTAAACATTTATGGGGAACTGTGTCAAATGCGTTTGCAAAATCCAGATACACCACGTCTACGGGCCTTCCTTTATCTAGATGGCAACTCACCTCCTCATAAAAGGTTAATAGATTGGTTTGGCAAGAATGATTCTTCATGAATCCATGCTGTTTACTGCTAATTATACTGTTCTCATTACTAAAATCTTGTATAAAGTCACTTATCATACCCTCCAAGAGTTTACATACTATTGATGTTAGGTTAACCGGTCTGTAATTCCCAGAGATGTATTTTAGGCCCTTTTTAAATATTGGTGCTACATTGGCTTTTCTCCAATCAGCTGGTACCATTCCAGTCAGTAGACTATCTGTAAAAATTAGGAACACACGGTCTGGCAATCACTTGACTGAGTTCCCTAAGTACCCACAGGTGCAAGCCATCTGGTCCCGGTGATTTTTTAATGTTAAGTTTCCCAAGTCTAATTTTATTCTGTCCTCTGTTAACCATGGAGGTGCTTCCTGTGATGTGTCATGAGGATAAACACTGCAGTTTTGGTTACTGAAGCCCCCGATTCCCTCGTGAAAACTGAGGAGAATAAATTCAATACCTTCGCCATCTCCCCATCCTTTGTAACCAGATGTTCTTCCTCATTCTTTACGGGGCCAATATGGTCTGTCCTCCCTTTTTTACTGTTTACATACTTAAAGAATTTCTTGGGATTTTGTTTGCTCTCCTCCGCTATGTGTCTTTCGTGTTCTATCTTAGCCACCCTAATTGCAACCCTTACATTTCTTGTTGCATTCTTTATAAAGTCTGAATACTGAGTTGGTATAGGTGCAGTATGGATGTGGTATAGATGCTGAATAAGCATGACACAGGTGCAGTATAGCTGTCATAGACCTAAAATCCTGTCTCCAGTTCCTCAGTTCTTGGTAATAGTGTGAATGGCTGGTGATGAGCCCCCTCACCAATTCCTGTGGTGCAGCTGCGAACTCTTATGCCCCGTACACACGGTCGGACTTTGTTTGGACATTCCGACAACAAAATCCTAGGATTTTTTCCGACGGATGTTGGCTCAAACTTGTCTTGCATACACACGGTCACACAAAGTTGTTGGAAAATCCCATAGTTTTAAACGCAGTGACGTAAAACATGTACGTCGGGACTATAAACGGGGCAGTGGCCAATAGCCTTCATCTCTTTATTTATTCTGAGCATGCGTGGCACTTTGTCCGTCGGATTTGTGTACACACGATCGGAATTTCCGACAACGGATTTTGTTGTCGGAAAATTTTATCTCCTGCTCTCCAACTTTGTGTGTCGGAAAATCCGATGGAAAATGTCCGATGGAGCCCACACACGGTCGGAATTTCCGACAACACGCTCCGATCGGACATTTTCCATCGAAAAATCCGACCGTGTGTACGGGGCATTACTGTGGAAGGGGCCCCCTCTCTCTCAGACGCATATATTGACACTTGGCATCCAGATCAGCATAAACAGTGGCAAGGTCACGCATTCGAAAGAAAAAGGTGAGGGCACACTCTGGCCCCCCTGCTGCAGTGGCAGGCATGTACTGGCCATCGGGACTCCTAGGAAATTCCCGGTGGGCCAATGGCTCAGTGGGCCGTTTCAGTGACAGCCTGTCAAAGTAACTGAGCACCGCCAGGGATCGGCAAGGTGTCTGTACATGGACACTGGTGTCCGTGAGCGGTACTTGCAGTGTCCGCGGCCAATCCAAGTGCAGACTGCAGAGTCCTCCCTGAGTCCCCTCACTCCTCCTCCTCCTGTGTATGACACTTCAGCCCCGGAAGATTTTATCCCCTTCCTGACCAGAGCACTTTTTGCGATTCGGCACTGCGTCACTTTAACGGTCATGCGACGTTGTACCCAAACAAAATTGACGTCCTTTTTTCCCCCACAAATAGATCTTTCTTTTGGTGGTATTTGATGACCCCTGTGGTTTTTATTTTTTGCTCTATAAACAAAAAAAGAGCAACAATTTTGAAAAAAAAGCAATATTTTTAACTTTTTGCTATTATACATATCCCCCAAAAATATAGAAAAAAAAAAGTATTTTAAAAAGTTTTATGGCATTTTTATTATTAATTTTTTTTATTAGTAATGGCAGTGATCTGCAATTTTTATCTTGACTGCGACATTATGGCGGACACATCGGACACTTTTGACACTATTTTGGGACCATTGTCATTTATATAGCGATGAGTGCTATAAAAATGCACTGATTACTGTGTAAATGACACTGGCAGGGAAGGGGTTAACCACTAGAGGGCGATGAAGGGGTTAAGTGTGTCCTAGGGATTGATTCTAACTGTGGGGGGGAGGGGCTACCTAGGACATGACAGCGATCACTGCTCCCGTTGACAGGGAGCAGTAGATCTCTGTCATGACATGAGGCAGAACGGGGAAATGCCTTTTTTACATAGGCATCTCTCCGTTCTACCTCTCCACACCGCAATCGTGGGCCACCGGAGAACATCAAGTTCCCAGGACCCGCGGGCACGCTCCAGCGGCGTGCGGCGGGTGTTCATGCGCCCGAAAGGCAGCAAATTTAAAGGGACGTACCTGTACGCCCATTTGCCTGCCTGTTTCATTCTGCCAGGCTGAAGAGAGGATGTTTATTGCAAAAATATATGTTATACCAGTGCTTTTTTCAGCAAGAACACGAGGGAACACAGTGTCTATTGCTGCTGGGATAGATCTATTGTTGCTGGGGCGGGGATATATTTTTTTATGAGAGGTCAGTTGTTGCTGGGAGTGGTCGATTTTTTCTGGCTGCAGTGAATCTATTTTACTGCTTTTCTGATTATCGACAACAAATTCCATACAAACTACTTAGCAACACAAAATGATACTTGGTTCTGCATTCTTTAAAAGGGGTGGTACTGGGAGGTGGGTAGAGGATGGAACCAAGGGACAGTGCTTGGAGGTAGGTAAGGGGCAGAGACAAGAAGGTAGAGGAGAAAGAGGAGAATTCACCGCTCCAGGTGAGCCAAGAAGATCCCACAGCAGGTAACCCCACAGGGGCTGGCCCGGACCGTCACCACGACATACAAGGAAACTTGGAATAGGCAGCCACACACCGCAACGGGATACCAATAAAAACTTCTTTATTGTAATGTAGACCAGTGTTTCTCAACTGCAGTCCTCAAGGCTCAATGTTTTCAGGCTTTCCATTATTTTGCACAGGTGATTTGATCAGTTTCACTGCCTTAGTAATTGCCACAGCCGGTTCATCTGAGGGAAATCCTGAAAACATGACCTGTTGGGGCGCCTTGAGGACTGGATTTGAGAAACACTGCTGTAGACAGATGCAGTCACAGGGATGAATGGAAGGTTAACGTGTTTCACACATCTTGTGCTTAGTCTTAACCTAGGGGGCGGAGACAAGGGATGACTTGGAAGGGGGAATACCTGCACCTATTTTCTAAGATAAAAAGCTCAGTGAAATACTATAATAACCAGAGAAATGCAAACAATTACCCCTCAAACAAACATGCAAAACAACGGCAAAATATATCCAAGCCCCCTATGTGATAGCATTGATGGGTGACAGGTTCTCTTTATGGAGACATCAGGGGTCTATTAGACCCCCAATGTTTTTTCTGCCCTCCACACCATAATACAGCAGGGATTTTGACAGCTCTGAATCTAAAAATTTTCATTCAATGCATGAAGGTTAAAAAAAAACCTTCTGTGCGCACCCCCCCCCCCCCCAGCCCCCCTGATACTTACCTGAGCCCCACCTCAATCCAGTAATGTGCATGAGAGCCTTCCTCTTCATTGGCTAAGACAACAGCTGGGGCATCAGCCATCCTGCTACTGTCCCGCTACTGTCAATCACAGCCAGTTAGCAACTTAGGAGAGAGTGAGGGGAGGACACACAGAGCAGAGCCAGCGACTCAGGAATGAGTCTGCTTGAGTGCCCCTATAGCAAGCTGCTTGCTATGGGGATTCTTGGCAGGAGGGAGGGTCCAGCAGTGCTAGACAAGGAGGATATTTTCTTGATTATCACAGACTTCCAAAATAATTGCTTCCCTGATTAGTGCATCAAAAAAAATTGTATAGAGTTCAATGATAACCAAGGGCTGGGAATATTTTTTACATATTCACTCAAAATGGGGCATCAGGGAACTCTGGATGGGTGGGGAAACCTGGAGGAAAAGCTACCATGGACAGCAAAGTGAGCTGTCAAAGAAATCAGCCCTCTAACTGTTACATCCGCAGGACAGCATGTTCTTTTGAATAACAACAGAGTCACTGGCCAGATCACCAGGTGAAAATAAAATAAAGAAAGCCTAAAAAAAGAAAACAAATGCAGCCACCACATCTAAGAATTGGTAAGCTGCAATATAATATTGGTTTGCTTTTGGGTTTAAAACTTTAAATCAGCCTTTCTCAACCTTTCCAACACAGAGTAACCCTTGAAATAGTTTTCCGATCTCAGGGAACCCCCGCTAAAAATGACTATATCTACAACTCTGGATACATTAGTGTGATGGTCAGAATGTTTCTTACATTTGCGGCCATTGGGAAGAATTACCCTCCTCACAGCCTTACAGATAGCTAAAAGGATCAATGGTGTCAGTGGGAACTTATCTGAGAGGCAGAACATTGCTCATTGATCAAGGAAGCCCTAGTAACCTCTGGAGGAACCCTGGGGCTCCATGGAACCTTGGTTGAGAAACCCTGCTTTAAACTCATATAGGGTTTAATTGCACGCATGTGCAAATATATTTGGAAGCCGCAGTGCCTCATCAAAGCTCCTCTGTATACTGCGGTCCTAATTCTATGTTTGAGAGTCTTCAAGTTAAATTAAACTGTCACTAAACCCACAACAGTAAAATCAGTCTGTATATGCAGTTAAAGCATGTTTGTTATACTCACTGTGGAACCTAAGGGGTTAATCTTGTGCACTGTGTAAAAAGGTTGTTTAAACCTGTCTTCTCTGAACCTCCCCTTCTTCCACAGTCTCCAATCCATCTCCTGATAGTAGAGACCCTTGGGAGCACTGCACATGCTCAGTTTGGTGTGTATTGCTAGAGAGTTTTTTTTTTTCCTTGGGAGGGTGCATGTGATCAGCACAGGGCCAATCAGCATTGTCCAGACAGAGGGTCAGGTGTCATGCAGCCTAATATTACAGTCAGAGTGGAATGAAAACTCCTCCTACAAGCTTTACCAGTGCTCAGCCAGACACAAGACTGCTACAGTATATACTGCTGATGAGAAGAGGTATTTAGCAGTTAATTCTCTTAGCGCCGACTGTACACAAATTTGCGTTCATGGCTTGAAGGGGTTAAACCAGGGTGATGCCTGCAGCTGCAGGCATCACCCCGGTACTGTTTTTTAGAGCAGGCGGTTGGCTTTTTAGTGATAACAACCGATGCGGCTAAAAGCCGCTCGGTTGTTATCCTAAAGGAGTGGGCGGGGAGGTCCCTCCTCCCCCTGCCTTCTGCCGCTCTTCCGTCCCACCGGGAGACCTGATCCATGATTTGGCACTTTCGCCGGCTAGGCTGAGACTGGAACAAAGCTGGAAACGGCTTTGATCAAGTCTCCTATGTAAAAACATGGACGCGATGTTACAACGTCACTTCCGGTTTACTCGGCTGCCAATGGTGCCGATTTTAAAAAATGTTACAGTATTCAGAATTGCCGTTTTTGCCAATCTGAATACTTTTAAGTGCAAAGGAGGGATTTGGGGTCTTTTAGACCCCCGATCCCTCTATAATGAGTACCTGTCACCACCTAATACTGTCACAAGGGATGTTTACATTCTTTGTGACAGCAATAAAAGTGATCTGAATTTTTTTTAAAGGGACAATGTAAAAAAAAAAAAAAAAAAAGAATTTAACCACTTGCCGACCAGCGCACGCCAATGTACATTGGCAGAATGGCACTGGCAGGCAAAAGGGCACACAGGTGCGCTGTACAGGTACACCCATAGACGAATGCAGGAATCGGCCCCGCCCCCCCGGCGGCCGCATAATTAGATTTGATTGACAGCAGCGGGAGCCAATGGCTGCTCTGCTATCAATCTATCCAATCAACAGCCGAGAACCCCCTATCGAAGAGACGGCGTGGGTTCAGGTAAGTAAAGCGGGGGGGGGGGTCTGGGGGCCGGTCACTGCCAGGTGTTTTTTCACCTTAATGCATAAGATGCTTTAAGGTGAAAAAACACTTACCTTCACAACCCCTTTAAGGGAGTAACACCTTCCGGGGCTGAAGTGGTTAAATGATACATGGAATTTATTGTTTGCCTTATTATTGATTTACATTGCCACTGCTATTAGCAATAGCTACATAGCCTGGTTGAAAAAAAGACACAAGTCCATCTTGTTCAACCAATAAAAGTCTGAAAGCTGAAAACGTACAATTTAACTGAATGGGAAAGGTATCCATAAAAATACCGCTTTAAATGAAGGGTTACACACCTTTGGTTGTCAGATGAACCTGCCAGTCCTAATGAACTGAGCATGGAAGGAGTGGGCACTCCTTTGTTGATGTGACAATGCTGAGAGTTGTCACCACCATGAGTCATAGCAGAATCTGTAGCCAACCCAGGGCTCATTCTATGTATTGCCAAGTGTGCTTATGATCCCTGTGCTCTCTCCCCCATTATCCAACATTTCCATACAAGAAATATTACAAAGTGCATGGCACTATAATGTCACATCAGAATGATTTCAGACACAACCTTCCCAGTGGCTGTTATGTAAGCCATCCCTTCTCCAATTCCTTCAGGCAGTGTGTACTGTTACTTGCTCTCAGTCAGTCTATCCCTGGTGGCTTTCCCTTACTGCCTGCTGTCTGTTGCCTGCTCCCAGGTGAGCACTTCTCCCTTTGTTACACTAAGTTTAAGGAGCAGAGAAGAAGAGGAGGGAGAAGAGGGAGGATCTCTGTGTCAGCCAGTGGATGTCAGTGCCTCTGCATGGATCTCTCTCTTTGCCAGTTTGTGTGAGCACAGCAGCATGCACTCTGATGATAGGTGACAACGATCTGCCCCCATTCCCCACCTGCACTCAGCCAAGGAGGACTAAGGAGGGGTGGGGTGGGGGGAAGCCTGCCTTGCGCAAGCCAGGATTGACTTGCTGCCTGGACTGCCAGCTCTCACCTTCACCTCGCTGATTTGCACTGGCAGGCTTTGGGAGAAGCAGCAGAGAACCATGAATCCGGACTTCAGGAGCTGGGTACTTGCCACCGTCACCCTGCTAGTGGTCTTCCTTATCCTGGCTGACATCTCAGAGCTGGAGCAGGAGATGGGGTAAATCATTTTTCCCTTGTCATGTTGGAATGGCTGGAGGGGCACAGAGAGGTCGCTCATTATCTAGTTTTCTTTGTCTTAATACTTCAGCTTGCTTCTTGTTTAACTCTATCCTGCCTTTTCTGATTCCAGTACAAACACACAGCAGTGATCAGATTGCACAGTGTTTAAGGTGTTGATAGGCAATACTGTTTGCATTCAATGAATCAATACTTTTGATGGCGATCTGCATGCTTCTTGTCTTGATCTGTGTTTTTTCTAGAAGCTTTGGTTATTTCTATTAGCAGGAATCACATCAACAAAGTGGAAGTAGAGGTGAGCTAGGCTAGGACTGGTAATGATAGGTTTGCTTATTGTCGGGTCCTATTGTCGGAAAGCAACGTGCTTAATGCAGAAGCAAGAGAGTAGAGAGCTCCCAAGGCAAAGCAGTTGTGTATATAGGAAAAAAAAAACAACAATGCTGATGATGATGCAAAGCTATACTCATATCACAACATAAGGCTGGAGGATACACTACCAGGCTACCCTGCCAAGAATTCACACCCTTTCACTGTTAGAAAAGGGCTAGAGACTTGTCTCTGCTACAGGCATGCATGTAGGGCTGGAGTCCACAGCCATTCTACTGTCAAGGAAGAAACTGTCTTTAGGAAGCCTCATTAGTTTTTTTTCCTATAGTGCCTCTTAGATAGAAGTCAGTGGCTGTGAAGAGCAGGGCTAATATTTGAACTTTCACTAGACTGATGATGCTTAGCTTGCTGCTTTGTCACCTGGAGGTAGAGGGATCCTAAGGGACTTGGGGATGATGCTTAGAATGCTGATCTGTCACCTGGGCATCTGAAGGATCTGAATGGGGCTTGGGGATTATGCTCTGTCACCTGGAGGTGGAGGGATCTTAAGGGGTTTGGGGCTGATGCTTAGCAAGCTACTCTGTTACCTGGACATCTGAAGTATCTG
This sequence comes from Lithobates clamitans, assembly GCA_037952925.1. Lineage (NCBI taxonomy): Eukaryota > Metazoa > Chordata > Amphibia > Anura > Ranidae > Lithobates > Lithobates clamitans. The sequence goes on from JBBGZY010001308.1 coordinate 1,978,176, forward strand.
AATAGGGCTTGGGGATTATGCTTAGCATGCTGATCTGTTACCTGGACATCTGAAGGATCTGAATGGGGCTTGGGGATGATACTGTGTTCCTGGGGGTAGAGGGATCTGAATGGGCTTGAGGATGATGCTTAGCATGCTTATCTGCTACCTAGACATCTGAAGGATCTGAATGGGGCTTTTGGATAATACTCTGTCACCTGGGGTTAGAGGGATCTGAAGAGGCTTGAGGATGATGCTTATATTGCTGCTCGGTCGCCTGTACATCTGAAGGATCTGAATGGGGCTTTGGGGTGGTACTCTGTTCCTATAGGGGCAGAGGGATCCGAAGGGGCTTGAGGATGATGCTTAGCTTGCTGCTCTGTCACCTGGACATCTGAAGGATCTGAATGGGGCTTGGGGATGATACTCTGTCCATAGTGGCAGAGAGATTTGAAGGGGTTTGAGGATGATGCTTAGCTTGCTGCTCTGTTACCTGGACAGCTGAAGGAATTAAATGGGGCTTGGAGATGGTGCTCTGTCACCTAGGGGGTAGAGGGATCTGAAGGGGCTTGGGGATAATGCTTGGCATACTGCTCTGTCATGTGAACCTAGAGGGATTTAAAGGGGCTTGGGGGTGATGTTTAGCTTGCTGCTCTATCACCTGGACATATAGAAATCTGAAGAGGCTTGTGTGGTGGTTGCATTGTGTATGTGGCTACTGGGTTGGCTATGATGCATTGCTGGGTGTGGTGAGTTGCCCCTGTTTTGCTGGCACTGTCCTCACACGTGTCTGGATCAATATTAGACAGAGGAGGGGATGAGCTAAGCTTTTCTAGCATCTCCAGGGTGTGCTGAGAGCCTTCATTATCCCTTCGCCCTCCTGTCTGCTTTGAACACATGTACATAACTTACTAAGGAATTCTAAAGCCACTAGGAGTTCAATGGTGTGAATCACCTCCAAGACCAGAGGCTTTGGTCAACAGCTAATAAAAACTATCCTTTTTTTGTTCTCATTTACCATTATGTTATAATAGAAACAAAGTAACTATCTGTCCATGTTGCAATAGGATTTTTGTTACTGTTATGCAACTGGTGAATTGCTGTTCAAAGTATCAAAGAGATATGAATAAATAAATATAATAAATACTACAATTTAGTATTTTTTATATTTATTTATTCATACTATTTGGTAACAATAGAAAAACAGAATAACACTGGTACTAGTACTAGCAATTCATAAAGCCGGTGCTTGTTTAGCTGCTGTTTGAGTATAGATTTGTTTTTGCTAGTCATGTATAAAATTGGGGCAAACAGTCAACGTAGCTCATGACCACCTATTGGATTCTAGAGGTTTTTGCAGTGCAACTTAGAAACTAAATGACAACATCCAATTGGATTCTATTTACTAAATTGTAAACTTATGAACAGTCAGTGCTGGACAAAATCTCCCCAGGCAGCTTGCAAGTATAGCGGACCTTCAGTCATTTTTTTCAACTTTTCATCTATTAAATTTTCTGCCCTTGTTGTTTTAACTTCAGATAGTAAAACATTTTTTTCTGCCAGTAAATAAATACCTTATACATCCCACTTCCTGTTTTTTTTGTCTGGTAAAAAGCCTAGGCTTATGACATTATGCACAGCTCTCTCTCTCTCACTCTCAAAGTGAGAGTTTGCCAGGAAGGGAGGGGGGGAGAGTCATAAGAGGGCCAATGAGAGCTGCAGGGCTGCAGAGCTGGAGGCGTGCCTCTGTGTGTCTGTGTAAATCCAGGAAGTGAACAGGCAGCACCTTTGGCTACCCACAGTTAAAATGGTTGCAGACACACTCAGTGGTGGGAGATTTCTGCAGCATATTTGGCAAGTACAGAATCACAATATATATATAAAATAATATGCAAAGTGGTTGGAGGGAAGCTTCAGAATGGCAAAGATGTTTTTATTACAAATTATGTGAGCAGACTGCAGTTCCTCTTTAAGGTTAATATACAAAACCTCTAAAAGCGCAACATATATATTTACACAAATTCTTTATATATGTTGATTTACTAAAGGCAAATAGGCTGTTCACTTAGCAAGGGATTTTTCCCTTTAGCTTTGTGAATGAGGCAAAGCTTTGTTGACTTTCCTTATCTACTCATGTGCAAGGAAAATTACAGTTGTTATTTTCCTTGCACATGATTAGGTATTTTTGCAAAATGAATTTTCACCTTATGAACTAAGAGAAAATTCTCTTGCAAAGTGCAAGTTCAAATTTCAACACTGCCCATGGTGCATAGAACTTAATGAAATGTCACTTATCACTTTTCAATAAATTTCTAACAAAAGAAAACAAGTAAACAGTGTGATGTGTTGTGATTGATCAACTTGGCTGTTGGTGTGAATCAGCCCTTAAAGTGAAACTAAACTCTCCTATCCACCCCTTACAGCATAGGTGCTCAATCTGTGGCCCTCCAGCTGTTGTGGAACTACAAGTACCATCATGCCTTTGCCTTTGGAAGTCATGCTTGTAACTGCCAGCTTGTAACTGTCAGTTCTGCAACAGCTGGAGGGCTACAGGTTGAGCACCCATGCCTTACAGCCACAGAAGCTGCAATCTTACCCTCATTTTGATCTGCAGTTGCCATGGCGCTACACATGTGATCAGTTATGACACCAACCATTTGGTGGCTTGATAGTTCGGTTGGGAGCACAAGCAACTGTGACAGTTAGCAGTCATAGCATGCCTTGAATGTAACTGCTTTTGAAAACAGTTAACCACTTGCCTACCAGGCACTAACACCCCCTTCCTGCCAAAGCCATTTTTCAGCTTTCAGCGCTGTCGCACTTTGAATGGCAATTGCACAGTCATGCTACACTGTACCCAAACAAATTTTTTATCATTTTCTTCACAGAAATAGAGCTTTCTTTTAGTGGTATTTAATCACTGCTGTTTTTTTTTATTTTTTACAAAAGAAAAAGACCAAACATTTTGAAAAAAAAATGTTTTTTACTTTTTTCCTGTCAGTAAATTTTGAAACTAAGTAATTTTTCACCTTCACTGATGTGCGCTGATGAGGCGGCACTAATGGGCACTAATAGGCTGAACTGGTGGGCATTGATGAGGTGGCACTTATAGGCACTGATGAGGTGGCACTTATGGGCACTGATTAGGTGGCACTGATGAGGAGGCACTAATATGTGGCACTTATGGGCACTGATGGGTGGCACTGATGAGAACTGATAGGCAGCACTGATGGGCACTGTTAGGTGGCACTGGTGGGCACTAATGGGTGGCACTGGTGGGCACTGATAGGCGGCACTGGTGGGCACTGATAGGTGGCATGGATAGGCGGTACTGATGGGTATTGATGGGTTAGCAGGCGCACGCCCGCTGCACAGTAGGGGTGCCGATGCTCGTGACTGGCAGTCACGATGACCACCGGCCATGCGTGATCATGGGCACAAGAGGCAGAACAGGGACCTGTGTGTGTAAACAAACAAATCCCTGTTCTGTGAGGATGCCAATTTTGTTTGGGTACAGCGTCGCACGACCACACAATTGTCAGTTAAAGCGATGCAGTGTCGTATCACAAAAAATGGCCTGGTCATTGAGCAGCCAAATCTTCCGGGGCTGAAGTGGTTAATGTTGAGATGAAATGTATCTTTCTCTGAAATAAATTTTACTTTGCAACATTGTTGCTTCTACTTAATCTATTTTGTTTTTAAGAATGCCAGAATGTGGACTGTTTTGATGTTTTGGTAAAATATTTTTTTCTCTGTCACTTTCACTTGTTACTCTCCGTCTCACAACAATCTTTACCCAAACTGACACAGGTGTCTTTACAATCCCCAAACAATACAATTTCTGATGCAAATTTAAAATGAGTCACCATTTTTTGTGTTTTTTATTCTTTACAAATAATCATAATCTGAGCCCAAAAAATGTGATATGTGTACCAACATCAGAAATCAAAATGTAATTCCCAAAAAATTGAGGGTAATATCACTATTCTACGCTCACCCACAAGGAACCAGCAAATATCACAGAATAAATCAAGAAGAGTAACTCTTGAGTAATGTAATTCCATCACCTGTATGTCCAAGGAAATGCAGTATTTATGTGTATTTATGTGTAGGAGGTTTTCACATGTGGCAGCTCTGTGGCTTAGAGGTTAGAACTTCTGCTTAACATCCCTGAGCGTCTGGGTTTAAATCCCAAACATGCTGCTTCATGTAGAGAAGTTGTCTCATCTCCCAGGTCCTAAAGCTATGTCTTAATGTGGTAATTATGTGTAGGAGGGTTCCACCACCATTGTAAATTTTGCCAGATACACTATCTAGCCAAACGTATTGGGATACCTGCCTTTACACACACATGAACTTTAATGGCAGCCCAGTCTTAGTCCGTAGGGTTAAAAATTGATTTGGCCCACCCTTTGCAGCTAGAACAGCTTCTGGGAAGGCTAGGAAGGCTGTGCCTATGGGAATGTTTGACCATTCTTCCAGAAGTGCAATTGTGAGGCCGGGCACTGATTTTGGATGAGAAGGCCTGGCTCACAGTCTTTGCTCTAATTCAGCCAAAAGGTGTTCTATCGGGTTGAGGTCAGGACTCTGTGCAGGCCAGTCAAGTTTCTCCAGCCCAAACTCGCTCATCCATGTCTTTATGGACCTTGCTTTGTGCACTGGTGTGCAGTCATGTTGGAACATCCCCAAACTGTTCCCACAAAGTTGGGAGCACGAAATTGTCCAAAATGTCTTGGTATGCTGATGCCTTAAGAGTTCCCTTCACTGGAACTAAGGGGTCTATCCCAACCCCTGAAAAACAACCCCACATCATAATCCCCCCTCCACCAAATGATTTGGACCAGTGCACAAAGCAAGGTCCATAAAGACATTGATGAGTGAGTTTGGGGTGGAGGAACTTGACTGGCCTGCACAGAGTCCTGACCTCAACACAAAAGAACATCTTAGGGATGAATTAGAACGGAGACTGTAAGCCAGGCCTTCTCATGCAACATCAGTGCCTGACCTCACAAATGCCCTTGGAAGAATGGTCAAACGTTCCCATAGACACACTCCTAAACCTTGTGGACAGCCTTCTCAGAAGAATTGAAGCTGTTATAGCTGCAAAGGGTGGGCCAAATGAATTTTGAACCCTATGGACTAAGACTGGGATGCCATTACAGTTCATGTGCGTTTAAAGGCAGGTGTCCCAATACTTAGGCCAATATATTGTATACTGCTTCTGACACTGAGCATGGCTATGGACTTAGGTCTGGTTCACACCATAGAGATGAGGCTGGCTAAGTGGGTAGCAACTCTGTCTAGCAGCATCAGGGTTGCTGGTCAAATTCCCCAACATGCTAATGCTTGTGTCAACGTTTATATGTTCTCCCTGTGTGGATTTCTCACCACAATCCAAAGACATGCTAGCAATTTTATTTGTCTCCTGTCGAAATAGTCTCTAATGTAAGAAAGTTAGTTTTGGACTTTAGATTGGAAGCTCATTGCAGCCAGGGACTGATGTTATGTTTGTTAGCACTAATCATGCCTAGGGACTTGGGCATTTAGAATTGTAGGGTTTACACTGCACAGGTACATATGCTTAGAAAACTGTTGCTTTGTTTATGTGGATGCAAATGGACTTCGATCTTTGACCTGTAGTTGGAGATTTGATGCACATAGCCAAGGGCTAACACAGTTGCAAATAGTATTATGTGTTCCTGCTCATCAGGTGCAATCACTTTAGACATACATGAAGAGACAGGTTGAAAGATACTGGTGGGCGTGTACTTCTCTTGGGCGTGTGTCAATGTGCTAACAATAGAACCAATCTTATATAAAGGGCTGCAGTAGGGGAGGTTCGTTTGGCCTGAAAAGGCCAGTTTTTTTGCTGTGAATTGTGGGGGAGAAGGAATGATATTGTGCATAATGACAATTGCCCAACTAGGGCTGTTTGTGTGCTGAAATTCTTGTGTATTTTTTCAATCAAAAGTGGGTTTATGTGGCCAACCTGTCAGTGTTGTGTGAGTATTGTTCCTGTCTGACCATGCAAACATGGTTTGGGAGCATGTGCTGACCTTCTACGCTTTGATCTCATTGCTTAATCATGTACAAAGAAATGCAACTTCCAGCAGAACATGGTCACCTATGTATGTATGTGTGTGGAATGTGGGCTGGTGGTGGGTGTTATATTTTGAATATGTGCCTTTTTTAATATTATGTTGGAATGCTTTGTAAGAATAATGACTTAAGTATGTTTCTATAATCTTACAGATAACAATGTGATGTGCTGTCCGTTATACGCGGAAAGTAAAGCTGTGTCCACTCTAAGGTTTAGACAAATTTTAGATTGCAAGCTCATATGAGCAGGGCCCTTAAAACCCAATTGCTAACTTTTGCTAAATGTAGCACCATATATCCTGTAGACATTTTTTGAAGCTAGTAAATGAATGTACATAATTTTGTTTCTGCTGGCAAAATAAAAGTACATTATTAAGCTTGTTGCTGTGTTTTTTTCTCTTTTCTTTCTTCTTTTTAATTAGTTTTGGGGGTGGTGGTTTTGGGGAAGTGCAATATCTTTCTTTTATATCTTTTCCTATATAAAAAAACAAATCTCTTCAGCACACCTGCAAGTAAATGATAAAGGTGAAATCTTTATATATAACAGCTGTGGAGAATTGCAGGTAATGAATTCGGCTGGTGGATAGGCAATGTTGTATGTGTCAGCCCTGGTTCACTATAGGCGCGATTTGACATGCAATTTGACGTGGCAATTGCACCGTCCTAATTGGTGCGGCACCGCAATTTCCAAAAGTAGTTTCTGTACTACTATTTGGTGACTTCGGGGTGCGAATTTTATTGACATCAGTGCAGAAACCTGCACAGATGTCTCTGAAATTCCCCCCTGCAGTTGAGACTGACATGCGGGAATGAAATTGTGTGAATTCAGCTGAACTCACACGATTTCCTCCCGCTGTCGATGTGAACCAGGGCTCAAACTGGGCCTTTGTAATTTAGCTTCTGCTATCCCAGGGACACCATTTCTTTTCAAACTCCCTTAAGTTTACCTTCAAATATCATATGTAGAAATACAGATAAGCATATCTGCAAATAAACAAAAATAAAAAAATTCTAATCGTGATTGCGATCAAAAATTCGCAGCTGCGATCAAAAAAGCGTGGTTTCACCTTCTGACCCGGAAATGAGTCATTGTAATCACCCGGAAGTTCCTGTTCTGGTCAGGATCTCCATCTAGGTGGACATGGCGAGGTCCCTCTTTAGCAAAGAGGAGGTGCTGTTCATTTGCCAGGTACGTGTAGGATATGTACTTGTGCTTACTCAATGTGGGGGTGGACGTGGTAGTTAGATTTGGTGTGAGTGGGGTTCATTGATTTGTTTGGCATCACCACACATTTGCTTCTGGCCCATGTGCACACATCACTTCCTACATTTGTTCTGCTGATGTTTATCAGTAAGGACTATGCAAATATAAATGAGCTCCTTTCTATTAAATATATATGACTTGTTTCACAGTTGGGCGACTTTTTAGCAAATTTGGACCTCCGAGTGGCATAACAAGTTGTACCCCATGATCCTCAATGTTAACCATTCATATCTGTGCTACTTCAAGTTGCGACAACTTCAAAGTAGTCCCTGTACTACTTTGGTGTGACTTTCATGCGACTTGAGGTACATAGGGCGCAATATTACAGAGGCATTCCCAGAAGTTGGGACCAAGTTGCAGCAGCAAAGTGGCAGCAAAATAGTGTGACTTTCAGGTCGCAGCAGTGTCAATGAGATTTATGGATAATACCTTTGAATTAGGCCCTATTCCCACTTGTGCATCCTGCAAGTGAGTCAAATTCGTCCCTGCACTACTTTGGTTTGACTTTGATGCGACTTGAGGTCCATATACAGCAAGATCACACAGGCATTGGTCACAAATGGGAACTAATTCAAAGGTGTTATCAAAGAATGTCATTAGGTTCCTTTCACACTTGGCTGACTTTTCATACAACTTGAGGTCCATAAGGCCCCTTTCACACTTGTGCGACCTGAAAGTCCCACAATTTTGCAGCACTTTTTGCCTCAAATTCGATGTGATTTGAAGCAATGCCAGTGTAATCTTGAGGTCTATGGATGCAGGAGTCGTAGGACAAGTCACACAAGTATGAAATGGGCCTTAGGGCCGGTTCACACTGCTGTGCTTTCCAACATCAAGTGTGATTTGCCCCACACTGCAAATCACAGATGATGTCTGTGTGATGCAAACTCAGCCATACAGATAGTATGGTTGAATTTGCATCGCATTCGGATCAAACTCGCACAGGACCCTCTTTTTGGTCTGCAGCAGAATTGGATCGCATGGGTGTTGTCTGAATTTGCAGTTCGTTCTGCGATATGCAAACTGATTTGGGGGTATCATTAGCTTTCTACTGACACTCCCAGCAGTTCTCATATGGCAGTGTGAACTGCCTGCGAGTTGTATTCGCGGGGTTCCTGTATCGCTCCAGTGTGAACTGGCCCTGACCCTAGGTTCACAACTATGCATTTTTTAGTGCGTTTTGCCTCAGCCGGCAAATGTTTATCAACAGCGATAAAGAGAAACAATATATCTCTCGGTTCTTTTAGATCTGGGGCCGTCCAGCTGTTGCAGAACTACAAGTCCCATCATGCCTCTGGGAGTAATTGTAACTGCCAGCCTTGCAATGCCTCAACAGCTGGAGGGCTACTAGTTGCCTACCCCTGTTTTAGATCAAAGGAATGACCTTCCGTCTGAAAATGAGGTCAGTTTAACTACTTTAGGACTAAACCTTTTTCAACACTTGTTGCTTACAAGTTAAAATCTGTATTTTTTTCTAGAAATTTACTTATAACCCCCAAATATTATATATATATTTTATTTTTGCGGAGACCCTAGAGAATAAAATGGCGGTTGTTGCATTATTTTATGTCACACTGTATTTGCGCAGCGGTCTTTCAAAAGCAATTTTTTAGGAAAAAATATACTTCAATGAATTTTAAAAAAAACGAAACAGTAAAGTTAGCCCAATTTTTTTGTTTAATGTGAAAGATGATGTTACCCCGAGAATCGTGATCTTTATTCTAAGCAAAAAAAAAATCACGATGCTCATTTGATCCAGAATCGCGCAGCTCTAATATGGACTTTTCTCATGTTTAATATATAAGCGCTGCATTTATTTGTTATTGTTACTATTGTTTTTACCAGAAAACTGTGCTAGCTGCTTTTATTTAGTTCTTTGTACATTGCACTACATCACAAGCGCAGGTGTTTTGTGTTTTTTTTACCCAATGTGAACAATGCCTAGAGATGTTCACAGCCCTTCTGGAACTGCTTTCATTGTTGGCTCAAGTGTGCCTCTGTTATTTATGCTCAGATACATTCTGGATTGCATTATTTTATAGAGGCTCTGTAATTTTTTGGACCATTTTGAAAATCTCCCGTTCTTTCAAAGCAAAGTTGTTGTTAATAATTTCAAAGGGTGGCTTAAAGTGTCTAAATTGGATGCAATGCTTGACATTTATATTTTTAGTACTGAAAAGCACCTTTTGATCAGCCAGCATTTCATATCTCTCTGCTATTTTGATATTTCAGAGCCACTTGTTGAAAAAAAAAAGGCATTTCTGCTGAGTTTTGTCGGAGTTCGCATTTCTCCAGTGTAAATAAATTTTAGATCTCCGAGTCAATCAAAATAGATGACTATTGTTCTTTGCCGCAGATTTATACAAGATGTTTTTGAAAACACAGAAGATAATGAAAGTGTCCATAGAAACCAGACCAGTAAAATTCCAACTAATATTTTTGTAGTTTGAGCCACAGCATATATAATTTTAGACTAAAGTGGTTCCAAAGGCTTTTTTTTACCTTAAAGTGGATGTAAACCCGATTCATGAAACTTGAGCTGGGCATATATATCTGCAGTGTTTTCTTATCTCTCTTCAAAGCACTATGTCCCATGGCTTTCTCTTGCTCCATTCTTCTGTTATCATCCTGATAACTTTTGACAAGTTCTCTGCCAACTGAGATAAAAGCAGCTGGAATTTTGTGTTGGGGAAGATGCTATAAATAGGTTAGCAGCGTGCTGAGTGATTCAACGAATATCTCTGAAAGTCTCTACCTATGAGGAGAGGGGGTGTGTGCCTTTCCTCCAATCAGCTGGCTTGGCTGTATGCCCAGGCTTCTCTGCAGTGCTAAACAGGGAGAGAAATTTTCCTAACACTATCTGCACTTTCTAAAGAAGATATAAAGCGATAGACAGCAGATATACAAGTAAAACTTATGTAGCAAGATTTGTTTAATCTCTGTGTATTATGTGAGGCTATTCACTTCACTGGGTATATATACTGCTCAAGGTACCAGAACCCTTTCTACTCCGCTGCCTCTGCATGTAATGCAGGTGCCGGCCCTGCATACATCAGAAATATGTGGTAAAAAAAGTCTGGATGGCCGCACTCCAGTTAAATCAGCTTTATTGATCCATATAATAAAATGACAATCCATACAGCAAATGGGGGTAAGAAGTACAGCACAGCTAACGCATTTCACACCTCTCCTGGTGCTTATTCATAGCTAAAACGATAGACTCAAACATGGGTATAGATACATAGACATATGCAAATGACTTAAATGCAATTGATCTTGAAATTAAGACTACCCATGTGTAGGTAATAGAGTACAAGCAGGTAGTTATGCCACGTGTCACTAAAAGAAAAAATAAAGGAAAAAAGGAAAAATGTCAGCTCATACAGAACAATATGACATAAATACCACATATTAGATTGCTTGACACATAGTTACATAGCACAGCTGAAAACCTGAGTGGGATAAGTCTCTCATTCATAAAAAATTGGAGACATCCCACACGAAGTTGAGACCCGCGGGCTTTCTAGTATTTAAACTAAAGATCCAGAAGACCTCTTTCTTACAAAGTAGTCTAAATTTATCTCCACCTCTTTTTGGCAGCACCACTTTCTCAACACCGTGTATAGACAGATCAGCTACGTCCATTTTATGGCCCTCATTCCACTGCTTTGCTACATTAGTACAGTGGTTCTTTTCCATATCATAGAAATGATTGTGAAGCCGATTCCTCAATCTGCGAGTTGCCTGACCCACATATTGGATCGAACAAGTATTGATGTAGACTAAACATCTGGTGTTACAGTTAATGAAGGACAAGATCTTAAAATCCTTATTGGTAGCGGTAGAATGGATTATGTCACCTCTTTTTATGTGAGAGCAACATAAACATCCGCTCATACCGCACCAAAAGGATCCCTTATATTGTAGCCAATGAGAGAGAGATTTTCTACTGGCATACAGACTGGGAGGTAGAGTTCTAACTAAAGTGGGGGCTCTACAGGAGACTGTTCTGACACCCTTGGATAAAATGTGTTCATAAATGGGATCAGTATATAAGACTAGTAAGTATTTATGAATAGTAATCCTAATTTTTCTAAATTCAGCACTAAAGGGAGTTGAGAATACTGGAATGTTTGTAGATTGGAAAGTTATTTTTTTTTTTGTATTGTAACAAACTACTCCTTGTAGTATTACTGACAATATTGATGGCTCGATTAAAAATGGACTTGGAATAACCCCTACTCTCAAAACGTTGCCTCATATCTTCAGCTTCTCTTTTAAAATCTGCATCGCTGCTACAAATACGTGATCTTGATGAGTTGGCTTCTGAATCTGATCCTAATCCTGTTGATTCATCGGGTGGTCATACTGTTATACCATTTAGACTGAGGTTTTACACTATTATCCCCCACAGTATGGATATGGATCTTTTCTAGAAACCTGTGGAGAAGGATCTGACTTACATTGTCCAAAAGTGTTCTGGTGGTTTGGTGTCTGACACTCTCACTACTCCTGAAAAAATGGCTCTCAGGAGTGAGAATTGCAATATTGTTATTAGAAATGCTGACAAGGGTGGCTCTGTAGTAGTCCTTGATTCTGAGTTGTATAAAAATCAAGCTATACAATCTGCCAGGTTTCCTTAGGGATACTGAACAGTTGCTGGTTGATCAACAGGAATTTAAGTGGCATTCGGAATATGTATGGATTACGTGTGATCTGATGACTTTGTACTCATCCCCCATTCTTAAGGTTTACTAGCTGTCACATACTTCTTGAGATATCCTAGCAACTACTCACATGTCCATCACAAATTTATTTTGCATATTTTAGAATATATGTTAACGCATAACTTTTCTATGGGAACCAAGTTCTCCCTTTACCTGGCCAATCTCTACATAGGATGGTGGGAAAGGTCCCGTATTTTTTTTTTTTGGGGGGGGGGGGGGGTCTGTCCCCATCGTCCAGTTATAATGTTTTTTTTTGTTGCTACATAGATGATCTGCTTTTCATCTTTTCTAGGGAGGTGGATAGCTTGCAGGATTGGATCTCATATGTAAAATGATAACAACCTTAATTTACAATTTACTGGTTTTATGGACTCTAAGTCCATTGAGTTCCTAGATGTTACTCTTGTAGGCGAAGAAGATAGAGTGGTATCCAAGGCACATAGGAAACTGTTTGGCGGCAACTCTCTTTTGAGAGCTGATTCTGGCCACCCTAGGCATACCATAAAAAGCATACCAGTGGGACAGTTTTTAAGGCTTAAATGTATTTGTAGCAGCGATGCAGGTTTTAAAAGAGAAGCTGAAGATATGAGGCAACATTTTGAGAGTAGGAGTTATTCCAAGTCTATTCTTAATCGAGCCATCATTATTGTCAGTAATACTACAAAAAGTAGTTTGTTACAAGACAAAAAAAAAAAATTTTCAATCTACAAACATTCCAGTATTCTCAACTCCCTTTAGTGCTGAATTTAGGAAAATTAAGATTACTATTCAAAAATACTTACTAGTCTTATATAATGATCCCATTTATGCACACATTTTATCCAAGAGTATCAGAACGGGCTCCCGTAGAGCCCCCACTTTAGCTAGAACTCTATCATCCAATCTGTATGCCAGTAGAAAATCTCCCTCTCATTCGCTACAATTTGAGGGTTCCTTTTCAGTGCGGTATGAGTGGATGTTCCTATTGCTCTCACATAAAAAGAGGTGACATAATCCTTTCTACCTCTACCAATTAGGATTTTAAGATCTTGTTCTTCAACAACTGTAACACCAGATGTTTAGTCCACATTATTACTTGTGAGTTATGTTCGATCCAATATATCGATTTCTATATGTACATATGTATGGGATATGTATGTATGCTTGCTATAGCTGGGGTATATATATATTTTCTTTGGGGGACATGTCACTATAATAATTATAATGAGTACATTTTGGTATCTATGTTTTGTTTTGTTCTTAAATTGTGCAGGTTTTATATCTGCTTTTCAAGTTTTTACAACTAATGGTTAAATGGGTAGTCCTGCTTTTCTAAAGAAAGAAAATGTTGCGCTAGCAAAAGTGAAAAATCAATAAGTCAATGTGAGAAAAATCAAAACATGATAGTCCATAAACCACTGTGATGTTCCAGCTTCACTTGGTAACAAATATTGTGAATTAGTCTATTCAATATAAAAGGTCCAAACCCAGTGCGTGGTGTCTACCTCCACCCAATGATCCACACAAGGTTTACCAGATAATATTGACCATCCACTACAGATGGTCATACTGGCATGCAGGGCTTTTTTTCTCAAACAATAGGTGCTGGAACTCAACCACGACCCCCAAAACCCCTCCCCCCACACACACCCTCCAAATCACATCAAATAGTGGGTATGGTCATATTTCACAAACAGTAGAAGGGTCTTAAAGGGGGATTAAATATCAGGATTTCATTACATACAGAGTGCAGAGTTCATGGGGGTTACACACAGAGTGCAGAGCTGTCACTTGTAAACACAGAAACCGGACTTCTGTGTTTAGAAGTGATTGTGGTGAGCAGGCACCAAAGGGTCTGAGCCAGAGGTGGTAGAACTGAGTTCCACCAAGTTCCCCCTGAAAAAAAACCCTGCTGGCATGTAATGGTGGTCTCTCTGGATTCTTAATGTCGGTGAGCCATCCTGGGCCAATTGATGTATACTTCACTGGCTAGATGCTCCGTGGGTATATATGCAAACAGAGAAGACCCCGCATAGCGTAACTCCATATAACTTTAAAGTTTATTAAAAAGGCAGAAAAACTACTCACATGTTTAAAATTCAAAAGTGCTTGTACAATAAAAATGCGTGGGTATGCACACCCCATTTCCTATTTGCCTCCAGTATTGTATGTCATCACCTCACAACAGGCTCTGCCCTACGTGTTTAGTCACAACTGACGTCATCTGCGTTTCTATCAGGATGGTTAACTACCTGCTTGTATTCTATTAGCTACACATGGGTGGTCTTGATTTCAAGATCAACTGCATTTAAGTCATTTGCATATGTCTATGTATATATACCCATGTTTGAGTCTATCATTTTAGCTATGATTAAGCACCAGGAGAGGTGTGAAACACCTTAGCTGTGCTTTACTTATTACCCCCATTTGCTGTATGGATTGCCATTCTATTACATGGATCAAAAAAGGTGATTTAAATGGAGTGCGGCCATCCGGCAATTTTTTTTACCACTTTCCTTATACTTACTTGGCTTAATGGGGGATGATTAAACAGAACTCGTCCCTGTATACGCTCTACACATATGTCAAAGTCCTTGCACCAACATAATACTCCACAAGTAATATTGCATAATATTGTGACAGCTTCACAAACATGCATAAACGTCAGGACAAAGGATCAATTAAAAAAAAAAATTAACTTTCATTAACATGCTTTTCTGCACACAAAAATATATAATTTTGCCTAACTTATGAGCCTGCCTTAAAGAAGAGCTTTATTAAAACCAGCAATTTTTGAGATGATGAACACTTTGGTCAGGACTATGTAACGTACAATATACAGCAGGTAATATAAGTATTGAACACGTCACCATTTTTCTAGGTAAATATATTTCTTAAGGTGTAATTGACATGAGACTGTTACCACATGTTGGTAGCAACCCATGCAATCCATACATACAAAGTAATCAAAACAAATACGTTCAGAAATGAAGTTATGTGTAATAAAATGACACAGGGAAAAAGTATTGAACACACTAACTGAAATTTATTTAATACTTCGTAGAAAATCCTTTGTTGGTAATGACAGCTTCCTGTATGGAGAAACTAGTCGCATTCATTGCTCAGGTGTGATTTTGGCCCATTCTTCCACACAAACTTCAAATCTTGAAGGTTCTGTGGGCCTCCTCTATGAACTCTGATCTTTAATTCTTTCCATAGACTTTCTATTGGATTCAGTCAGGTGATTGGCTGAGCCATTCTAGCAACTTTATTTTCTTTCTTCAAAATCAAATGAGAGTTTCCTTGGCTTTGTGTTTGGGATTATTGTCTTGCTGAAATGTCCACCCTTGTTTCATCTTCATCATCCTAGTAGATGGCAGCAGATTTTTAACAAGAAAGTCCTAGTACATTTTTCCATTCATCCTTCCTTCAATGACGTGAAGTTTGCCAGTACCGTATTCTAAAAAACAGTCCCACACAATGATGTTCCCACCTCCAAACCTCACTGTTGGTATTGAGGTGGTTTTGGGATGATGTGCCATTTGACCTCTAAGCATGGTGTGTATTATGGAATCCAAAGATTTCAATTTTGGACTGTCTAAATGTTGTGCAGAAAATGTTAAATGAGCTTCAACCTGTTTTTTCTTTAGCAATGGAGTCTTGCGTGGTGAGCGTGCATACAGGCCATGGCGGTTGAGTGCGTTACTTATTGTTTTATTTGAAACAATTGTATCTGCTAATTCCAAGTCTTTCTGAAGCTCTCCACAAGTGGTCCATGGCTCTTGGACAACTCTTCTGATAATTCTGATCACTTCTCTGTCAGAAATCTTGTGAGGAGCACCTGGTCATGGCCGGTTTATGGTGAAATTATGTTCTTTCCACTTTCGGATTATGGCCCCAACAGTGCTCACTGGAACAGAAATCCTTCTGTAACCAACGCCATCATTATGTTTTGCAACAATAAGGTTGCAAAGGTCTTGAGAGAGAAAGCTCTTTGCTTTACCCATCATGAGATGTTTCTTGTGTGACAACTTGGTAATGAGAAACCTTTTTATAGGCCATCAGTTGAGACTGAACCAGCTGATATTAATTTGCACTGGCAAGGGGCAGGGTTGCTTTCTAATTAATTATAGATTTCAGCTGGTGTCTTGGCTTTCCTTGCCCTTTTGTACCTACCTTGTGTGCAACACTTTTTCCCTGTGTCATTCCATTTTCTTACACATAACCTAATTTATGAACTTACCGTATATACTTGAGTATAAGTCGAGTTTTCCAGCACAGTTTTTTGTGCTGAAAGTGCCCCCCTCGACTTATACTCGAGTCTAGCACCTTTCTGCAGCAAAAAATTTCATTTTCCGAACCAACTTTGGGGCCCTGTATCTCAGGGCCACTTTGTGCTAGGAACCCCAAATTTGGTGTGCAAACCCAGTGGAACTACAACATATCCAAAGCTGGGGTTCCTAGCACTAAATGGCCCCGAGATACGGGGCCCTAAAATCGGTTCGGAAAATGTCATTCTCTGCTGCTGAAAAGTGCTTGACATTTTCTGAACCGACTTTGGGGCCACGTATCTCAGGGCCACTAGGTGCTAGGAACCCCACATTTGGTGTGCAAACCCATTGGAACTGGTACCATAACATATCCAAAGCTGAGGTTCCTAGCACTAAGTGTCCTTGAGATATAGGGCCCCAAAGCCAGTTCGGAAAATGTCATTCTCTGCTGCAGAAAAGTGCTTGACATTTTTTGAACCAATTTTGGGGCCCTGTATCTTGGTACTAGAACCCCCAGCTTTGGATATTTTATGGTGCTAGTTCCATTGAGTTTGCACACCAAATTTGGGGTTCCTAGCACTAAGTGGCCCCGAGATACGGGGCCCCAAAATCGGTCAACCGTGTCCATCTGCAGCAATGTCATTTCGGGACCATTTGGGTTCAGAGACCCCAAATTTTGGCTGCAGCTAGGGGGCATCTAGAAACCCTTAACTACCGTGTTTGAAGTTCGGGGAACCTATGGCTGCAAATGGGCACAGTGAGGCATGCTAATGGAAACAGTGAGGCTGCAAATGGGCATTGTTGACCCTCTTTTCCACTTACAGTAGCTGTGCATTTCTCACCCTCGTCTTATACTCGGGTCACTAAGTTTTTCCCATTTTTTTGTGGTAAATTAGGGCCTCGACCTATACTCGGAACGACTTATACTCGAGTATTTTACGGTATTTTGTTTTCTTTGTATGTGTGGATTGCATGGGTTGTTAACGACATGTGGTGAAAATTTCATGTCAATAGCACCTTTATAAATAGATTTACCCAGAAAATTGGTGAAGTGTTCAATGCCCTATTTTACCTGCATTATATGAAGTGCAGGAGTCAGGAGTAAAAATGCCCATAGAGTAATCATGTTTTTGTGAAGTAGGCGGGCAAAATTAACAAAAAAAAAAGATATTCCTCCATCCAAGCCCACCACAACAATACATGCATTAAAGATGCATATGTGATGCAGTGCCCAGGGGTGCCCATGCATTAAGATGGCCCTGGAGGAGCCAAGTAAGTTGAATGGGTGAAGATCTGCTCTAAGCTCACAGCACCCAGATAAATTAAGGAGTAATTAAGATGTGGTGCTCTGGATTACTGCTCTTTATACTATAGCTTGTTGTATGTATGATGTGTCCGAATAGCCAAACTTACTAAGCACATTTCCAAGGACCTTATAGTAAATCCTGATGCTCCAGGTCAACGAGGGAGGTGTATCTGGTTATCTGAGATTTCATATGGGAAATGCATACTTTTCTTCACCTATATATATATATTAAACTGACTTTCCCTAATAATGGATTTTGTCATTTGTAATAATGAATGGATTACACCTGCCAATCTCTTTTCTTGCCCTTCCATCGCACTGTGCCATGAGGAATAGATCTGGCCTCCGCTGTATAATTTGTCTGCATTACACATAGTTCTAAATTGCTACTCAGCCTTAAAATAATATTGGTTATTTTTAGAATATGCTTGAAATGTTGCTATGAGTGGCTGGTGAAACCAGAAATTAGCTAGGCAAATGTGAATTCTATGTGGGACTGGCTTGTTCGTTTTAATAGTTTTTAATCGTTTTTAATAGTTTTTGACCCATCACATGGCAGTTTTTATGAAGCCATATCTTTTATGTAATATCGTGAAGAATTGAGTATCTATTCAATGAAACAAATCTAGAGTTTTGCTGTCAAACTGCTGCGTCATAACATCCTTCAACTGTCAATTGCTGGCCAAAGAACTAAAAGAGTCATGTGATCATTCATCAACTGCCACCTATAATGTGAAGTAAATCAGAGTGCCGGGAGCTCTAATCTGGATATACCTCATTCACTGCGGTGGCATTGACTTTGAAAGTGTGCTTACTGCAGGCAACATTGAGTATGTTAAAGTGGTTGTAAACCCTTATATAAACCTGCTGAAGTGGCTAGCCTCAGGTGATACACAGAGGAGAAATCAATCCTCCTATATAAGTTGTACCTGTTTATCTGCAGCCCTTTCTTCTCTACATTTATTCAAAGGCCAGAACTTATACAGCATTTCTCATCTTCAGAAGTTAGGGGGTGGGGATGTGATGTCACATGCTGCACAGCACAGAGCAGATAGGTGAGTGTAATTTTTAGACCTGAGTGAAGGGAATGGACACACCCCCCCTCTACACAATAGGGAAACCTGCATAGCTGAGGCTGTCTGTGTTAGAGCCCCCCCTTACCCATCCCCCTAATCACTTGGAGTTGACTTTAATTGAATGAGAAGTGTACCTTGTGCTGGTGGCTCCTATTCATTCATAAAATCTGCACAATAGCCCCCAGCAATGAAAAGCACAGAAGATTACCGCTGTGAAGGTGTGGAAGGGGGAGGTTTAATCTCAGCAGCACCAGAAGATTACCACTATAGGGGTATGGCATGGGGTTCTTATTAACCCCCACAAAACCAAAAAATTGCCGGGGGGGGGGCTTTAACCCCTTAGTGATTAGTGGTAAAACAAATATTAATGACTAAACACACTTTTGCAACTTTGACATGTCTTAGTAAAACTGTACATATCATCACAACTACTTTGTGTATCTTTGTGTATCTGGGTGAAATATACTGTTTATTTTCAGGACACAATGAGCTTTTTGGTAGCAATGGATATTTCCTGTTTTCTTTTAATTTCTTTTTTTACTATTATTAAAGGAAAACGGGCCCAAAATAGTAAAAAAAAAAAATCTATTAAATCTTCTGCCCTTGTTGTTTTAACTTTGGATAGTAAAACATTTTTTTCTGCCAGTAAATACTTTATACAGCCCACTTCCTATTTCTTGTCTGGTTATTAATCTAGGCTTATGACATCATGCACAGCTTTCTCTCTCACTTTGGGAGAGTTTGCCAGGAAGGGAGGGGGGGATGAGTCACAAGAGGACCAATGAGAGCTGCAGAGCTGGAGGTGTGCCTCTGTGTGTCTGTGTAAATCCAGAAAGTGAACGGGCAGCAGTTTCAGCTGCCCACAGTTAAAAGGGCTGCAGCCAGACTCAGTGGAGGGAGATTTCTGCAACATATTTGGCAAGTACAGAATCCCAGTATATATAAAATAATATGTGGTTGGAGGGAAACTTCAGAATGGCAAAGAAGTTGTTATTACTAATTATGTGAGCAGACAGCAGTTCCTCATTAAGCTGTAAAGTTCTATATTTCTTGCTATTACAATAATTGATGTTTGTATGCGTAGTACAGCCCAGAAACAGTAGTGCACATTTTGTATTCCACCTAAAACACACTGACACTAACTGATACTGATACTAGTTTAAAAAATGCTTTTTTAAAAAAGAAAATCCTACCCAAAATATACTGACCCTGACCTTTGACCCTAACCTTGGCCTTTGACCCTTACCTTGACCCTAACACAGACGCTGGCACTGACCTACGTCAAACCTTAATCTAGCTATTTTTTTCTTTATTTTTTTCTTTATTATTATCTTTACACACTATTGTTTGTTGACTTTTTTTTTTCTGCAAGGAATATATCTTTCTCTCCATTCAGAAGAGTAATAAAAACCCAGGGGCGGGCTGCACAGTGACTGATCACTGCGATAGCCAATCAGAGGCTATCACAGAGATCAGGTGACCAGGGGAGCCCTGGTTCCAGATTGTTAGTACCTCTGTGCTGAGAGGCGCGCTCC
The DNA here is from genome assembly GCA_037952925.1 of Lithobates clamitans. Taxonomy (NCBI): domain Eukaryota; kingdom Metazoa; phylum Chordata; class Amphibia; order Anura; family Ranidae; genus Lithobates; species Lithobates clamitans. Next base: position 1,998,412 of record JBBGZY010001308.1, read on the forward strand.
CAGCACACAGACAGGTACGCAGATATGCGGCTTCATGGATAACACCTACTTCCAGGAGGCAGAATATCTGTGTACTGTTGGTGGGAAGGGGTTAAGTATCACTAATGTCCCGTACACGCGGTCGGATTTTCCGATGGAAAATGTCCGATCGGAGCGTGTTGTCGGAAATTCTGACCGTGTGTGGGCTCCATCGGACATTTTCCCTCGGATTTTCCGACACACAAAGTTGGAGAGCAGGAGATAAAATTTTCCGACAACAAAATCCGTTGTCGGAAATTCCGATCGTGTGTACACAAATCCGACGGACAAAGTGCCACGCATGCTCAGAATAAATAAAGAGATGAAAGCTATTGGCCACTGCCCCGTTTAAAGTTCCGACGTACGTGTTTTACATCACCGCGTTTAGAACGATCGGATTTTCCGACAACTTTGTGTGACCGTGTGTATGCAAGACAAGTTTGAGCCAACATCCGTCGGAAAAAATCCTAGGATTTTGTTGTCGGAATGTCCGAACAAAGTCCGACCGTGTGTACGCCTTATAACTCCTGCAAGCTATCTCATATTTAGTGTACAAACTGATGCTAATTAAATTCGGAGGCTTCAAACAAGTCAGTTATCCAAAACATACCACAAAAACCTTGGCACTGAAACTAAATATTGCAGCAAATGCTGGTTTTGTTAGTTTTATCTTTTAATAACTAGATCTCTGGAAGGTTTTACCCCCTTCTGACCAGGCCATTTTTGCTTCTTAGGACTGCACTGCTTTAACTGGTAATTGCACGGTCATGCAACACTCTACCCAAACAAAATTTTATAATTTTTTCACAGAAATAGAGGTTTTCTTTGGTGGTATTTGATCACCACTGGGTTTTTTTATTATTTGCACTAAAAACGAAAAATGATTGAACATTTTGGAAAAAAAAATTATTTTTTTTACTTTCTTCTATATAACATATCCAAGAAAAAAATAAATAAAATGTTCCATACATTTTGTCCAAAATGTATTCTGCTACAAAAAAATCCCCAATACGTGTATATTGATTGGTTTGCCTGAAAGTTATTGTATCTACAAACTATGGGATATATACTGGAATTTTTTTTATACTACTAATGGTGGTGATCAGCGAATTATAGTGGAACTGCGATGGTGTCGCGGACAATCTGACACTAACTGACGCTGGGGGTGGGGGTTGGCGGGTGAACTGACTAACTGCCACTGACATCATCAGTGACATTAACACAGTGATCAGCGATCAGGCTCCCCTGTGTACAATCACAGCTTTATACCCAGGAAAAAGAGAAATCCCCCTTTCATTGGGACTTTTAAGGCAACATACACATATATTATGGCAAAAAAATTGTATTTATTGAATATGCATAAAAATATCCGACCATAGCAATGATCGATTATTAAAAAAACATCAAAGTTTATACAAAAAATGTACACACATGAAAAAACAACAAAAACAAAAAAAAACAATTTACATGAAAAATATGACAGCAAAATTGTACTCTCCGGTGTATAGTAATTCCCGGTACCCGATGCGTTTCTGGTTAAACACCTTCGTCAGGGGTATAGGATAGGAGTATGTATGGTCATAATTTGTTTTTACATGCAAAAATGATTCCTTAAAGGAAAGTGGGTGAAGCAACTGTGCCAGCGGGGGTGTGGATGGGCGCCAACCAAACAGCGGTGAGGTCAATGTCCATAGATTTATATAGGATGGGAGGCTGGTCAGAGCTTTAAATAAGGCTCCAGGTCAGTAAGTGACTCCAAAGTATCCTTTGTCCTATGGGTGTCTCTCAACCTATAGGTGTAAAAAAGTCTGAAAGTTGGCGTCTCCCCGCTCTGCAGTGCTTGAAGCTCTAAACCCGGAAGCGGGCGGGCCGCCTGTTTACAGTACATTGTGCGTGGGTGGTCCATAAGTGCCTAACTAGCTATTCATTTTAATCTTTTTAGCTGGAGTTCTGCTTTAAAGATTTGTTTAAAATAAATTCACTGTACCAATACTTGACTCAACAGACAGTGATTTTTATAAGTTGACACTATATCAGTTTCCATGTGTCAATCACTCATGTAAACTGGTACTGTGTTTGCACATGATATTAAGATTGATGTCATCTTGATGAAATGTGTAGCAAAGTCATAACAGATGGGAAATCTAGTCGATATTGTTAGTCTACCTTTACTTCTAATTTTACAAAACAAGCAAATGTGAGCATTATAGCCTCATCTTTGAACCTTCACTTTTGCGGATTTCGCCCAGCGATTCAATCACAAGCTAAGTATTAACTGATCCCTGATAGTGACATACAGGATAAAACCGTAGGAAATGTGAACAGAAAATAACTGAGATGAGGGAATTGGACAAGAGCTGGAAAAGAGACGCTTGAGCACATTTATATTCCGTACGAGTTAATGTAATGTTCAAATAAGAAATCCATAGTCTTATATCTCTAGATATGAAAGAGAATTTCAGTGGACACTATTGAAACTAGTACAGTCAAAGTTGAGTAGGCAGAGACCTTTCTTCATACTGGTGCAGGTAGTATTAAGTTGGGGAGTTGGTGGACACCAACATAAGAACTACCCTGTTTCCCCGAAAATAAGACCTAGCGGGATTGTCGATGAGGGCTGCAATATAAGCCCTACCCCCCCAAATAAGCCCTAGTTAAGGTTCTTGTAGGTCTTATTTTCAGGGTAGGGCTTATTTTCGGGGAAACAGGGTAGGGCTTATTTGGGGGGTAGGGCTTATATTGCAGCCTTTACCGACAATCATGCTAGGTCTTATTTTCGGGGAAACAGGGTATCAACTGAGCTGGTGGTCCCAGTCAATTGTGTGGCTCTGCCTTGGATGTGAAAAGTGAAACATACCATAAAAATCTCATATCAACAATGTAGTGATATACTGTATATATTATGGATTTTATTAACATATATCACTTCATTGTTTATATAAGATATTTATGTGTGTACGGGTTAAAGGAAAAGCATGGCCATACTTCTCTTGTGGGCCACAGGGGTGCACTTACTGAATCAGACATCACAGAACCACTCCAGGCTCTTGAAGAATCCCTACCATATTGTCAGGATCCATGTAGTTGCCTGATCGGCGGCTGGTTAAGCTTCTCAGCGTGCAGCTGAGATTTGGAGCCAGCTGCTCCTGCCCTCGCCCCAGCCCTGTGATCCAGTGAGCGCTGGAGGGGCAGAGCAGAAAGCAGCGACTGATAGTCATTGATCTCTGTTCAGAGCTAACCGAGTATGGTATGATTCACTTTTTATTGTTCTTTGCATGTTAGTCCTGAAGAAGGAGGAGGTTTTTCCCTTGAAATGAGATTGGTGCTAAGGAGCACCTAGAACAAATGTTCATATCGCCTAAAAAATTATTTAAGAAGGGCATTTACACCCTGAAGCTGGGTTCACACATGTGCGGTGTGAATTTCCGGTCCCTTTTCATTGCAAATTTCCAAAGCAGCTGTTTAGAGGTTCAGCAGTGATTTCAGATATGGTCCAGATGCAAATTTTCAGAGCCGGCGGCCACTGGTATCTTAACCAATAGCCGATTGTTAAGGAGTGGGCCGGGTATCTGGCCGCCGCGTCCTTAACCAATGACTCATCAGCTGTCAGGGGGTTCCTCAATGTAAACCAAAGAATTGCCGGCAATAAAATTTGAGAAAAAAACAATGTGAGGGTCCCCCCAATCCATACCAGGCCCTTTGGGTACCCCCAAAGAAGAAAAGCATATCTTCTACTCCATGTGATCTTCTACATGTCCCAAGACTTCCATCATAGGGACATAAAGGGCCACAATTTATTTATGCCAGTGGTTGATACAGTGCTATGTACTCTGTTGAATCTCTTTTGTATATACAGCCTCATTGTATTACTTTTTATGAATTTTTCAAGTCTTTTAATGATGTTTGATTAGTAAACATTGTGATTTTATAATTGCACACAGTCTATGTTTATGTTGTCCTTAAAGTCCCACAACATGGGGGTTTAGTTCTCATAGTTTTCAAGTGATATGAACATTTGTACTAGTCACTTTCAAATACCCATCTTGTTTCAGAGGAAAGCCCCCCCCCCCCATTCTTAAGGGCTAATGTGCAAAAGTACAATATAAAAAAAAAAAAATATTTCATATAAATAATGTAGTAATATATGTTATATGGATTTTACAGTGCCATGAAAAGAGTAAGAATATCCCTTGAATTTTCCCACATTTTGTCATGTTACAACCAAAAACGTAAATGTATTTTATTGGGATTTTATGTAATAGACCAACACAAAGTGGCACATAATATTGAAATGAAAGCAAATAAATATCTGAAAAGTGTGGCATGCATTTGTATTCAGCCCCCTTCACTCTGTTACCCCTAACTAAAATCTAGTGGAACCAATTGCCTTCAGAAGTCACCTAATTAGTAAATAAAGTCCACCTGTGTGTAATTTATTTTTATTTTAAATACAACTGTTCTGTGAAGCCATCAGAGGTTTGTTAGAGAACCTTAGTGAACAAACAGCATCATGAAGTCCAAGGAACACACCAGACAGGTCAGGGATAAAGTTGTGGAGCACTGTTCAATCCATGATCCGAAAATGGAAAGAGAATGGCACAACTGCAAATCTACCAAGACATGGCCGTCCATCTAAACTGACAGGCCGGGCAAGGAGAACATTAATCAGAGAAGCAGCCAAGAGGTCCATGGTAACTCTGGAGGGGCTGCAGAGATCCACAGCTCAGGTGGGAGAATCTGTGCACAGGACAACTATTAGTCGTGCTCTCCATAAATCTGACCTTTATGGAAGAGTGGCAAGAAGAAAGCCATTGTTGAAAGAAAGCCATAAAAAGTTTAGTTTGCAGTTTGTCATGTTGGGGACACAGCAAACATGTGGAAGAAGAAGGTGCTCTGGTCAGGCAACAAAATTGAACTTTGTGGCCTAAAAGCAAAGCGCTATGTGTGGCTAAAAACGAACACTGCACATCACCCTAAACACACCCACTGTGAAACCTGGTGGTGGCAGCATCATGTTGTGGGGATGCTTTTTTTTCAGTAGTTACAGGGAAGCTGGTCAGAGATGATGGGAAGATGGTTGGAGCCAAATACAGGACAATCTTGGAAGAAAACCTGTTAGAGTCTGCAAAAGACTTGAAACTGGGGCAGAGGTTCACCTTCCAGCAGGACAATGACCCTAAACATACAGCCAGAGCTACAATGTAATGGTTTAGATCAAAGCATATTCATGTGTTAGAATGGCTTTGCCCAGTCAAAGTCCAGACCTAAATCCAATTGAGAATCTGTGGCAAGACTTGGAAATTGCTGTTCACAGACGCTCTCCATCCAATCTGACAGAGCTTGAGCTATTTTTCAAAGAAAAATGGGCAAAAATGTTAATCTCTAGATGTACAAAGCTGGTAGAGACATCCCCAAAGAGACTTGCAGCTGTAATTGCAGCAAAAGGTTGTTCTACAATGTACTAACTCAGGGGATCTGAATACAAATGCACGTTACACTTTTCAGATATTTATTTGTAAAATATTTTGAAAACCATTTATCATTTTCTTCCCACTTCACAATTATGATCCACTTTGTGTTGGTCTATCACATAAAATCCAAATAAAATAAATTTACATTTTTGGTTGTAACATGACGCAATGTGGAAAATTTCAAGGCGTATGAATACTTTTTCAAGGCAATGTATATGGATTGTAAGAACATCAAATAGAGCCAACACATTTTGGGGGAAAAGCCTCCCCCTTCGTCTGGGCTAACGTGCAAAAGAACAATAAAAAGTGAATCATAGAATAAATATGTCATATAGACAATATAGAGATATGCATTATATGGATTTTTCCCAAAATTGGGTGTTTACTGAGAAGCACCTAATAAAAAGTTCATATCACTTAAAGTGTTACTAAACCCACAACAGTAAAATCAGTCTGTATATGCAGTAAAGCATGCTGGTTACACTCACTGTGAAACCTAAGGGGTTAATCCTCTGCATTGTGTAAAAAGTCTGTTTGATCCTGTATTCTCCTATCCTCCCCTCCTTCCACTATCCCCAATCCATCTCCTGATAAGACAGAGCCTTTGGAGTCGGTGTGTATTGTTTGGTGTGTAGTGCTAGAGAGTTTTTTTTTTCTGGGGAGGGTGCATGTGATCAGCACAGAGCCAATCAGCATTGTCCAGACAGAGGGTCAGGGGTCCTGCAGCCTCACAGGACAGTCAGAGCAGAATTAAAACTCCACCTACAAGCTTTAACCAGGCACTGATAAAAGTCACAAGACTGCTATATACTGCTGATGAGAAAAGGTATTTAGCAGTTTACATTTACTAAATATTCGCCCAAATCGTCCCCTTCGCTCCTCCCAGGACCTCCTGCTCTCTAGCTCCCTTGTTACCTCCTCTCATGTTCGCCTTCAGGACTTCTCCAGAGCCTCTCCCATCCTCTGGAACTCCCTGCCCCAGTATATCCGATCAGCCCCTAACCTGTTCATCTTTAGGAGATCCCTGAAAACTCACTTATTCAGAGAAGCCTATCCCACACCCACCTAACAAATTTCCCCGAGCCACCCCCATCAAATCATTCCCTGCATCTATTACCTTTTGTACCACCACCCTCTCCCTTTAGAATGTAAGCTCAACGAGCAGGGCCCTCCTGTACCTTCTGTATTGTACTGTAATTGTGCTGTCCTTCCCTCTACATTGTAAAGCGCTGCGTAAACTGTTGGCGTTATATAAATCGTATAATAATAATAATAATAATAATAAATAGATTGCATTTCTATATTCTGTATACTGTGGGAGACCAGATATAGTGAATGCGGAGTCCTGTGTTTACTAACACTTTAAAGGTCTTTTTGAAATGTTTATTGATTGATAAAAATAAAATACAGCCAACATAATATGGGTGGAAGGCATCCCTGTTCTTCAGGGCTAAAGGTGCAAAAAATAATAATAAGTGAAACATACCATTAATATCCCAGAAAACAATGGAGTGATACAGTATATGTTAGATGGATTTTATATGGATTTTAAGAACATCAAATAATGCCAAAGTGTTTCTTGGGAAAAGCCTACCCTTCTTCAGAGTTAACCTGCTAAGAACAATAAAAAATTAAACACACCATCAATATATCATATAAACAATGTAGAGTTATATGTCCATAAACTATATATACATGTCCCAACATTGTATGTATGAGATATTTATGATATGTTTCACTTTTTTATTGTTCTTTTGTACATTAGCCCTGAAGAGGGGGAAGGCTTTGAATGGTCACTGAGTAGTAACTAGTACAAAATGCATATTGCTTAAAGGTCTTTTTGAAACATTTATTGGTTGAGAGCATCAAATACAGACAAAACATTCAGGGGGGAAAAACCCACACCTTCTTAAGGGCTAAATGTGCAGAGCATAATAAAAAAGTGAACCGTACCGTAAATATGTCATATAAAAAATGAACAGACATAGGTCAATAAAAATCCATATAACATATATTACATTGTTTATATGAGGTATTCATGGTACATTTCACTTTTTCTTGTTCTTTTATACATTAGCCTAGAAGAAGGGTGAAGCTTTCCCCCTGAAACAAGATGGGCAATAGGAAGTGACTTGTACAAATGTTCATATCACTTAAATGTCTTTTTACTTTCATTGTTTTTTATTAGAGCTATCCAAATATAAGAATTACAGAAATATCCAGTATACAGATAACATATGCCAATGGCAACATACAAATCTTTCATAAGAACATTGAGGGCGTCTGAAAGGGAAAGTAAAATTGCCATTTAGAACACATACTAAGAAACAAAATAATAGATGGTATCCTTCGATCCCAATAACTATGTATTAGATTCCACTCGTAGGGTGTCGGGCTAGGGGAGCCCCTAGACCAATGGATAAGAAGGGAAGGGAGATATTGGAAAAAACAAACCAGTCTGAGTATCACACCAACCTTCTAAACCCCTCGATCCACTGGTTATCCCAATGGTGGGGATACCTAAGTAAGGCCTACAAAAACTAAATACATGGGAGGTTTAACCGCCCTTTAGGATCATTGCCATGTACTGTATAGAGTGGAGAAATCAATTGATGGCTTTTGGAAGCCGGAGATTTTGCCCCCAGAGAGAGTAAAAAAAAAAAGGAAGAAGGGACTGTAGGGCAGAGCTCCAACCTAATCCCATGAGATACTGAAATGTAACTAGAAAAAAAACAGTTTTCAACAAAAAATCTGAATCGGAACTATCCATAGGTTACAGTAACATCATCATGGAAGAGACAAATTAGGGAGAGGAAATTCAAGATAGCAGAATGAAATCATACAGAGCAAGGAGATGTCAGACACCTGGGGGCATGAGAAAGCTAAGAAAATTTTGTGGGAGACAGAGACTTTTGTATGTATTCGATCCAGGGTTCCCAGACCAAATTTGTGGGTAGAGTCCTGAAGAATGCTCACTGCCTTTTCTTGGACCATTATCCAAGATACCTTTCATTTTGCTGCATCACAGGAAACGGCTGGCTGCTTTCAAGCTCGAACAATAGTGAGCTTAGTGCCCCCGTAAGCTGCAAAGGCAGCCATACAAGGTCATACACATGCCCTGTCTGTGATGCTTTGCATTGTTGCAAAATTTAACCCCCCCTCCCGTTGGATTTGGTGGGCAATGATGATTATGGAACACGTCTTTAAGTGAATGGGTCCACAACACAACAGCCCTGCATCTATCTTTGTAGTCTTCGGTAGTCCGATTCCATAGAATCCATAGAATCCCTTACTCTTACAAGTAGGGAGGCTGGATCGGGTTTCAGCTTCCTTTGTGCAGGGGTCGGATCCAGAGTCTAGAGGGGCACTGCCCAAAAATAAGGTGTTGCTTACAGAACTGAATTTAACATATAATACATTGTACAGAGGTCAGTAGTATGTAGGGCAGTGTACAGAGGTCAGTAGGATGTAGAGCAGTGTACAGAGGTCAGTAGGATGTAGGGCAGTGTACATAGGTCAATAGGATGTAGGACAGTGTACATAGGTCAGTAGGACGTAGGGCAGTATACAGAGGTCAGTAGGATGTAGGGCAGTGTACAGGGGTCAGTAGGATGTAGGGCAGTGTACGGAGGTCAGTAGGATGTAGGGCAGTGTACATAGGTCAGTAGGATGTAGGGCAGTGTCATAGGTCAGTAGGATGTAGGGCAGTGTACATAGGTCAGTAGGATGTAGGGCAGTGTACATAGGTCAGTAGGATGTAGGGCAGTATACAGAGGTCAGTAGGATGTAGGGCAGTGTACAGGGGTCAGTAGGATGTAGGGCAGTGTACGGAGGTCAGTAGGATGTAGGGCAGTGTACATAGGTCAGTAGGATGTAGGGCAGTGTCATAGGTCAGTAGGATGTAGGGCAGTGTACATAGGTCAGTAGGATGTAGGGCAGTATACAGAGGTCAGTAGGATGTAGGGCAGTGTATAGTGGTCAGTAGGATGGTGTACAGAGGTCAGAGGAGAGGGGAAGACAGGGGGCAACAGGACAATGTACAGGGGGCAGTGGAATGAAGAGCAGTGTACAGAGATGATTAGAATGTAGGACAGTTTACAGGGATCAGTAGAGCAAAGGACTAAGTGTCACCAGGTGGGTCAGAACAGTACACATGGGGGGGTCGAAAGGGCACAAACCAGGGGGATGGGAAGGCACACACCAGGGGGCTGGGAGGGCAGGAGGACACACAAGGGGAGGGTCAGGAGGGCATACACTGGGGGGATTGGGGGGGCACACACCAGGGGGCAGTCATGATGCTTTATTGAGCTCAATTTCTCACTGTACTAGGAGATGCAATCACATTTGTCAGCTAACAGCACCTCTATGCTAAGCTGCAGCAGACTTAGCATAGAGGCGCCTGTAAACAAATCCACAATATACTGCTAGATGATTTTTACCTCCAGGCAGGAACATTCGCTCAATCCCTCTGCTTGGCTGCTCACACCTCCCTCTTCCAGAACATCCCTCCCACTCAAGCAGCAGAAACCAGGAGGATCACGCCCACTCAAGCAGCAGCCTGCAAGAGAGAGGCTGGAAAACTGCTGGGGGAGGTACAGGGGGCGGAGAGTCCAGAGCAGATTTGTAATGGCTGTGAGTTGTTTTGACGGTGGCTTTGTAATTCTCCAGGGTGCATTTGGCCTCGGAGACGGAGTTGGTAATGTTTTCTCAGGGGGAGCAATTGCCCCGTTGCCCCCCCCCCCCGATCCGCCCCTGCCTTTGTGTTTGATTACTGCATCACCAATCCAATTCATAGTTTCAGTACAGGATTAAATGTGGCTGTGAGGAACCTTGTTATACATTTAATGCAACAGGCTTCCTGTATATAAGAGACAACAAGCAGTTTGCAGTGGGTGTTTGGGAATAACACTCCTTCTTTACAAACATAGTTCCCAGATTACCCACAAATAGCTCAGATAGCAAGCAATTGTGCTGCAAGTTTGATAATGACTCGCTAAGCTATTGCTAGACTTGCCAGGCTTCACAAGTTTGTTGCACAATTGCAGCAAGTCCACATTGCATGACTCCAGAACAACTTTCTATGCAAACATTCTGCAAGTCTGTTGGAAGTTCTGATAAACTATGAGGATCTTGCGAGCTACCTATTTTAAAAGTAACAAAATATATAAAAAACAAAAATACTAGACAAGTAATAATGATCGACAGCTGCTAGCACTGAACACGTCCCATAAAGTTGTGTGAAAACAATATAAGGCTACATGCCCATGGACGTTATAAAAAAGCTAATACCGATGCCAGGAAAAAAGCGGCGTTAAAAACGTGATTTATTTTGTCAATGCGCGTTTAGCCACGCTAGCTTTCAGCCGCATTTCTCTGTCTCTTTTTAAAATCAATGGTTCCCTATGGGAGCCCATTGGTTTGAATAGAAGTCACACCAGAAGTCGGATCAAGATGATTCGACTTGCGGTGCGATGTGTGTGCTGAGAATCTTGAAGGGGAACCCTGACATAATTTTGCGTGAGGTTCCCCCCAAGATCCATACCAGACCCTTATCCGAGCACACAGCCCGGCAGGTCAGGAAAAGGGGGGGGGACGAGCAAGCACCCCCCCTCCTGGACCATACCAGGCCACATGCCCTCAACATGGGGGGGTGGGTGCTTTGGGGCAGAGGGGGCCCCTGTACTCCCCCACCCCAAAGCACCTTTTCCCCATGATGAGGACAAGGGTCTCTTCCCGACAACCCTTGCCCGGTAGTTGTCGGGGTCTGCGGGCGGGGACTTATCGTGATCTGAAAGCCCCGTTTAACAAGGGGCCCCCAGATCACACCCCCCCACACCCTAGGTGAATGAGTATGGGGTTCATCGTACCCCCCCCTTTCCTGACCTGCCGGGCTGCACGCTCGGATAAGGGTCTGGTATGGATCTTGGGGGGAACCTCACGCAAAATTTTGTCGGGGTTCCCCTTCAAGATTCTCAGCACACAAGTCGCACCGCAAGTCAGATCATCTTGCTCCGTCTTCTGGTGCGACTTCTATTCAAATCAATGGGCTCCCATGGGGAATTATTAATTTTGAATAGAGGCAGAGAAACGCTGGACGAGGCATAACGCTGTGTATACAGCGTTAAGCCTCGTTAAATCGCGTTTAACACCTTTTACTGGCATCTGGCATTTTTACAGCTCTAGTACTGGAGCCTCAGAACGCAACTGGTCCTGGGTTTTTTTTGGAGCTTAAAAATGCCTATGCCACTTACAGCTCAAAAACGCCATGGTGGGCATGAGGCCAAAAGCTAACATGGAGAGGCATTTTTAAGCTGCAAAAAACGCTCATAAAAGCAGCTGTAAAAACGTCCGTGGGCATGGAGCCTAAATAGAAAATTACTATGCTGCGTTATCTCCTAACATTAGTTCCAACAAATACTTTTAAAGTGCCTACTTTACAATGATGAGAAAAATAATAATATTAATAATAAAAAAAATGTGATAAACTAACAAAAATTATAATATAATCTGAAACTGTATATAGAGTTTTTTTGATTGCTGTGATGATAAATTCTGTGTTAAGTGTCACATTCCACAGACAAAATAAAAATAGTAAGCAAACTAATAAAAGTTAAATATATGGTGCCACAAATGTAAATCATAAAGTGCTATAGTGCATATAACAGTGACGTTCTAATCAAACACAGATCAGTCCAACATAATAGGTATATAGTCCTTATTAAAGGTATAATGGTGACTTCATAAAAACGTGAAAATAACGTGTTGCGGTGTCCACACTCAGGTGCATCCCACCCTCAGGCAATGGCCGCTCACCTTAGAGCGTGTGACCGTGCAATTAGGTTTGGTCAAACACGCATATGAATCACCTCGGGGATTCTAAGTTAGCTGTATGGATCCAGACTGCTCACTGATGCTGTATCCTCATATAGAAACAATAGAAAGAGACTCCATAGCATGATGCCATTTAACACAATTTTATTGTACAAACAAAAAAGCCCCAGTACAGGCTACTCACATGGGTTAGGTGCATTAAGTACACCAATCTGTAATGTGCCTTAAAATGCTGGGTTTTGGTTGAGGTCGTATGTCTGTTCTCTGTGGAGCAGACCAGCTGCTTCCTGCACCATCCTGTCCCCTCCCCTACATGTGAAGATACAAGGGAAATTTGTATCTTCCTCAGGGGGATGCATCCCCCTGAGGAAGAAAAAAAAAGAAATAATAAAAATGCCATAAATCTATCCCCTATTTTGTAGACACTATAACTTTTGCAAAAACCAATTAATATATGCCTATTGCAATTTTTTTTTTACCAAAAATATGTAGCAGAATACATATTGGCCTAAACTGATGAATACATTTGTTTTTATATATATATATATATATATATATATATATATATATATATATATATATATATATATTTTTTATATATATATATATATATATATATATATATATATATATATATATATATATATATATATATATATATATATATATATATATATATATATATATATATATTTTTTTTTTTTTGGATATGTATTATAGCAGGAAGTAAAAAATATATTTTTTTTTCTCAAAATTGTCGCTCTTTTTTTGTTTATAGTGCAAAAAATAACAACAGCAGAGCTGATCAAATACCACCAAAAGAAAGCTCTATTTGTGGGGAAAAAAAAGGACAACAATTTTATTTGGGCACAGCGTTGCATGTCTGCGCAATTGTTGGTTAAAATAACGCAGTTCCGTATCGCAAAAAATGGCCTGGTCATTAAGGGTGTAAGACCTTCCGGTCCTTAAGTGGTTAAAGTATTAGGCAAACTCTATGTGAGCAGGGATGGAACTTACTTTCTTTTATCCGTGGTGGTGTCAGTGTCTTAAGACATCTCTTTCAGATTCTAAAGAGTAATATTTTTCTTTTTTCGGAGGAGAATGGCAAAGTTAGTGAAAACAAATCTTTTATCTTGTGCCTCAGACATAATAAAGTCTTTTCATGTTCCTAGGGCTCTTTCGGTATAGCGTTTTTACAAGCAACTGAATCTGCAAACACCTTCCATTCAGATTTAATAACCGCATCATGTTCAGTCGTATAAAACTTTGACAAAATGTTTCTTTTCAGCTTTGAAGGACAGATGTTGTCATGAAGTAAATGTTACTCAAACTTTCAGTTAAAAAAGGTCTTTATAAAAAAAAAATAGGCATATTATTTAGTGATTAAAATAGAAATTTATTCATACATGTTTTGCTTTCAGAAGAATAAGGCGGCATTTTTTTCCCACTAGGTCTTCATTGATGACCTTAAACCCAGCAGGGAAATCTCCCCCCACCTCTATTCTGGCTTGACAATCAGAGCTGTAGTCTGGAGTATAATTTTGAATTATTCCGAGAGACAGGAATCAAGGGGTTCAACTCACAGTAGTGACCTGGCTGTCACAGCAGGACCAGTTGCAGAGGGGTTAACCTCTACTGAACTCAAAGACAGGAAACCTCTGATGGAGGATGGATTCCTTGGCTGCTATGGATTGCTGCGCTCTGCTTAATGTCGAACTTGACCTATCTCCATGCTTTTTTTTTTTTTTTCTATCCCCTGCATTTTTGCATGGTTGTCTTCAAAAAACATGCTACAGCTTTGTCCGCTTCTCCACTGCCACACTCAAGGTTCCATGCCTCCATCTTTCCTTCCTACAATATCTCACAAAAGTGAGTAAACCCCTCTTATTTTTGTAAATATTTTATTATATCTTTTCATGTGACATTAATGACATTAGACATTAATGGCTGTGTATTGAGTTATTTTTGAGGGGACAGCAAATTTACACTGTTGTACAAGCTGTACACTCACTACTTTACATTGTAGCAAAGTGTCATTTCTTCAGTGTTGTCACATGAAAAGATATCATAAAATATTTTCAAAAAATGTAAGGAATGTACTCACTTTTGTACACTCTACAGGAGCAGGCTGTCTCTTCCATAAGTATTTTTCAAATAGTGTGTGTGGGGGGGGGGGGGGCTGCAGTGGGAAAAACATATTTATAGCCTATTTCCTTTGCTGGGCCAATATAACTATGTGAAAATATACCATACCTGAAATTCCTCTTTAAAGATTCACTTCATCCTCCCAAACAAATACACCCCCCACCCTTACCTTTGGTGGTATTTTTGTGCTCTAATAACATACATACTAGCCAACTGGATTCAGTGTTGTCCACTTCTCTTGCCCCAATGTCCTGCTACATGTTCTTTCTTATGCCACCATCTTCTTTCTCTACATTACAGTATCATAATACCCCCTGGGTTATTAATATCACATATCCCAGGAGGCATTACTATTCTCCATTCATAGGACACTTATTAAACAGACATGGCGCCATATCTATCCACAATTGTATGAGATCTGGCATTGCCTGTGTGCCTCTCCCATTCTATGAATAGAGGAAGTAATGCCAAAGCAATCTCTGATTGGAAGAGGAGGAGATTGTGATGTCACCACCGTCCTCTCCATCTCATCCAATTAGAAAGCAATTTGAATGCAAAGTGTACTCTGAATGTCGCCCTTTGCCGAGAGATCAACCTTTCGCGTCAACTAAGCAACAGGGCAGCCGCTTAACGAAGCTAGCGGCAATCACACTGGTAGTGGTGCTTATTACAATGATTTACAGCTTCAATGGGCATTGGCCCGGTAAGACACATACATACTTATGCCCCGTACACACGGTCGGATTTTCCGATGGAAAATGTCCGATCGGAACGTGTTGTCGGAAATTCCGACTGTGTGTGGGCTCCATCGGACATTTTCCATCGGATTTTCCGACACACAAAGTTGGAGAGCAGGAGATAACATTTTCCGACAACAAAATCCGTTGTCGGAAATTCCGATCGTGTGTACACAAATCCGACGGACAAAGTGCCACGCATGCTCAGAATAAATAAAGAGATGAAAGCTATTGGCCACTGCCCCGTTTATAGTCCCGATGTACGTGTTTTACATCACCGCGTTTAGAACGATCGGATTTTCCAACAACTTTGTGCGACCGTGTGTAGACAAAACAAGTTTGAGCCAACATCCGTCGGAAAAAATCCTAGGATTTTGTTGTCGGAATGTCCGAACAAAGTCCGACCGTGTGTACGCCCTATTACACTGGTCCAAGCTGGACCAATGTAACTATGCAAAAATATCCATACCTTAATTTCAGCTTTAAATTCTAACAAATGTGCTATCTCTATAAACATCCTGCAGTTTATAGATTAGTTATACAGGGAGTCCCAATTATTTGGAGTATTATAAAACAATAAAGTATTCATGAGAACCATTTTTCATCTATGTTTAATATTTATAGTTCACAAACATTAAGAGGTTAACAGATGACTATCGTTTTATCTTTCTCCAGCATGTTAGAAGTGTTGTAGGTCAGTATATATCAATAATTAATCAATTCAAAAAACATAAGTGTATGATTCTGCTGTAGAATTTTAATCCAACTGATTGTTCCTTGCTCTTCTTATTTTAGTGTTGAAGTACTTTAACACTTGAATTATGTTAGCTTAGAACTATTTTGCCAAGTTTACAGATTTTTATGGCAAACCTCCCTAACACAGTTATGGGAATTGGAAAAAAAAATTGGACAATAGCATTGTTTTCTAAGATCTTGCAAAGTGTTAATCTTTTCCTAGAGTGAACCTTCAACTCTAAAGCTGAAGTTGTTGCACCCTGCCTCCTTCCAAATGGACGTTTCTTTAGTTAAGCAAGGTACTTTTTTTTGTGCTGCTTTCTCGTCTAGATGAGAAGTTCTCCCAACTCCCTGCATGTGCGCAGACGTTCGTCAGGACTCGGGCCCTGAGAGAGCCCCATTACACTTCTGCGCATACGCCACTTTCCTAGGCCATCTGTGCATGTGCAGGGTTTCCCACACATGCACAAGCCAATCCCTTTCATGTGCGCACATGTGCCGACGGGCTTTTCCAGGAATCGCAGGCATGTGCCATTATGGTTACGCTTGAGGGCGCCAGAACCACCAAGGAAGGTGGACTGCAGTTCGGCTTTAAAACGAAGGCCTCACACGCACACAAGGCGTTTGCTTTGTTCTTCCTTCCTCCCCACACTCTAGCGCGGGGGAGAACAGGCTGCAGGGACCAGTGTAGTTGCATGGAGAAGTGAAGGATGGGGTAAGTCTTCTTTTTTTGCTCCCCTAGATCAGTGGTCTCGATACTGTGGCCCGTGGGCCAGATGTCGCTGTGTGCTTGCCTTTATCTGGCCCTTGGGTCACTATTCCTCCCACTGATATGAGGCACTATTATTCCCGCTGACACCAATGATGGGGTGCACCATATTCCTCCATTGACAACAAGAATAGGGCGCCATTTTTCCTATTGATATAAATGATGGGGCTCCATTTCTCTCAGTAATAAAATTTATGGGGCACTATTCCTCTTTCTACTGACCGCGGGCACTATGTAATTTTTTTTTTTTCTGTCAATGACCACCAAGTCTGAAGGACAATAATGTGGCCCTTTGTTTAGAAAGGTTGAAGACCCCTGGCCTAGACCAAAATGAGTGATTAACTCTTACAGTGAAGGCACAGCCCCTCTGCAAAGGATATTTATTTTAGCTGCCCAGAGTTGGGCTTTAACCGCTTGACCTCCAGAAGGTTTTACCTCCTTCATGACCGGGGCATTTTTTGTTATTCAGCACTGCACTATTTTAACTGGCAATTACGCAGACATGCAACACTGTATCCAAATGTAATTTATATCATTTTTTCACACAAATAGTGCTTTCTTTTGGTGGCAGTTGATCACCACTGGAATTTTTATTTTTTATTATATTAACATTTTGAAAAAAAAAAAAAATTCTACTTTCTGTTAAAAACATATCCAATAAAAAAAAATCATAAAATCAAACTACTTCATATATTTAGCCAAAATGTATTCTGCTACTTGTCTTTGGTAAAAAAAATCCCAATAAGTTTTTTATAGATTGGTTTGTGCGAAAGTTATAGCGTCTGCAAACTATGGTATATACTGGAATTAAAGGCAATGGGGTTGATTTACCGAAGGAAAATCCACTTTGCACTACACGTGCACTGCAAGTGCATTTGACAGTGCAGTCACTGTAGATCTGAGGGGGACATGCAAGGAAAATAAAAAACAGCATTTTAGCTTGCACATGATTGGATAATAAAATCAGCAGAGCTTCCCCTCATATCCACAGCGACTACAATTTCAAGTGCACTTGCAGTGCAGAGTGGATTTGCCTTCAGTAAATCAAACCCCTATGTGCACGTTGCAAAGTTGCACTCTGCAAGAACAGTTGCTCCAGAGCTTAGTAAATAAGGTAAAGCTTAATTTTGCAAAGAATACCCAATCCTGTGCAAGGAAAATTAAAAAAAAAACTGTGTTTTTTGCTTGTACTTGATTGGATGACGGAGGTCAGCAGAGCTTCTGTTCATTTACTAAACAGCTGGAGCAACTGCACCTTACAAAGTGCACCGTCTATTTGCCTTTAGTAAAGCAACCCCAAAATTGCAATGTCGGTGATCAGCGACTTATAGTGGAACTGTGATAGGGTGGCAGGCAATCTGGTGGTAACAGACACTGGCTGGGAGGGCCACTAACTGACACTGACATGACTAGTGACACTAATACAGTTTTCAATGATAATACTGTACATTGAACTGTACTAACACTGGCTGGGAAGGGGTTAACATCTAGGGGTAATGAAGGGGTTAACTGTGTGTTTAACAATGTGTAATGTGTGGTGTTTTTACTTTCTGATCTGGCTGTTTTTTCTCCCTGCTTTTCACAAGAAATAGCCAGGTTACTGTTCCCTGTAGACAGAGTTCTTTGTTTTTGTAAACAAAGAACTCTGTGTGTGATTGGACACAGCCGATCAGCAGATTTGAAACAAAATTATTGGCTTAAATATGCTGCCAAACTAGTGCTGTGTCCAATCACAGCGAAGGTTGGCAGGGGGCGCCCCAAACCAGGAAGAAGGCTGGACACGTACATGTACATGACTGTGCCTGTACCTGCCACCCGTTCTCAGTATATTTACTGTGAGCGGTCGGCAGGTGGTTAACAGAACAAAAGGGAGCAAATAAGAGAAGTTAATTTTTACGGTTTGAAGTATCTCACAAAAGTGAATACACCCCTCACATTTTTGTAAAAAATTTAATTCTATCTTTTCATGTGACAACACTGAAGAAATGACACTTTTCTACAATGTAAAGTAGTGAGTGTACAGCTTGTATAACAGTGTAAATTTTCTGTCCCCTCAAAATAACTCAACACACAGCCATTAAACCGCTGGCAACAAAAAGTGAGTACACCCCTAAGTGAAAATGTCCATATTGACAAAGTGTCAATATTTTGTGTGGCCACTATTATTTTCCAGCACTACCTTAACTCTCTTTGGCATGAAGTTCACCAGAGCTTCACAGGTTGTCACTGGAGTCCTCTTCCACTCCTCCATGACGACATCACGGAACTGGTGGATGTTAGAGACCTTGCGCTCCTCCACATCCATTTGAGGATTCCCCACAGATGCTCAATAGGGTTTAGGTCTGGAGACATTCTTGGCCAGTCCATCACCTTTTCCCTCAGCTTCTTTAGCAAGGCAGTGGTCATCTTGGAGGTGTATTTGGGGTCGTTATCATGTTGGAATACTGCCCTGCAGCCCAGTCTCTGAAAGGAGGGGATCAAGCTCAGCTTCAGTATGTCAAAGTACATGTTGGCATTCATGGTTCCCTCAATGAACTGTCCCCAGTGCCGGCAGCACTCATGCAGCCCCAGACCATGACATTCCCACCACCCTGCTTGGCTGTAGGCAAGACACACTTGTCTTTGTACTCCTCACCTGGTTGCCGCCACACACGCTTGACACCATCTGAACCAAATACGTTTATCTTGGTCTCATCAGACCACAGGACATGGTTCCAGTAATCCATGTCCTTAGTCTGCTTGTCTTCAGCAAACTGTTTGCAGGCTTTCTTCTGAAACATCTTTAGAAGAGGCTTCCTTCTGGGATGACAGCCATGCAGACCAATTTGATGCGGTGTGGGGCATATGGTCTGAGCACTGACAGGCTGACCCCCCCCCCCCCCACCCCCTTAAACCTCTGCAGCAATGCTGGCAGCACTCATTCATCTGTTTCCGAAAGACAACCTCTGAATATGACGCTGAGCATGTGCACTCAATTTCTTTGGTCGACCATGGCGAAGCCTGTTCTGAGTGCAAACCTGTCCTGTTAAACCGCTGTATGGTCTTGGCCACCATGCTGTAGCTCAGTGTACAGTGTAGCTCAGGGTCTTGGCAATCTTCTTATAGCCTAGGCCATCTTTATGTAAAGCAACAATTCTTTTTTTCAGATCCTCAGAGTTCTTTGCCATGAGGTTCCATGTTGAACTTCCAGTGACCAGTATGAGAGAGTGAAAGTGATAGCACCAAATTTAACACACCTGCTCCCCTTTCACACCTGAGACCTTGTAACACTAACGAGTCACATAACACCGGGGAGGGAAAGAGGCTAATTGGGCCCAATTTGGACATTTTCACTTAGGGGTGTACTCACTTTTGTTGCCAGCAGTTTAGACATTAATGGCTGTGTGTTGAGCTATTTTGAGGGGACAGCAAATTTACACTGTTATACAAGCTGTACACTCACTACTTTACATTGTAGCAAAGTGTCATTTCTTCAGTGTTGTCACATGAAAAGATATAATAAAATATTTACAAAAATGTGAGGGGTGTACTCATTTTTGTGAGGTACTGTATATACACTTTAAAGCAGAGCTTTAAAGTGTAAAAAAAAATAAATAAAAGTCAGCAGCTACAAATCCTAGGTAGGGTTGGACATTTACCTGTCCATGCATCCAGCGTGTCCTCACCCAAGCTGATTTTTTAATAGGCTATTGGGTGCTAGTACCGCCATCCTGACTAAGGGAAACCGGCAGTCAGGTCTTGCAGTTTCAAAGCCAGCTTCCTATTGCCCATGTGCAAAACGTGTTGTACTTTGTGCATGGACCGAAGTCTTCTGGGACTTGTAAAGTGTCCCAGAACGCTGCGGGAAAACGACGGTGGGGGAGGGGGGTTACGAAGTTCCGGCTCAGTTCGTCATGCCACTGTCAAATCCAGGTACCCGCACGCTTTTGGGTGGAGCTCCATTTTAGAAATCTGCAATTAATATTTATGTATTAAATAAACCATGTTATTTTATTCAAGGTATATGGAACTTCCTAAACTATGGTCATGATTTAAGTTGGCATCGGCGTAACATATTGGTGATATCTGGCCCGGTATGTAGGCATACCTGTGACTCTATTACTATTCCGCTATATAAGTTCTGCAGTCGGGAAATAAAATCAGTGTATTTCTTTTGTTGCAGTTAGATGAATAGGAATCTATAAAAACTTCAACAATTCTTCTGGCCTTGTATGCACTTGATCAGCCACTCGCAGACATCAGTACGCTTCTTGAAAGAGATGGGCATGAAGTGCAATCTTTTACTCCTTTGAGCTTTTATGTACAGTGAGTTCAACTTATTAGTTAGACCTGCCTGGCACTGCTACTGATACAGACAGCAGGGTTATACCAGTCCACCTCTATCATCAATTGAAGGCAGAGATCTGCTATACTCTAAATAATGAAAGTATTACTTGACAAAAAATCTAGTATTTTTCAAATTAAAAAAAAAAAAAAAAAGTGGAAAGTGGGCAAACTAAGCATTAGCCTTGAGTATCGGCTCGGAAGCTGTTCAAGCAAGAGAATTGAATGGTAGAAATAAAATTCATTATAAAAACATTTAAGTCTGACCAGATCTTACCTCTAATGGAAGTGTCAAGGTTCTGCATACATCCTCAAACCTTAACAACCTGCTTTAGTACAGACGTTTCAATGCCAAGGACATTTCAATGCTAAATGTACAGAAGATTATTTTGGAGATACATTTAAGTACTTTTCTTGTCCAGGTCTCTCTACCTGGGTTGACAAGGCCTGCTAAAGTATGTTGTTAAAAGCAATATGTTGATGCTTAATGATCCCTTAATGTAGTGGCTGCATTTATTTTCAGTGAATTTTCCTTTATTTTTACCTGGTGATCCAGCAATAACACACATTCTGTCTAATTCCTCGTACACACGATCGGACTTTCCGCCAACTTTTCGGACTTTTTCCGAAGGGCGTTGGCTCCAACTTGTCTTGCATACACACGGCCACACAAATGTTGGCCAACAATTACGAACGTAGTGACGTACAAGACGCACTACGTGTTTTTTCAGCTCTTTAGCGCCACCCTTTGGGCTCCTTCTGCTAATTTCGTACACGCGATTGGAATTTTGGCCCCGCAAAAGACCGATGAGAGTTTTTGGTCAAAAAATGCGACCGTGTGTATGCTTCATCGGACTTTTGCTGGCCGAATTCCAGCCAGCAAAAGATTGAGAGCATGCTCTCAATTTTTCAATTGGGAAAAGTTCCTATCCGAAAATGCGATCGTCTGTGGCAATTCCGAAGGCGCAAAATTCCTACGCATGCTCGGAAACAATTTGACGCATGCTCGGAAACATTGAACTTCATTTTCTCAGCATGTAATTTTATTATGTATTGATGATGACCACAGAGCTACATTCATTTGTGTCTTCTAGAGATCAGTTTTTTAGGTTAAAGGGGTTGTAAAGGTAAAAAATGTTTCATTTTCATTATATGCATTAAGGTGAAAAAACTTTTGACAATACCGCCGCCCCCAGCCCCCCCGTTTTACTTACCTGACACCTCGAAACTCAGCCGCTCGTTCCCGTCATCTCTATTGCAGCTCAGCCTGGTCGCTGATTGGCTACAGTGGATGGATTGAAAGCAGCGCAGCCATTGGCTCGCGCTGCTGTCAATCACATCCAATAATGCGGCGTGCCGGGGGGCGGGGCCAAATGATACAATGAGCGGCTACGGCTGCGGCTGTATCACGGGAGCGCGCCCGCAATAACTAACCACCATGCGAGGGAGCTCGCATTAAGGTGGTTAGTTCTTGCGGGGAGGAGCTTAAACAGCCGCCGAGGGACCCCAGAAGACCAGGTTCGGGGCCACTCTGTGCAGAACGAGCTGCACAGTGAAGGTAAGTATAACATGTTTGTTATTTTTTTTTTTTTTATTTACCTTTACAACCCCTTTAACCGAAAAGCAAAACTGTTTCATTTTCTACAGCAAAAGTTTAAAATTACAGATTCTTTATTTTAAGATTTGTAGGTCAAAAGGGTGTTGAATATAGAACAAAGAGGATTTCCATATGAACTATGGTAGATTTACTTTGCTATTAGGCAGAGCGATTTTCTCATCCTCTGCTGAACTGCGAGTCTCATGAGACTCATCCACTCGTTGACTGAGCATCATGGGGTATTAGAGAATCCGAAGGTTTGTTCATTCCTGTTCTTTACTCAATACCAAACATAGAACTAAAAAAAATGAATTTGGCTTTGCTATTAAGCAGCTATCGTGAACGTAAACTCTGAATTCCAGTTTCTCATATTTTTTCCATTCTATTAGCATTTTGATCTGAGTATCAGTACTGTTGGACTTAGAGGAAGGGCCAAATCCCTGTCCTGAAAAATGAATTGTTAGTGCAAATTAAAAGTAACAGTATAAAATGGCAAAGCATGTTTTTACCACTGTAAGTGCAAAGCACAGCAACAATAAATCAATATTGTTTCAGATAAAACAAAACTAAACTCTCTCAATCAACATTAACTATTTCTAATCCTTATGCTGCTAGCATCCATAAATAGATAGGAAGGTATAATATGTTTACTTGTTTTAACCTCCCTGGCGGTATGATTATTTCGGATTTTAGGTGCTGAAAGCGGTACAATTATTTTGCATGGAAATTTGGCGTTTTATATTGTAGGCTTGTAATTCTTAACAATAACACACTTATATCTGTCCACCAAGAGTCTAGTAGATATCCCGGGTATGATGAAGTTTGAAACACAAAATCATAAATTATAATATAATAAATAAATAAATTTAAATAATTAAAAAAAATAATAATATAATAATAATAAAATAAATTTCCCCACAATTCACTATCGCTCAATTCTGAAAGTGTTCTAATTTACTATCGCTGTTTTCTAGCTGGTCTAAAGCCACTTTTGACGTAAAGGGACACTTTTTGGTTGCTATGGACAATCTCCAGTTTCCTGGCAGAAAGAACAGTATATATCATATAAAACTGCATGCAGGGCACTGGACAAAGCACTAGGGACAAAAGGGATGTGAAATGATTTTATACAGTACTGTAATCTGTAAGATTACAGTACTGTATGTGTTATGATTTTTACATTTTTTGAATTTGCTGCCAGGCTCCGCCCCCGTGCGCCGCGGCGCTCGCAGGGAATGGAGCCTGGCACAGAGAGGCTTCGGGCAGAGGACGGAGCCTGCAGACACAGCGGGGGACATCGCAGGATCCTGGGGACAAGGTAAGTACACCGCACCAGGATCCTGCAATGCAATCCCGAGTTTGGCTCGGGGTTACAGCTAAGGGTGCTGAAATTTAACCCCCGAGCCACACTCGGGAATACCATCAGGGAGGCTACCCCTTTTTGTATCTTTAAGGCCTCATGTACACTGCTGCTGCTAAACGGAGCAGTTGGGCATTTTTTTTAACTGTTCCTGAACTCTCCTCTATGTTATCTTATCAGTACATGTACACAGGGTCGTTTATAGTCATTTTTAGGCAGTTGAGTTTAGGGGCCTTTTTTGGAAAGCAAAAAAAATGAGTTCAAGCACTGAGTTTAGAGGCATTTCAAGCTCCAAACGCTTCTAAACGCGGCTAAACACGGTAACTCGCGTTCAGCCGCGTTTCGTTTACAGGCGTTTATTTATTTTTGGCTATTTTGAAAAAAAAAAATATATATATATATCTTTTTTCTTTTCAAACGCTTCTAAACGCAAACGCGTCAGAACGCCGCTAAACGCGGCATGTAAACGTGACAAAACGGACGTTTTAAACGTGGGTTACTATCTGCAAAGTTAAATTGTTCAGGAGAGGTTGTAAAAACGTCCCATGTACATTAAGAAGACTGTATCAATGTATCTAGGGCTTTTTTTTCTTCAGAGAATTAGTACAGGAACTCAACTATACAGCACCACAAAACCGCACTGAACAGCGGGTGTGTCCAAATTGCAACAGTGGGAGGGTCCTAAAAAGGCACTAAAAACCAGGAGTGCTTTATGTGTGGAGTTCAGGTATGTGGTATGCAGAGTGCAGAGTTGAGATGTGTGCCACATACATAGTGCAGAGTTCAGGGGTGCACTACATATCGAGTGCAGAGTTCAGGGGTGTACTATGTATCGAGTGCAGATTTCAGGGGTGCACTACCTATCGAATGCAGAGTTCAGGGGTGCACTATGTATCAAGTGCAGATTTCAGGGGTGCAGTATGTATCGAGTGCAGAGTTCAGAGGTGTACTATGTATCGAGTGCAGAGTTCAGGGGTGCACTACGTATCGAGTGCAGAGTTCAGAGGTGCACTACGTATCGAGTGCAGATTTCAGGGGTGCACTACGTATCGATTGCAGAGTTCAGGGGTGCACTACGTATCGAGTGCAGAGTTCTGAGGTGCACTACGTATCGAGTGCAGATTTCAGGGGTGCACTACGTATCGATTGCAGAGTTCAGGGGTGCACTACGTATCGAGTGCAGAGTTCAGAGGTGCACTACGTATCGAGTGCAGAGTTCAGAGGTGCACTACGTATCGATTGCAGAGTTCAGGGGTGCACTACGTATCGAGTGCAGAGTTCAGGGGTGCACTACGTATCGAGTGCAGAGTTCAGGGGTGCACTACGTATCGAGTGCAAAGTTCAGGGGGGGTGCACTACGTATCGAGTGCAGAGTTCAGGGGTGCACTATGTATCGAGTGCAGGGTTCAGGAGTGCACTATATACAGAGTGCAGCATTCAGTGGTGTGCTATGCACAGTGTGCAGGGTTCAGCAAAAAATGCTTCCTCACATTACACCTACCCAGCATTGCTCCAGTACCTCCCAGTAGTGTAGATGCCTCCGCCTCTCTCTCACCTGCAGGGAAATCATTGGTTGGCACCTGTACACCAGGGCACAGATGGGGATCACAGTGCAGCTTACCGTGTGATGCCCCATCTCACGCTGCACCCGCATCTGCATTTCTCTTGTCCCCTCCATGAGAGCCACCGAGAGGAAAGCTGTCCTTGTAAATGCAGAAGGCCCCTGTGTTTACAAGTGACAATGGTGAGTGGGGAGTGGAGGACAAAAGCCGGAGGTGGTGGAACAAAGTTCCGCCACATCCCATTTGAAAAAAAAGCCCTGGGTGCGAGGGCCACATGAAATGGCCTGGTGGGTCGTATTCAGCCAACGGGCTTTATGTTTGACACATGTGATCTAGAGCATACCTTGACTTCTGTCCCAAAAGCTCATTCTGCGCTGAAGGTCGAGAATGGAGTATAACTGGTCGGCTGTCTGTAGTTCTACAGTCAACACGCGGTGACAACCCTGCTGCTTTAGAAGGCAGTAGGTTGATTTACTTAGAGAATAGACTGGTCACATAGCAAATGGAATGTTCACTTAGTGAATAAAGTGACTCTATTTTTACTTCAATTATCTGATCATGTGCAAGGGAAAATCCTATCTTTTTTAAAATTTCCTTACACAATATTGGTTATTCAGTATGAACAATGAGCAAAAGCTACATGAACGATCTCTATTAGTAAATGAGTCCACTGGGTGAGGGTTTACACATTACACCAGAACGAGCTAACAGACCTCGGAGTACCAGATACATTTTAGAGATTCAATTCCTAACTTTTTAAAGTCTTTCATTCTTTGGAAAGTAACTCAAAGAACTTTCACACCAGACCTTTATCTAAGTTTGTACCAGGGGCCTCCACACTTTTTAAACTATGGGCCAGTCTACCCTCCTTCAGACTTTAGTGGGGAGTAGAAAAAGCCTCAGGCCTGGTGGTCATTAGGTGTAAAAACAATGACACCTGGTCAGTAGAAGGAGGAATAGTGCCCCATTGTTGGTTTCGTTTGAAGGAATAGTGCTCAATTATAGGTGTCAGTGTAAGGAATAGTGCCCCATTGTTGGTGTCAGTGGGAGGAATAGTGCCCCATTGTTGGTGTCAGTAGGAAGAATAGTGCCCAATTGTTGGTGTCAATGGAAAGAATAGTGCTCCATTATTGGTGTCAGTGGAAGGAATAGTGCCCCATTGTTTGTGTCAGTCGGAAGAATAGTACCCCTTTGTCAGTGGGAAGAATAGTGCCCCATTTTTGGTATCAGTGGGAAGAAAAGTGCCCTATAGTTGGTGCCAGTGGTAAAAACATTGTTCTATTGTTTTTATCAGTATTAAAATTAGTGCAACATTGTTGGTGATGTCAGTGGAATGAATAGCGCCCTATTGTTGTGTCAGTGGGAAGAATAGTGCCCCATTGTTTGTGCCAGTGGTAGAAATAGTGTTCCATTGTTTATATCAGTGGGGTGAATAGTGCAACACTCTTGGTGTCATTGGAAGAAATGGTGCCTTGTTGGTATCAGTGGGAGGAATAGTGCTCCAAGGGCTGGGTAAAAGCAAGAAAAGGTCCACATCTGGCCTGCGGGCTGCAGTTTGGAGATCACTGGTCTATACTCTCATGTGTTACTAATGTAATGGGTACCAACCAAACCGCTAAGCTCCATATTCTTGTAATCTCTTCTGTCCTCCAGCTCTGTTCTTCTCAAGAGGACAAGTGGAATACAGAGCCAGATAACACAGGAGATCACAAGGTGTCTGGTGCATAAAGGCTTGTATATCAAATACCCATTACATCAGTAAACTGTACATTAAAATGATTGTAAACCTTCCGCTTGTTTTTAATAAAAATAACAAACATGTCTATACATACAGTACCTGCTCTGTGCAATAGTTTTGCGCAGAACAGTCCCGATCCTCTTCTTCTGGGGTCTCCCGCCGGTGCTCCAAGCCCCTCCTCTTCATCAGGTGTCCCAAGGGAATACCCAGGCGGGCACACTCCATTGACACAGACAGCGGGACTCAGCCCCGCCCCCAGCTCCCATGCCACAGCTTTTGATTGACAGCAGCGGGAGCCAAATATCAATCTGTTCAATGAGGAAAGCGACAGTGGCTGGAGCCCCTGCGCTCATGCACATCGCTGGATAGGATCAAGGTCACGCAAGAAAAAGTTGGGGGGTCGTTGGCGGGAGCTGCAGCCAGAAGGTTTTTTTTTCACCTTAATACATTAAGGTGCATTAGGGTGAAAAACCTTGAGACTTTACAACCACTTTAAATCTGCATGGCGAATACATGAATAGATCAGTTGGTCGGGTCACTCTCAGGATCCTCCCCCCCCCTGGTTGGTCCCAAGCTCCACACTTACCCCATCTAAGTCATGGGCAGCGCTTCCCCTGGGCGGCGGGCAGTTGCACCTCCTTCTGGTGTCTCACAATGGCTTCCCCTGCATCTCCTCTCTCCTCCTCAGTGGTCAATAGGATCTCTTCTCCTCTCAGCCAATTGGGTGATTGGTCTCAGGACCTGCTTCCTGTTTGGCCAGGTGGAGAATCAGGAAGACAATAGTGAATATTAATTTGCTATTGTCACACAACTGGGTGGGCTCGGGGTGCAGTGCTCTGTGCATTGAGCCCACCCTTTTTTGAAGCCTATTAGAGCCTCTGGCTCTAATCACATGCGTCCAGCGCCCCTGGCTCTAATCACATGCGTCCAGCGCCCTGCATGTAGATTATGGTGCCAGACAAATAGATTTAGGGGGGCGACGCCCCTGCGCCCTGCATTATGGGTCGCCACTGCTTTGGGGTACTTATGAAAAAAAATTGCCGGAATGACGAACAAGCATTCGCACAGCCTTTAGAAATTCTCACTGTATTTTTTCTAACACCTTTATTTTCTATGATCATCGGTTCTATCTACAGTATTATTCTGAAATACCCCAGTCAGGAAAATACCAGGTTATGGGTGCTAGATGGTGCAGATGATCATAGGAAATAAACATGTTATGCCCCGTACACACGGTCGGATTTTCCGATGGAAAATGTCCGATCGGAGCGCGTTGTCAGAAATTCCGACCGTGTGTGGGCTCCATCGGACATTTTCCATCGGATTTTCCAACACACAAAGTTTGAGAGCAGGATATAAAATTTTCCGACAACAAAATCCGTTGTCGGAATTTCCGATCGTGTGTACACAAATCCGACGGACAAAGTGCCACGCATGCTCAGAATAAATAAAGAGATGAAAGCTATTGGCCACTGCCCCGTTTATAGTCCCGACGTACGTGTTTTACGTCACCACGTTTAGAACGACGATCGGATTTTCCGACAACTTTGTGTGACCGTGTGTATGCAAGACAAGTTTGAGCCAACATCCGTCAGAAAAAATCCTAGGATTTTGTTGTCGGAATGTCCGAACAAAGTCCGACCGTGTGTACGGGGCATTAGGCAAACAATGGTGAGAACTGGTAACAGCTGGGTGAATGCTTGTAACATTTGTACTGACAATTTTTGAAACATAAACCCCTTAAAGTTGAAGAAAGCAGAAATAAATCATAAAGGTCACTAAATTGCATTTATTGTGTTTGGTAATGTCAGCTCTTGGACCATGCTGCCTTTAATGCTGGCCTATAAGTATCTTATGATAAGTAAACCTCTTGTGTACCTTATTTATAATACAATGCTGTGAAAGGGAATGTCTATAAGATTTCTGAGTGCATGTGCAAAACTTATTTGTAACTTGTCAGAAAAAGCCTATGAATGATGCATCTACAAGTGGGCGGCTGATGGAAGCAATGAGACAAGTAGATCCATGTTGAGTGCCTGCATATTGTAACGCGGCCCACTAATAAATCAGTGGCTTAAGGAGATCACGCCTGTCAGTCAGGTTAATTTGTTAAAAAGCTCAAGTGACTTTGCCGGCTTCCTTTGGCAGGAATCTGACATCAGGGTTATTGAGAGATTTTGGCAGAAGTCAACCAACCTGTGACGCTAGACAAGCCTAATACACCCGGTTGGACTTGGAGCCATAGAGGCTCTGAGGAACAGAAGAAGGGTTAAATGGAATATAAAGCTCAGTCAGCTCAGTAACTTCAGGGAGCATTTGAAAATCAATGCATGTCTCTTTGGCTTAATGATGTTTCCTTTTGAAATGGAAATGTAGGAAGTTGGAATCAATGGAAGAAAAGTAAATAGGTCAAATTTTTTGGAATGGCACTCATAATTAATACACTTTAGCTGGGTGATTTGCTCTTCTGACAATTGTTAAACCTTCGTCTGCTAGAATGCCATTTCCTCTGACCCCGTACCTCGATTAGAAGAGGCAAGGCTGATAGAAAAGGTTATGTTGTCAGCATTTAAGAGCGAGCATGATTTCTGAACCTGAAGTAAAACAAATTAAGATTGGAGAGATTTCATTAAGGAGGCATTAAACCTTTTTTTTTTTTACTTAGATATATTCGCTTCGACCTAGGAAACCTACAGCATTAAAGAGGAAGTAAACTCTGGGATTGTTTTCCCCTTTTTTTCTTCCCTGCAAAGTAAAGGCATAATGTGTTAGTATGCATCGCATCGCATACTAGCACATTATGTGACACTTACCGGCAAACAAAGCCTGCATCACCCCGCTGCAGGCCGCATCCATCTTCACCCATCTTCCTTCCGGGAGCCGCGGACTTCGGCTGTGTGACTGGCTGGCGCCGCGTGACGTCACTCTCGTGCATGCGCATGGGAGGCGCCGGTCAGGGCACACGCTCCTGAAGGAATGGCACGGGTGGCCGTTCCTTCAGAGCGCATGCACCGATGACCTCATCGGTGCAGTATACAGTAAATATCTCCTAAACGGTGCACAATTAGGAGATATTTACAGCACCTATAGGTAAGCCTAATTGTAGGATTACCTATAGGTACAAATCATAAAGGAAGGTATACAACCTCTAAGTATTTGTCCAAATATGATCCCAATCTTGTAACAAAAACTCATTCCTTATGGCCTAACGATCCATTATTGTAACTGCTGATTTTTAATAAACAGACACTGATCTGTCCAGGGATCCAGCGCTGTCCTCACCCAGGTTGGTTCTTCGCCAATCTACGAGTTCCCGGTGCCGGTATGCTAACGGAGGGACTTGTTGCGGCTTTACAGCTGGCTTCCCACTATGCATGTGCGAGCTGCACTGCTCCCTGTGAATGGTCCCGCAGCCTTCTGGGACCTGTGGCTTATCCCAGAAAGTTGTGGGCAGGGAGGGGGCTGAACTTCTCCTTGGATTGCCTAGGCGATCTGAGCAGTAGTGGGATTAGGTACTAGGTACCTGCCCCCCCCCCCCCCAAAAAAAATATTTTAAAATATGGCTGGGGGGTAAGGGATAAGAGGTAAGACTAGAGCTTTCCCTTTTGGGTGAAGTTCCTCTTTAAAGTGTTACTAAACCCACAACAGTAAAACCAGTCTGTATATCACTGTGGAACCTGAGGGGTTAATCCTTTGCATTGTAGAAAAAGGCTGTTTGATCCTGTCTTCTCTGATCCCCCCTGTCTTCCACTGTCCCCACTCTATCTCCTGATAAGGCCTTTGGAGTCACTCTGCACATGCTCAGTTTGGTGTGTATTGCTAGAGATTTATTTTTTTTCTTGGGAGGATGCATGTGATCAGCACAGGGCCAATCAGCACTGTCCATATAGAGGGTCAGGGGTCTTGCAGCCTCATAGGACAGTCAGAGTAGAATGATAGCTCCTCCTACAAGCTTTAACCACACACTGATAGAAGTCACAAGACTGCTATATACTGCTGATGTGAAAATGTATTTAGCAGTTTATATTTACTAAAATGATTGCATTTCCATGTTCTGTGTACTGTGGGAGACCAGATACAGTGAATGCAGGGTCCTGGGTTTAGTAACACTTTAAAGCAGAACTAAAGTCCACGATACTTATCTCTCTTTCAACGGTCCAACGTCCCTTGCTGGCACTGACATCTTCTACCTGGCTTCTTCCAGGTGCCGGGTTGTGGTCATCTTTATTGGCCGGTGCAGGATGATGTCACTCCTGAGCTTGCAAAGGAGTTCAGTCATCCCGGCACACAGGATCTATGCCACAATGTAAAGTGAGTTACACTTGAACAGCTCGATGTACATTCTAAAGATGACCACAAGCAAGGTTTTGATTTTTTTTGCATATCTCTTTTTTCAATAAAGAGCCTGCCTGCTCACAGTTTATTAAAATGAGACTTTAGCTCACCTTTGCAATACAATACTCTATGAGGAGGTCAAGGGGCTCCAGTGAGTTAAAAAACATGTTAAATGTGTTAAATCCCTGTGGAGCTTTCAAATATTTTGCGTAGTTTAAATTAGGGTGACAAGATGTCGCTGGTTTCAGGGGACAGTCCCTGATTTTAGGCATCTGTCCCCGGGAAATAAGTGTCCCGATTTTGTCCCTAGTTAGAAGATCATGACCCTGATTTCTGTTCAGCCTTAATAATAGTATCCCTGGCCCGGGTGGCTGCAGGTAATCTGTCGTAGCAACATTTCTGTGATTGGTCTGGAGGAGGGAAGGGAGGAGTGTGGCTGGGTCCGGGGTTATTGATGATATCACATGGTCTACCCAGTGCCTTCCCTCTCGGCTTGTGTAGACTTTTTAGCGGGAGGTAAGGATATGGATTTTTTTCTGCTCTGTTCCACCCCAAAATATGATTATTATACAGGATTTATATAGCGCCAACAGTTTGCGCTATATAAATACAATATATACAATATAAGGGAGACAATACAGCAACAATACAAATTACAATTCAATACAAGTGAATTGGGAGGGACCTGTTCCTGGGAGGTTACATTCTAATAGGGAGGGGCTGGTGGAACAAAATGTAATAACTGAGGGATGAACTAATGGGAGAAATAGGAGATTCGGTTATCAGCTGGAGGCTGGAAGAGATAACTTTTCAGTGATCGCCTAAAAGTGGACAGAGTAGGAGATAGCCAGATGGATTGGGGTAGGGAGTTCCATAGCATGGGAGAGGCTCTGAAGACGTCCTGGAGGCAAACATGGGAGGAGGAGACAAGGGAGAGCAGGATGTCTTATGAAGAGCAGAGAGGACGGTTTGGGTGATATTTGGTGACAAGATTGGTGATGTAGCTCGGTGCAGAATTGTAAATGTCTTTATATGTTATTGTTAATGTTTTGAATTTCATTCTTTGGGCATTTGGAAGCCATACCCCAATAAAACTGGGTATAGTCAGTAGGGTTCACTTTAGTGTAAATGCCTTACCTGAAGTCATGAATGGCATATCCATTCCTTGCCAGAAAAACTCCTGCAGTAGAGATCAGTCCAGTCCCGTCCTGCCCAGAATCTGGGACGCTCCGTACATTGAATGCTCACTCCAGCATCATAGTGCTGAGCTCAGTGCTGCTGCTACAGGATGAGGGGGAATCCACTGTGCATACATGGGTTTTCAATGAAGAAGACTACTAATACGTGATACATCCCAGAAGGACAGGGCTAGTCTTTTGGACAAGGCTTGGAGATGTCACTCGCGACCTACAGTAGAGGCATTTAAATTAAGCTGATTTTCAAACTGAAATCCAGGGAAACCTTACTTACCATACCCACTTTTACAGGAGGTGGGGATAATAGCGGCACATGAAGCACGGTACACCGAATGTTGGATGTAGCCAAACAGTGGGAGTAGTTTAAAGTGGTATGGTTTAATAACACCTAAGCCCACCTTGGGTCAAGAGTGCATAGCATTCGGATGGCCAAACATAAGTAAAGCGCTGAGTGCCCCTGAAATAAAAATTTCTCCTTCTCTCAATAAAATCCCCCCATGACAAAACCCTCTCCAGCACAATTTCCTGCTACCTGAATTGTAGTCAACGGACCTTGGCATGGCTTTTCTGGTGAATCTAAAATCAGGAACTGTGCCCTGGAACCGGGGACATCTGGGGAAATTGCATATTTCATATTTCCTTATTACGGTAACCACTTTACAACTTCCAACCACTTCCGAAAGGTTTCACCACCTTAATGATCAGGCCATTTTTTGCAATATGGCACTGCGTTATTTTAACAAGCGTTTAATTTTGACAAGTGCACGGTTGTGCAACGTTGTACGCAAATAAAATTGATAAAAGAAACAAGGGGAAGGAGGCGCCTCTAAGTGTAGTATTAAAGCAGTATAATTTATTGCACAAGATTAAAAACACTTACAGTAGAGGCCAGTAGAAGGAGCTGTGAGCTCGGAGCGCATAGCCTTTCATTCCACAGAGAAAGTCCTGAACCCCCTTCCTCCCGCTCCCTGCTGGTGAAATCGTTTCCTCTTCCGGTTCAAGCTGGACAAATTGAACACTAAGTGACCCTTTTTGGGAACCAGTGACATTTACCGTGATCGGTGCTAAAAAAAAATGCACTGACACTGTATAAATTACACTGGCAGGGAAGGGGTTAACATCAGGGGCGATCAAGGGGTTAAATGTGTTCCCTCAGTGTGCTTACTTACTGTGTGGGGGATGGACTCAATCACAACGGGAGTGGGTCGCCGGAGGTCCCAGACCAGGTCGTTCAATGCATGTTGTTTCACGCAGCCGGGCCGCCCTGCCACAGTATATGTGCGGTGGGCGGTCCGGAACTGGTTAACCTCCCTGACGGTATGATTATTTCGGATTTTAGGTGCTGAAAGCGGTACAATTATTTTGCATGGAAATTTGGCGTTTTATATTGTAGGTCTGTAATTCTTAACAATAACACACTTAAATCTGTCCAAACAAGACTAGTAGATATCCCGGGTATGATAAAGTTTGAAACACAAAAACATAAATTATAATATAAAAAATTAAAATAAATAATTAAAAAAAATATAAATAAATAGTAATAAAATACATTTCCCCACGACTCACTATCGCTCAATTCTGCAAGTGTTCTAATTTATTATCGCTGTTTTCTAGCTGGCCTAATGCCACTTTTGACGTAAAGGGACACTTTTTGGTTGCTATGGACAATCTCCAGTTTCCAGGCAGAAAGAACAGTATTTATAACCTAAAACTGCATGCAGGGCATGGGCCAAAGCACTGGAGACAAAAGGGATGTAAAATAATTTCATACAGTACTGTAATCTGTAAGATTACAGTACTGTATGTGTTATGATTTTTACTTTTTTTTAAATTTGCCGCCAGGCTCCGCCCCCGTGCGTCACGACGCTCGCAGGGAACGGAGCCTGGCAAGGAGGGGCTTTGGGGGAGGACGGAGCCCACGGACACTGCGGGGGGACATCGCAGGATCCCGGGGACAAGGTAAGTAAAGGCACACCAGGATCCTGCGATGTAATCCCGAGTGTGGCTCGGGGTTACCGCTAATGGTCCTGAATTTTAACCCCGAGCCACACTCGGGAAAACCGCCAGGGAGGCTACAGTTGTCTAGTTGTCTCACAATATCTAAGAAAGCCTCTAATATCCCGATCATCTTGATTACCTTAGCTGACTTCATACCAAAGGAAAGTCATTACAAACTGACCAAGTCCTTAACAGGTCATTTTGCTTTTAAGGGGAGTTGGCCGGGGGTTGGCCATTCCTTACACACAAGTCCTATACACCACAGTTATAACTTGGAAAATTCAGTCTCACCTCATAGCTGCCATCATTCATGCTTCTGATTATGATCATCTGTGCCACGCCGTGAAAGCGGGCAGGACTCCATGGCAAGACAGCATCTTTAGTTAAGTATTCTTGGTATATTTTATAATATTATTACATTTGTTATCTGTAGCTGTCATTACTTAATCAAATGTTATACTTATAAGTATTTATGCGATCTCTCTTTGCACATATTGAATACAACCCCAAAAACGTAAACTATCACGTAGCCATGATAAAATAGTCTGGTCACCCTAATTTAAACTAAGCATAATATTTTAAAGGGTAACTTCATTTTCGTGGAACAAAAGTAGTAGAGATCCATCAAAATTTTGGCAGCCGAAACATGTTGGCCTAAAATGGTGTTTTTGGCATTTTGCCAGTAGAGAAAAGGGGGAAATGCATGCAATTTTACAGCAGTCGTGCCACGATTTTACTGTGCCTATGGTGAATTTTTCATAGGTCATGCATTTCAATGGGAGGTGCATTTTTGGTGCGCTTTTTTTACCTGACAAAAAATGCAGCAAGCAGGATTTTTAACACCACGGAATTGACCAGTGTGAAGACATACTTAGAATTTAAAGGGATGCATTTAAATTCTATGTTTTTATTGTTTTTATTCATTTAAATTCATTATAATAATTAAAAAGTCGAATACAATACAATTACATATAAAAATATATATATTTTTCAAAAACTGTCATTTTCGGTTTTCGGCCAAGTGCATCCTAAATTTTCGTTTTCTGCACCAAAATTACCATTCACTTCACCTCTAAAAAATAGCAAATAAAAGAAAAAGAGCATACAATTGCTACATAAGTCATATTGTAATTGAATGTTATTAACAATGACCTTTCCTTTTCAATCTGCAGTGCTGTAATTTTCTGTAAAATGCAATATGGCCACCTGAAGGTGTTCTTCTATACACAGATGGTGTACAGAACGCCCCTAGAAATGTAATTTCCTGCTTGTGAGATTGGCTCACTATTTTTCCCAGAAGTTTGCACTAAGATACAAGTCAGATTTGGGGCATCCCCTGCAACAAAAATTTCATTTTTATTGAGACTCTACCAAAAGGGAAGTCACGCCTAAAAGGATGCAGACCCTGCCACTTTCCTAATTAGAACCCTGCAAGTTCAGCAGGTGATTGATAATTATATAATCACTCCCATTCACAGTTACTTTGCATATGGACACAGACAAACAAACAGCTACTCCTTTGGAATAATAAAAGGTAGACATCTGCTAAAAAGTTTGTTCAAATCCTTGCAATGTACATAGATCACCCAGAGGGGAAGGTTTTTTTTTTTCTCAACAAAAGTTTAGTAAAGTGGTTCTAAGAAGGCTGACTTTTTTTTTACCTTTTTGCATTCTGTGCATGCATAGTATTTTATTGAAAAGGTGAACTTAGCGCTATTATGGCAGCAGCTAGCTACTATAACCCCCAGTATCCTCTTCTTCAGTGAGCGGTCCGTTCTGATAGAAGTGGTCTCTGTGGCGAGATAACTTTTATTGGCGGCGGGAGAGGGCCCCTGGCGCTCTCCGGTGCCCTCCGCCGCTTACCGGAGCCCCCAGCAGCAGCGGAGATGATCGGATCCTTCTCGGTGTTAGGTACGGAGATGAGTGAGAGGAAGATGGCCACCCACCCGTCTCAATACCATTGCAGGGCGGAAGTGACGTCAAAATGTCACTTCCGCCCATAGCTCTTAAAGGGACTTTTACTTTTTCTTTTCTTTTTTTTTTTTTTTTTTTTTTTTGCACTTTAGTGTAAATATGAGATCTGAGGTGTTTTTGACCCCGGATCTCATATTTAAGAGGCCCTGTCATGCTTTTTTTCTATTACAAGGGATGTTTACATTCCTTGTAATAGAAATAAAAGTGACACTTTTTTTTTTAAAAGAACAGTGTAAAACTAAAAAATAAAAAGTAAAATAAATAAGAAATTTTTTTTTTTTTAAATTTTGACGCGCCCCATCCCGCTGAGCTTGCATGCAGAAGCGAACACATATGTGAGTAGCGCCCGCATATGAAAACAGTGTTCAAACCACACATGTGAGGTATCGCCGTGATCGTTAGAGCAAGAGCAATCATTCTAGCCCTAGACCTCCTCAGTAACTCAAAACAGGCAACCTGTAGAATTTTTTAAACGTTGCCTATGGAGATTTTTAAGGGTAAAAGTTTGTCGCCATTCCACGAGCGGGCGCAATTTTGAAGCGTGACATGTTGAGTATCAATTTATTTGGCGTAACATCATCTTTCACAATATAAAAAAAAAATTGTTCTAACTTTACTGTTGTCTTATTTTTTAATGCAAACAAGTGTATGTTTTCCAAAAAAAGTAAGACCGCTGCGCAAATACAGTGTGATAAAAAGTATTGCAACGCCCGCCATTTTATTCTCTAGGGTTTTAGAAAAAAATATATAATGTTTGGGGGTTCTAAGTCATTTTCTAGCAAAAAAAACCAAACAGTTTTTAACTTGTAAACCTCAGAAAGAGGCTCGGTCCTTAAGTGGTTATTAGTCCAGACTATTGCCAGTACGTTGACATATAAATCATACCATGCCAAGTTTAGTCATAACCATGTGAAGGAGGATTTGCAGGAGGTGTGAAGTATTTCATGACTACGAATAACTTTTGTATGTTATACCCAATTCATGGCATGACTATTTTCAGGCATTTGCTGTCTGGGTTCCTGTTCTTGAAGTCAGGAAATAAGCGCCCAGAGGGAAAGGATGCAGCAGCAGACTCAGACACGATTTTAGACATTGCTACTGAGGCGTGTGAAGCAGAACACTAATCTGAATAACTGTTACTGCAATCTCAAAGCACACAAGCCCAACTGTTACCGAGATTATGAAAGACGCTCAACATAGACGGGGATTTCAGATATCATTATTAACCGCTTCAATA
Source organism: Lithobates clamitans (assembly GCA_037952925.1). NCBI lineage: Eukaryota > Metazoa > Chordata > Amphibia > Anura > Ranidae > Lithobates > Lithobates clamitans. The sequence continues at coordinate 2,036,438 of JBBGZY010001308.1, forward strand.
CCGGACACGTTTACCCCCTTCCTGCCCAGGCCAATTTTCAGCTTTCAGCTCTGTCACACTTTCAATCACAATTGCGCGGTCATGCAACACTGTACTCATATGGAATTTTTATCATTTTTTTTCACACAAATAGAGCTTTCTTCCAGTGGTATTTAACCGCTTCAGCCCCGGAAGATTTGGCTGCTGAATGACCAGGCCATTTTTTGCGATTCGGCATTGCGTCGCTTTAACTGACAATTGCGCGGTCGTGCGGCACTGCACCCAAACAAAATTGACGTCCTTTTTTTCCCACAAATAGAGCTTTCTTTTTGTGGTATTTGATCACCTCTGCGTTTTTAATTTTTTTCGCTATAAACAAAAAAAGAGCGACAATTTTGAAAAAAAACACAATATTTTGTACTTTTTGTTATAATAAATATCCCCATTTTTTTTTTTTAAAAAGCAAATTTTTTCTCAGTTTAGGCCGATATGTATTCCTCTACATATTTTTTCGGTAATAAAAATCGCAAAAGGCGTATATTGATTGTTTTGTGCAAAAGTTATAGCGTCTACAAAATAGGGGATAGATTTATAGCATTTTTATTATTATTATTTTTTTTTTACTAGTAATGGTGGCGATCTGTGATTTTTATCGGGACTGCGACATTATGACGGACACATCGGACACTTTTGATACATTTTTGGGACCATTGGCATTTATACAGCGATCAGTGCTATAAAAATGCACTGATTACTGTAAAAATGTCACTGGCAGGGAAGGGGTTAACACTAGGGGGCGATCAAGGGATTAATTATGTTCCCTTTCTGTGTTCTAACTGAAGGGGGGATGGGACTGTCTAGGGGAGATGACAGATCGCTGTTCATACTTTGTATGAACACACGATCAGTCTCTTCTCCCCTCAGAGAACCAGGATCTGTGTGTTTACACACACAGATCCCGTTTCTCGTTGCATCATAAGCGATCGCGTCAGCTCAGGGGGCGAGCAGCGAGCGAGTGCGCACCTCCGGCGGCGCGTGCACGCCCCTAGTGGCCACAGGGCAAAGCGATGTAACATAACGATGTTTTGCCCAGCTGTGCCATTATGCCGCAGTAAAACTGTGACGGCTGGTCGGCAAGTGGTAAATCAATGCTGTTTTTTTTATTTTTTGCTAAATAAACAAAAAAAGACAGAACATTTGGAAAAAAACACTGCTTTTTCCTTTGTTTCTGTTATAATATTTTGTAAATACGGTAAATAACCTTTCTTCATAAATTCAGATCAAAATGTATTCTGTTACATTTCTTCAGTGAAAATAACTCAAATCAGTGTATATTATTTAGTCTGTAGGAATGTTATAGAGTCCCCAAGCTATGGTATATATAATATATATATATATATATATATATATATATATATATATATATATATATATATATATATATATATATATATATATATATATATATATATATATATAAATATATATATGAAAATTGATCGATCCTGATGTACTAATTGGCCCATTTCTTTGGGCCTGAGAATGTCAGGACAGTACAGCTATCCCCCAAATGACCCCTTTTTGGGAAGTAGACAGTCCAAGGTATTTAGTAAGAGGCATGGCAAGTCAGAGGTGATTGTAGCCGTATTAGTGCACTTGCGACAGAGACGTTTAAGTACCGTCCGTGATACTTTTTTTATTTGCACTAACATACAATTTTTCAGGACAAGCTTTTGGGGTATGTCCCCTTCATCAAGGTCCAAGCAGTACTGATTTACAAAAGTTTTAGTAGAATGTAAAAAAAAAAAACCCCACAATCTCAGATTGTGAAATAGCCTAATAACATTTGTTTTTTGCCCTGTTTGCACCAAACGAATGTAGATGCACTCTCACTGGGTGAATTGAAAAAATTGCAATGTTTTTTTTTTCTGAACACCCCTTTGTGTTTGCTGGAGATACAGATGGAAATCTTCCAAACAAATAAGGTTGTTATCTTCTGCGGGTAATTCAGATTGGTATTTACCAGTACCTGTCCGTCTGTAATTCAAACTGAACTCGAAGCACATATAAAAACACACATCAGCTATCTAGGCAATAAACAGTTAACAAAAGTAATTTTACTGTAATTAGTGTGAGTACCTGAATTTGGCTTGAAATCAGCCTCCTGTAATTGCTTGCACAAAAGAACTCTGACTGGGAGAGGAAAACCAGCACTCTGAGCCAATCAGACGAGCTAACTGGAGAAATGAAGAAAAGCAAACCCTCATCAGTTTGCCACTTTATTGTCCACTCGTGGGAATTTTTTTTTTTTGCGTGTTTTTGAACAAGCTGTGCTTTTTAAAGAGATACTGTGGCGGGCGGGTGGGAGGGAAGGAAATTAAAATACAGAGAACATTTGATAGTTTTTGGACAATGGTTGTGGCATAGTCCTATTTACTTGAATGTGTCACATTTGGTGGCAGATATCCCAGTAGACAACATAGGGTAGGCATGGGTGGCAATTCCACCTTTCAGACACAAGAGGTGGCAAAATTCTTACCGCTCTCCAACTGCGGCAATGTGTACTAACATGGCCACTGGCCATCTTAACTTGTGGTTTGGTCGTTTAACAACGATTAAACCTCCTGTTTTTAGCAGCTTTGGCCTCCTGTGTAAATCAGGCCAAGGTGAATAGGGTGGTACTAAACTGGATAAAGTAGACATGGGTGGCGGTTCCACCTTCCAAAAGCAACAGGTGGTATAATTCTTACCACACCACAGTGGTGGCCATATGTTCTAAAATGGCCACCCACCAGGTTAACTTGTGGCTCAGTAGTTGCGAGGCCAATAAAACCATGGCTCCACCCCCTGTTATTACTGCCCTTTGGCCTCCTGTATAAATGAGGCAAAGAGGCTAGGTTGGTAGCAAACAAAATAGGCTAGACATTGGTGATTAAAGTGAAATGTCACCTTAAATGGTAAGTTCCGCTGATCCTCCTCCTCCCCCCTCCTCTAACACATTTGGCACTTTTTTTTTCTTCGGTAGTGGGGGGTACCTATTTCTAGCAGGTACCCACTCCCACTGGAATCACCGGGACCTTTCACAAAGTGATGCGTGGGTCATGCATGTGCATTGGGGAGCAGGCTGTGAAGCTGCAGGGAGTCATAGCCAGCTTACCAAAGTCAACATGGCGGAGCCAAAGACTGAAAGACCGGGAAAGAAAAAGTCCAAGTGAGGACAGCGCTGTATATTCTACATAAGCCATTCTCCACCAGGGTTCCATTGAACTCTAAGGTTCCTCCAGAGATTGCTAGTAGCTTCTTAAGCTCTAGCTCATTGACCTCTTATTGGATGGCGCCTTCTTTGTTCCAGGACCAATGCCAATTGGCAAAGCCAGCATCACAACACTAATAATCTTTTTTGGCTATCTGTAAGGTTGGCATTCTGACCACCATTGTAAGGGTTTTATTCTTCATACTGACTACCAATGGTCTATAAGGCATTTTTCCCATTGCCCCTAAAAAAATTGTTTTCAGTAGAGGTTCTCTGGGACCTGAGGGTTGTTTTAGGAGTTCCTCCTGGGTCAGAAGATTAGGGAAGGTTGTTCTACATCATGTGGAGCAATATGAGAAGACAAATTCACAAAAAGCAAAATGAATAAAGGAAAGGATAGGCAGATTTTTCTAACTTGTGATGACATTTATAATCATAGAAAATAATAATCATAGAAAATAATAACCATAGAAAATATTCCTTCTTGTTAGAAAAGATCACATTTCTTAAGCATTATAAAGTGAACTGTAAGTTCTTTATTTGGAAGTAGGCCAATATGCTCATAGGGAAGTGAGCGTGACTTTAATAAATTGACATTGTGTAGTCCCCCACCGGGAATAGCAGGAACGTTTAGTGAATGTACATAAGTTTCCCCTGCAGGATTGCCAGAGATAAATGGGGAACGTAGGAACACAGGCTCCTAATAAACCAGACCCTCAGGATCCAGCTTATTCTTACACAGGATCCTGGATTCCAGCAGTGTTGTGCTGCAGTTTTATTTTCCTATATGTTTAAATAGATATTTTCTCTGGTTTTCAATACATAACAAAGAAAGTGCATAAAGAGCCGAGACGATTTCCTTTATTCTTTTCGTAATAATACGGGAAGTCATATAGTTATTTTTTGTCTGTAAATGTGACTGTAAACCTTTAAAGTGTATCTATGGTCAAAATGGAAAATAATTTTCATATTCATTTCAACATTACATTTAATTTTTTTTCCAGCCTAATCCTATTAATCTGAAGGATCTTGAAGTTCATAAACCTACTTTGTGAAGATCCCCACACATTTACTCCCTTGAATTCTCTGACACGTATACACTATGTCCTGTTACTAGACACTGCTCTGTCACACATTTCACAGATCCTGCCTTCTGAACTACAGAGGTGCTGGGAAGGGGGGATTCAGAAGGCGGAGTCAGTATAGAAATCACAGCTTACAGGCAGCAAGGTACCATGGGATATGTAGTCCTTAAAGGAAACAGCATGCAGTTAATCAGGGAAGTTGTGGATAAAGATAGCCAGCAGACAGACAGCTTTTCTAAACATATGCTGGATTATAAAATATAACTAATGTTTGTATTGCTATTACAATGCTGATGGTATAACATGAAAGTGTATGCTGTGACCATAGATCTCCTTTTACCAGTGGCGGCCACTCCAAACGGGGCGCAGGGGCGCTGCCCCCCTGATCCATGTGCCTGGCCCCTAATCTACATGCAGGGTGCCGGATGCATGGATTCCAATGTTTTTTTTCCTCTAGCATATGATTAGAGGCCCTAATTGGATTAAAAAAAGAGTGGGATCAGGCCCACCAACTTGTGTGACAATAGCGAATTAATATTCCCTATTGTCTACCTGCTTCTCCCGGCCAATCAGGAAGGGAGGAGAGCGATTGGCTGAGAGGAGAAGCCATTGTATTGGCCGGTACCAGAGGTGAGGAGGATATACAGGGAGATCTGGAAGATGGCGGCTGCCATTGGCTCTGCATCCATCATCTGCTCTGCATTGCCGCCAAGAGCCTGACTGTGTGAGTACCACCTACCAGTGGAGGGGAGGGGGGGACTTGTTAGAGTGGCCTGTTTGCTGCCCCCCCGGCTGGAGCACCAGCTGTCACTGTATTTTACATGTCCATTTTATTTGTATACCGGCCATTTTACAGTGCTGTCAGAATTGTATTGAAAGTGGAACTAAACTGCATATGAGCACCACAAACTGAAAATACTATTTAATTAATTTCTCAAAGGCAAACTCACCCATCCATGCTTTACTTTGTTGAGAAATCACCTCCCTAGCATTTCTAGCTGTGACCATCTTGAATAAGGGTAGATGATTCCTGTAGCTTTACTTTCTGGAATCCATCTGCCTTTAGCTGAGGCATGCAGGGACAAGAGGACATGCTTAGCTGAGAAAGTCCCCTCCTCCCCTCTATATGAAAGAAAAAAAAATACCCAAGTAGAAGATTTTGGCCAATCCATCAGGAACCGGCTGAAAACCGCATAGTGTATAGGCAGCTTAAATAGCTGGGAAATATGAGTCAGTATAACAAAACTGGGTGTAAAGCTGGCCATGCGCTGTGCATATTTTGACTGGTTCCCAATGAATTGTCGGAAATATGCCCAGTGAGTGGCCCTGTTTGCCCCCTCCCACCCAACATCCTTTGATTAAAAAAATTTAAGGAGCGAGGGGGGGGGGGGGGGGGGTTGTCTGCCAAACAATGGCTACATCCAAAAAACAAAAAAATGGGGGAAAGCACCCCAAGAAATGGAAAGCGGGTACTAGATCCGACCACAAGATTGATACACTGTAAAAAAAAAATAACATTATTGGGACTTCGACAGATAGAAAAACATATCGCAAAAACGCTGGATTAGCACCTCCACCCACCACTTAAAAATGACAGCGTTGACAATTAAAATGTAAATAGAGTCCGGACCAATATATTTGTCACTTATGCTTAACCACTTAAGGACCAAGCCTATTTGAATCCGATCGTTTCCGCCGCTGCTGATCTCTCCAATAAGTGGCAGAAATTACCTGGAAGTGGTGGGAGGGGAGGGGGCACCTCTCCCGCTGCCCATAAAAGTGATCCCATTGCGAATCTGCCACTGGGACCACTTTTATGTTAAAGAGGATCACCCACTGTGTAAAAAAATACCAGGGTTATGGCAGCTAGCTGCTGCTATAACCCCAGTATTTAACGTCAAAGTTGTGACATACATACACAGTGGGCAGCCTGTAAGTGGACCCCCAACAGCAACCCAAAGCTCACACAGAGCTGTGCAGTCATGTTGGAACAGGAAGGGGCCATCCCCAAACTGTTCCCACAAAGTTTGGAGCATTAAGTTGTCAAAAATTTCTTGGTATGCTGACGTTCCCTATGTTCCCTTCACGGGAACTAAGGAGCCAAGCCCAACCCCGCACTATAATCCCCCCCTCCACCAAATGATTTGGACCAGTGCACAAAGCAAGGTCCATAAGGACATGGATGAGCGAGTTTGGGGTGGAGGAACTCGGCTGTCCTGACCTCAACCTGATAGAAAACCTTTGGGATTAATAGGAGTGGAGACTATGAGCCAGGCCTTCTCGTCCAACATCAGTGCCTGACCTCACAAATGCACTTCTGGAAGGATGGCCAAACATTCCCATAGAAACACTCCTAAACCTTGTGGAAAGACTTCCCAGAAGAGTTGAAGTTGTTATAGCTGCAAAGGGTGGGCCAACTCAATATTGGGATGCCATTAAACTAAGACTGGGATGCCATTAAAGGTCCATGTCTGTTTAAAGGCAGGCGTCCCAATACTTTTGGTGATATGGTGTATGTATGTTTAATAGGAACGTATGATATGCGAAAGCACTGTTTGTTGGTGCTGTAAAAATACCTATAAATAATATTAGTTCAGAGTTATGAGAACTTTTATCCAGTCTTCAAGGGACACCAATAATGGACAACTTCCAAAACGAATTTCTATTTTATGAAGTTCTGTTTTTTTCCAGGAAGGAAACGCAACGTGACACAATTACAGCTTTATCTAAAGATAATACATTAGTGTTCTAAGGCTAGATAGTTTTATAGGTTCCTGTGCTGTTTAGCAGCTGTGAATTTTTGAAATATTTAAATAGTTTATAGCCAGCTCATCTGATCATATTGCAGTAGTAGATTAAATATTGGTTGGTAGAATATTCACAAATAGCGCAAAAAATAAAAACCGCAGAGGTGATCAAATACCACCAAAAGAAAGCTCTATTTGTGGGGAAAAAAGGACGTAAATTTTGTTTGAGTAAAACATCGCACGACCGCGTAATTGTCAGTTAAATTTATGCAGTGCTGTATCGCAAAAAATGGCCTGGTCATGAAGGAGGGTAAATCCTTCCGGGGCTGAAGTGGTTAAACCCACATTTTTTTTTTTTTAGAACTACTATTCCTTTATATTCGCTTTTGACATTTACAAATGCAGCAATTTAGAGATTAGATGAAAGGTTTAACATGGGAAAACACTTTTTGAAAGATAAAAATGTGCATTTTATACACATCTATATAGATCAGACCAAAATAAAGGACAACTGAGGAGGAAAGAGGGATAGAGGGACATTGCTCCAAATCAGGGACAGTTGGGAGCTATGCTTCACTTTCTGTCTCAGTCATACATCCCAACTTTTTGAGATGGGAATGAGGGACACCTAGCAGCAAAAGTATGCAGGCATAGGACACACCTCTTGCCACGCCCCCTTAAAGGAGAATTGTACAAAAAAAAAAAGATTGGTTAAACCCACAAGTGCTTTTTTTACCACTACTATTCCTTTATATTGGCTTTTGGAATTTACAAATGCAGCCATTTAGAAATCAGATGAAAGGTTTAGTGCTGAAAAACACTTTTTGATAGATAAAAAGTCCATTATATATAGATCTATATAAATCAGACCAAAATGAGGGACAAATGAGGAGGAATGTGGGACAGAGGGACATTGCTCCAAATCAGGGACAGTTGGGAGCTATGGTCTCAGTGACAGTAGTTACTAGGATAAAGAGAAGGGTGAATATCCCAAGTGGGGACACAGACAGCAGTATATATAACATTTGCAGAGGGTCTAACCCTTTCCCACATTATCTATAACTAAAAAAAGTTTTGCCTTTACTTACAATTTAAATTGTATACATTATTATTATTACTATTAAAGGAGCCAACGAACAGCTACGGCGATTCGCGGGAAAGAGCTGACCTGCCGCAGTATAATGACGGCTGCTGGTCGCCAAGTGGTTAAATTAGCCAAATAGATTCCAGGGTGCATCAAAATATTTTTTCAAAAGCAGCCACATTGTGAGTAGAAAAGCCAGTCCCCTGCCAGCAGCTGCAGAGTGGAACCCTTGCTGTCTGTGGGGAAGCAGTGGTCTCACTGCAGAGGTCTAACAAACCCTTTACTGAGTCAAATCTATAGCTCAGCAATCAGTAAAGCTCATGTTCACCACTAATGGAGGAACTCTGACTTAACAGGGGGTGTAGAGGTCCTCACAGATTGCAAAGGTCCCACTCTCCAGATGTTAGCAAGGGACATGCTTTCCTACAGAGGATGTGGCCGATTTTAAAGAAAACATACTGTAAAGCCGTGTACACACGAGCAGACTTTTCGACCGGACTGGTCCGTGTGGGCTTCATCGGACGTGCAACTGACTTTTTCGGTCGAAAAACATGTTTCAAATCTTTCCGACGGACTCGAGTCCGGTCGAAAAATGCGCTCGCCTGTATGCTCGTCTGACGGACAAAAACCGACGCTAGGGCAGCTATTGGCTACTGGCTATCAACTTCCTTATTTTAGTCCGGTGTACGTCATCACGTTCGAATCAGTCAGACTTTGGTATGATTGTGTGTAGGCAAGTCTGTTCGTTGGGAAAGTCCGTCGGATAGACCATCGGACCAGTCCGGTCGAAAAGTCCGCCCGTGTGTATGCTGCATAAGACTTTGCACACTTTGTCTTTTACTTTGTTTTTTGGGACCGGGAATGGATTTAGCTGATTTAAAGTGGGGTTCCACCCAAATTTTTAACAATATCTGTATGTATTCTCTTCCTTGCCTAGATGTTGACATGCCGTTTAAAAAAATTTAAATCGCCGTAATTACCTTTTATTTTTCTATTCTTCTTTGCACTTCCTGGTTCTCCTCCCGTGGGAGTAGGCGTGTTTCTAGCCTCTCCCAGACTCCTGGGAGCTAGTCTCAGGCTTCCCAGGATGCCACTGAGCATGTGCGGGAACGAGCGGGGAATGCTGGGAGCACAGCCTTCACCACATCCAGGAAATAAATGCTTGTGGGCTTCAAATGCCCACAATGAAGATGGAAACCGCCTTCAGTGAATAATATAAGTTATTCTTTCCGACGAAATCTGACACAGGCGGACATATTACACACAATATGTCAGTATGTAATGCTGAGAAGAAAAGTTTGTGAATGAACTAAAAAAAAAAAAAACAATAGATAGGTGGACCCCCGCTTTAAACTGAAATTGTAATTTGGTTTTAAAGTAGGTATACATACCTCCCAACTTTTTGAGATGGGAATGAGGGACACCTACTAACAAATGTATGTAGGCATAGGACACGCCCCCTGCCACTCCCCCTTAAAGGAGAATGAACCAAAAAAAAAAGTTATTTAAATCCACACGTGTTTTTTTACCACTACTATTCCTTTATATTGGCTTTTAGAATGTACAAATGCAGCAATTTAGAATTTGGATGAAAGGTTTAGCACTGGGAAACACTTTTTGAAAGATAAAAAGTGCATTTTATATACATCTATATAGATCAGACCGAAATGAGGGACAAATGAGGAGGAAAGAGGGACGTTGCTCCAAATCAGGGACAGTCCCTCGAAATCAGGGACAGTTGTGAGCTATGGGTATACAGAGATAATTGTTATTAGCTCAATCACTCTACTAAAATCTCTAGTTTTTATTTACTAAGAAAGTGAACACTAAAGCCAACCATAGATGGATCGTATCTCAGCTGGTTCAGCAGGGACTGTCCGAGATTCGATTCATCTATGGAAAGGCTGGTTTTACAGAAGTTTATCTGTCGATTGACTTCCTTTTCAAATTTTTATTATCCGATCAATACTATAGCTATAGCTATAGCCACCAGCAGTGATCATTGTGTCTTGTCAGAAGGGAAGGCTCCCCTGCTGGCAGAACACAATAGCACTGTGGGAGGCATTCCACTCATGTCGGAAGGAAAATTGCATAATCTATGGGCGGCTTATCCACTTTCCGCCTGCGCTATAGCCGAAAGACAGTGCAGGCTTACTTTGCCAAGGGGGTGTCCATGGACGCGGGTGGCGCGCTCTGTGATGCTGAGTCCTTTTGACTCAGCTTATCACAGATCGGGGTAAAGGGCCAAACACAGCGGCCCTTTACCACGTGATTAGCTGTGTCCAATGACAGCTGATCATGATGTAAACTAGGGGTGCAACAGATCGCCACTGATCCGTGATCCGAACGGGTCAACCTGTTCAGATCGGCACACCACGCTCCGCTGCCTCGGGCTTAGGAAAGGCCGTGGCTTCAGCCTAGCTCCGGAGCGGCGGCCCTCTTGGTACACCCGGCGGCCATTTACCACATGATCGCTCCGTCAAATGACGCCAGTTCCTCTCTCCCCTCTGTGTACTGATCTGTATAGTGGAGGGGAGGGATCGGATGGCAGCAGCGCTGTGGGCTGGATCTGTAGTGCCCACAGCGCCGCTCTATGTCAATTGCAGTTACATCCATGGATCCATCTATCCATGCTCAGCCATCCCTCCATACTCTGCCAATACACTGCCATACTCTGCAATACCCTGCTAATACTCTGCAATACTCTGCCAATACTCTGTAATACTCTGCCATACCCTGCCAATACTCTGCGATACCCTGCCAATACTCTCCAATACTCTGCCATACCCTGCCAATACTCTGCAATACTCTGCCATACCCTGCCAATACTCTGCAATACTCTGCCAAACCCTGCCAATACTCTGCAATACTCTGCCATACTCTGTCAATACCCTGCCAATACCCTGCCAATACTCTGCAATACCCAGCCATAGTCTGCAATACCCAGCCATACTCTGCAATACTTTGCAATACCCTGCAATACCCAGCAATACTTTGCCGTACTCTGCAATACCCAGCCATACTCTGCAATACCCAGCCATATTCTGCAATACCCTGCCATACCCTGCAATACCCAGCCATACTCTGCAATACCCAGCCATACCCTGCCATACTCTGCAATACCCAGCCATACCCTGCAATACCCAGCCATACTCTGCAATACTCTGCAATACCCTGCAATACTCTGCAATACCCTGCCATACCCTGCAATACCCAGCCATACCCTGTAATACCCAGCCATACTCTACAATACCCAGCCATACCCTGCAATACCCAGCCATACCCTGCAATACCCAGCAATACCCTGCAATACCCAGCCATACCCTGCAATACCCAGCCATGCTCTGCCATACTCAGCCATACTCTGCCATACTTAGCCATACCCAACCATACTCTGCCACACTCTGCCATACCCAGCCATACTCTGCAATACTCGGTGATGGCAATAGCCAGCCATACTCTGCAATACTCGGTGATACCCAGCCATACTCTGCCATACCCAGCCATACTCTGCCATACCCAGCCATACTCTGCAATACCCAGCCATACTCTGCAATACTCGGTGATACCCAGCCATACTCAGCCATACCCAGCCATACTCTGCCACACTCTGCCATACCCAGCCATACTCTACAATACTCGGTGATACCCAGCCATACTTTGCAATACCCAGCCATACTCTGCAATACTCGGTAATACCAAGCCATATTCGGCGATACCCAGCCGTACCCAGCCATGCTCAGCCATACCCAGCCATACTAAACCTATATTACAGTGGGGGAGATGAAGTGGATATTACAGTGGGGGAGATGACGTTGATATTACAGTGGGGGAGATGACGTGCATATTACAGTGGGGGGGATGACGTGGATATTACAGTGGGGAGATTGTGGATATTACAGTAGGGACTATATGGTGGTGGAATTTTCACAGGTTTTTGCAAATTCAATTATTATTTGCTGATCCGAAAAATTATCCGATCCGTGACTCTGATCCAAGGAACGATCTGATCCGTGGGTTTTTTGATCCGTTGCACCCCTAATAAACACAAGCCGGTTATCATCTTTCCTTTCCTCATGCTGACAACATAAGGAGAAGAGAAGAGAGATGATAACTGGCTTGTGTTAAAGGAACATGTACACTGATATTCAGGGCATTAATTATCAGGTTCCTGATTATCAGTGCAGTCCCAACAGTGCCCATCAGTTCCACCTATCACTGCTACCTATCAGTGCCCATTAGTGCTGCCTATCAGAGCCCAACAGTGCCACCTATCAGTGCAACCTCATCAGTGCCCACGAGTGCTGCCTCATCAGTGCCCATTAGTGCCACCTATCAGTGCCAAACAGCACCACCTATCAGTTCTGCCTCATCAGCGCATATCAATGAAGTAGAAACATTTCCTTTTTTACTAAAATGTTATAGCAAACTATGAAAATTATTTTGTTTTCCAAAAATTTTTTTTTTTTGGTTTAGCAAAAAATAAAAAACCCAGAAGTGAATAAATACCACCAAAAGAAAGCTCTATTTGAGTGAAAAAAATGCTAAAAATTTAATATGGGTTCAGGGTTGCATGACCTGGCAATTGTCATTCAAAGTGTGACAGCGCTTAAAGCTGAAAATTGGCCTGGGCAGGAAGGGGGTGAAAGTGGCCAGTAGCCAAGTGGTTAAACAGATAAAACAAATAATGCCTAATAGGGAGTTTTGGTCTAAATCCAGAATTTAGCCATCATTGCTTGGCCCGAGAGATGAGGGTGAAAGATTCTCTATCCCACAGCTGCACTTACACTTATCAGACCTTATTTACCTAATGTGACTCATATTAAGTAGTCATATATCAATAATGTCACAAACACCCCAACACTTTGTGTACATCTCCTGGGGATGGAGGGGGTGGAGAATAACTTGCCCACAGCTCATTGGCCTAGCAATGACAGGTAACTTTTGGTTTGGATGAGCTTTGGTTTGGACCACACCCAAACCCAAACCCAAGCTTGTACTTAGTGGTGGAAGATACTCAACCAAAACGTAATAGTGATTCATCATCTAAGATTGGAATTCTGATCATGTGTGATAAATCTCCACTACGTTCTACTTATGTAGCGTACACCATAGGGAGTCCTTTGTTTATCCATTTAACCATCAATCTTGGTGATTTATTGCTTTATTTGCTACTTAATATTGCCTGTGTAGCTCTAGCCTCATTCTTCTCAGACTCCTGTCGGCATTATTGTAATGTGTTATCAGAAACACAGATCCAGGTAGATCTTCACTGCCTTCCTGATGGCCGCTTTAGTAAATGTGACTTATTACCGGAGTGTTGGATGGGCCAAAAAAAAAAAATGATGTACTGCGTAGGTACATCTGAGTGTGAACAAGGCCCACAAGGCTGAAACATGTTTACATTTGCTGTCTGACACTGGGTCTTTTATGGAGAGCCAATAAATTCTGAAGATTTTAACCACTTCCGGACCACCCACCGTGGATATACGTTGCTACTTTCACGTTAAATACCACTGTTATGGCAGCAAATAGCTGCCATAACCCTGGTATTTTTCTCCACTACCGGCAATCCTCTTTCACATAAAAGTGGTCTCAGCGGCGGTTCACTTTTATGGGTGGTGGGGGAGGTGCACCTCCCTCTCCATCCGCGTCCCGGTGGTCTCCGCCATTTACCAGACCCCTTGGCAGGGCTGGACTGGACTTCATCCAGACCGGCCCACATTAATTTTGCAAACGCACACAAAAACAGTATGTAAACCATACGCAATTGTGCAAAAAAAAAGTTACCGAGACCAGTGGCAGTAAATTCATTCATCAGTTACCATGACCAGTGGCATTAAATTAGTCATCAGTTACCGTAACCAGTGGCATTAAATTATTAATCAGTTACCGTGACCATTGGCATTAAATTATTCTTCAGTGACCGTGACCAGTGGCATTAAATTATTCATCAGTTACCATGACCAGTGGCAGTAAATTCATTCATCAGTGACCGTGACCAGTGGCATTCAATTATTCATCAGTTACCATGACCAGTGACATTAAATTATTCATCATTTACCATTACCAGTGGCATTAAATTATTATTTAGTTACTATTTGGCCCTTGACTTCATCCAGACCGGCCCACATTCATTTTGCAAACTCAAACAAAAACAGTATATAAACCATACGCAATTGCGCAAAAAAAAAGTTACCGAGACCAGTGGCAGTAAATTCATTCATCAGTTACCATGACCAGTGGCATTAAATTTGTCATCAGTTACCGTGACCAGTGGCATTAAATTATTCATCAGTTACCATAACCAGTGGCATTAAATTATAAATCAGTTACCATGACCAGTGGCATTAAATTATTCATCATTTACCGTGACCAGTGGCATTAAATTATTCATCAGTTACCATGACCAGTGGCAGTACATTTACCCCTACCCCCTCCTCTCATCATGCTGCATGTTACAGAAAGAGACAGACAGTAACAGACTCAGTTTTTATTATTAATCATGTAGCCTGCATCCCGTATGGCATCAGCTTAGCTTATTTAGTGCTTGCTTACTTGTTACTTGAATACAACTGATTAGTGACTTTGTCCCTGTCTGTGCTGCTGTCTGGACTTGCAAGGAATTTGCTGGTTCCTCCTCGGCGGTGCTGGCTCCTCTTGGTTGCAGGCTTGCAGCTGAGCTTGGGCAGCAGCTGGCTACCCTCCTCCCATGTCCCCGGGCCGCCTCCGGCCGTAAGTGACCTCACGCCGCTGGGACGAGTCTGCCTGTAACCTTAAGGGAGGGAAGCCGTGGGCGGCAGCGTCGCAATGATGGGCGGTGCTTACGTACCGGCCGGGTGCAGGAGCGGAGCGTAATTGTGACATCCACGACACAGATCTCGGTAGTGACACACTGTCTGTCAACCGGCCCACTGAGCCATCGGCCCACCGGGAAACTCCCGGTAGTCCCGATGGCAAGCACTGGCCTGCCCCTCAGCAGCGGTGGGAACAATCCGATCCCCGGGATGGATGGGCAGGAAGTCGAGTGAGAGCAAGATGGCCGCCACTTGACTCTATGTCTTTGGAGGACCGGAGCGACGTCAAACGTCATTTCCGCTCTCCGACCTTAAAAGGGAAATTTTTTTTAATTGAAATTTAGAGCGTCCCATCCCTCCGAGCTCTCGCACAGAAGCAAATGCATACGCAAGTCGCGCCCACATATGTTAACGGTGTTCAAACCAAACATGTGAGGTATTGCCGTGATCGTTAGAATGAGAGCAATAATTCTAGCCCAAGACCTCCTCTGTACCTCAAAACTGGTAACCTGTAGAAATGTTTAAATGTTGCTTATGGAGATTTTTAAGTGTCAAAGTTTGTCGCCATTCCACGATTGGGTGCAATTTTGAAGCATGACATGTTAGATATCCATTTACTCAGCATAACATCATCTTTCACATTATAGAAAAAAAATGGACTAACTTTACTTTTTTCAAAAAAGTGTATTTTTTCCCCAAAAATTGCATTTGTAAGACCTCTGAGCAAATACGGTGTGACATAAAGTATTGTAATAATCTCCATTTTATTCTCTAGGGTGTGATGATAGGGGGCGCTGTGAATAGTGTGACTTATTGGGTTAGACTAAATCTTGTGCATATACAAATTAAAGTACATAGTGCTAATTTAAATACTATAACAATTCATGATTAATTACCGTATTTGCCGGCGTATAAGGCGCCTGGGTGTATAAGACGACCCCCTAATTTTCCATTTAAAAAATTGGTTTTGTGCTATACTCGCTGTATAAGATGACCCCCTTCCGACTAGTCTGTCAGCCTGCTGGATGTGCGGTAATACCGTATGTTCAGTAGCTTTGGTAACATACTGTCTCACAGTATACATACAGTATACCGCGCTGAGCCAATCACAGCGAGCAATGTATTCTAATAATGAATATAAAGCCTGCTCGGATTGGCAAAGGCTGTAACATCATGAGCCCACGCCTCTGACTCTCAAAGCCAATCCGAGCAGGCTACTGTATGTAGCCTGCTCGGATTGGCAGACGTTGCTACTCCTATCCGAGCAGGCTCTGTATTCATTAATAGAATACATTGCTCCCCAGGATTGGCTCAGAGGAGTATACTGTATGTATACAGTATTACCGCACATTCGGCGAGCATCCGGAGGGCTGACATCCAGTGGGTGGCTGGCGTATAAGACGATCCCCACTTTATACCCGGCGTATAAGACGACCCCCGCTTTTTGGCCTTTTTTTTATTGTAAAAGGTTGTCTTATACGCCAAAAAATACAGTAATAATCCAGGGCTAAAATTACAATGATTCAAATATTTTATCAAAACCAAAGTTCATAAATCTTTTGTGATGCAACTTCAATCTTTACACCATCACCAGTGGCAAAACTTCATGAAAATCGTCCGGTGGACGTAAGTGAAATTCCTACTCACTGGACCACCGTGACCTCTTTAACTAAAAAGAAGGTCAGATCAGGCTTGTTAGTGTGGGTCTGTGTTCTTGCTGGTATTAATACTCCACCACAATGATAGTTAAAACAATGAAAAAACAGGACATAGCATAATACAGTTTAATTAAAAATGAATTAAAAAACATGTGCCAAATGGCCGCTTACATTAGTAGGTGCCTTTCCTCGGCACTGGAGGTATACAGCATAAGACACCAGGCTAGTGAAAGGTATGGCTGTCCCACTCACGCTGTGTTGATCGGCGCGCGTTCCACTGCCGTGGTGAGGCAGAAACCGTAAGTGGCCCGATGTGACGTAACCGGGATGCGCCTTGACGTATGTTTCGTCTTCACAACGTCATTAGGAAGCGTCCCAGTCACTAGGCTGGTTACGTTTTATTTCCCCAAAGTCAGATGTATTGGTGGAGCCTATTTTTACCCTCCCACTGTTTGGCCAATGCAAAATTAGCACCACCTGGTGGAATAATTAAATAACTACAACCATAGAACGAACGGGCACAATCAATCCCATAGTTTCTCTAGTGAACCATAATAACAAATGCCAAACAAATAGATGCACAATGTCTATAATTATTATTCTCTAGGGTATCTGCAAAAAATATATATATAATGTTTGGGGGTTCTAAGTAATTTTCTATCAAAAAACAAAACTGATTTTAACTTGTAAACAACAAGTGTCAGAAATAGGCTCGGTCCTTACTTAAAGAGCAGCAAGGAGTTGCGGGCTATCTCTTTTCACATCTGAGTGTGTCAGTAACTGGAGATGTTGTATTTTTGATGAACATCTCTTGTTTCATCTTACCACATATGATTTTGGTATGCGATGTATATCTGTAAGATACATTCAACAACAATTAAAAAAGACTCCTATAATTCAAAATACACTTTTAATTTTGTCATGATAAACTACAACCCCTGGCAAAAAGTATGGAATCACCGCTCTTGGAAAATGTTCATTCAATTGTTTAATTGTGTAAAAAAAAAAAATAATAATAATTGCAGACATGCCTCAAAACTATTTTCATTTACCATTCTGACCTTCTGGCTTTAAGAAACACTAAAAAAAATTTAAATGAAAGAGATTTGAACGCCTCTGCAGTTTTTAGTTTTTGCGCTATAAACAAAAAAAGAGCGTCAATTTTGAAAAAAACGCATTATTTTTTACTTTTTGCTATAATAAATATCCCCCAAAAATTATCGCAATTCGTAAATTCATGAATTCAAAAATTCGGAATTTGAAAATTCGTAATTTCGTAGATTCAGAAATTTGAAAATTCGAAAATCTGAAAATAAGAAAGAAAATCAGAAAATTCAAAAGAAAAACTAATAATAACTAACTAACTATTAAATTATAGGTATTGGAATTTCTTTTCAAATTTGGCTGTTAGTGAACGCAACAAATTTATCCAAAGTTATGAATTATCAGAAATAACGAATGCCACATCTAAACAAATGGAACGGAACAAATTAATATTAAATAATAATACATTTTTTTAATTATTATTATTGTTATTTATTATGATTAATTTGTTACGTTGCATTCGTTTAGATATGGCATTCGTTATTTCGGATAATTCGTAACTTCGGATAAATTCGTATTTGTTACATTCACTAACAGCCAAATTTTAAAGGACGCTCCAATACCTAAAATTTAATAGTTAAGTTATTAGTTAGTTATTAGTTCAGATTTTCGAATTTTTGGATTTTCAAATTTCAAATTTACGAATTTTCGAATATTAGAATTTACGAATATTCAGCAAAAAAATTGTTAAACCCGTTTTTATTAATTCTGATATTTCTAAATTAACAAATTTAACTAAATTAGTTAAAAAAAATTCGGAACAAAACAAATTGCACATGTCTAATTCATCGCTGAATATCACTTCCATCCAGTTATCCACTGTACATGATTGCTTTTCTTTAGCCAGCTGTAACCTTGTTTTTTTCTGTTTAGGTGTTAATGATGGTTTTCAAATCAAATGGGAAGGTTGTTAAAGGGAAGCGTACTGGTAGACCAAGGAGGACACCAAAGTGTCAAGTTAGAAAACTTAAAGCAATATGCCTTGAAAACAGAAAATGCCCAACAAAACAAATGGTCAGAAACTGAAGTCATTGTCTGTGACCGAACTGTAAGACATTGGCAAAAGGAAATGGGATCTACATACAGAAAAGCCAAATGAAAACCATCATTAACACCTAAACAGAAACAAAAAAGGTTACAGCCGGCTAAAGAAAATCAATAGTGGATGACTGGATGCAAGTGATATTCACTGATGAATCCCGTATCTGCATTGGGCAGGGTGATGATGCTTGAACTTTTGTTTGGTGCCATTCCAATGGAATGTATAAAAAGGACTACCTGAAAAAAACATGCAAATTTCCACAAGCATTGATGATATGAGGTTGCATATCAGGTAAAGGTACAGGGGAGATGACAGTCATTAAATCTTCAATAAATGCACAAGTTCATATTGAGATTTCAGACACTTTTCTTTTTCCATCAATTGAAAGAATGTTTGGCTATGATGTAGAAAATTGGTAAATACCGCGCTGTCAACAAAACATAAAAAAGCGGCCAGTACAACAAATGACAATTGCAAAAAACAAGATAAGTACAGAAAAGTGCAGCGCTGAATGGAAATGGTGTTAAAACATATGACAAAGACTAATGTTTAAACATTCAGAGCCTGTGCAGACACGATGAAATGTACACAAAAATAGGAAGTGAAAAGTTAATTCAATTTAAAGTCTATACTGTGAAAAGTAAATGAAAAAAAATAGTCCAAAAAATAAGTGAAAAAGTGTTGAAGTGTTGATCCCGGTGAGAAGATATCAACCTCCAGGTGTGAAAACAATAATGCGTGAAAATAAAGTAATGGCAGAAACCACCACCGATAAAACTGAGGCTTACCGGAGCATATGGACTCAACAAGGCGTATGCCAAATGAGTCGTCAAAGCTTTGTGGTGACACTGCACCGATGATTGGGAACCTCAACGTTTAGGGATGTTTGGCGCTGGAAGATGGTAATCACACTTTCCTCCAGAAGATACACATCACAAGCACTCCCATTTGAGTAGAGACAACAGGCGCTTGTGTGACAGGAATATCAACGCAATGGAATCAGTGGGCTCAGATTCACACTATGTGGAATTTTGCATGGGTTCACAGTTTTTAGCCATAAATGAAATAAAAATTCCACATAGTGTGAATCCGCTTCACAGAAAATGTATTAAAAGATAGTGGAAAACACTCACATTTGAGTAGAGACAACAGATGATGTCTTCTTAGATGAAACGCGTCGGATCGAGCCCACTGATTCCATTGTGTTGATATTCCTGTTGCACAAGTGCTTGTTGTCTCTACTCAAATTTGAGTATTTTCTACTGTTTTTAATACATTTTCTGTTAAGCGGATTCACACTGTGTGGAATTTTTATTTCATTTATGGCTAAAAACTGTGAACCCATGCAATGGATTCTACCTCTGAGTTTTGCTCTTGTGATGTGTATCTCCTGGAGGAAAGTGTGATTACCATCTTCCAGTGCCAAACATCCCTAAACGTTGACGTTCCCAATCATCGATGCAGTGTCACCACAAAGCTTTGACGACTCATTTGGCATACGCCTTGTTGAGTCCATGTGCTCCGGTAAGCCTCAGTTTTATTGGTGGTGGTTTCTCCCAATTCTTTATTTTCACACATTATTTTTTTCATACCTGGAGGTTTATTATCTACTCACCGGGATCAACACTTCAACACTTTTTCACTTATTTTTTGGACTATTTTTTCATTTACTTTTCACAGTATGGACTTTAAATTTTATTAACTTTGTGCTTCCTATTTTTGTGTAAATTTCATCATGTCTGCACAGGTTCTGAATGTTTAAACATTAGTCTTTGTAATATGTTTTAACACCATCTCCATTCAGCCCTGCACTTTTCTATATTTATAATGTTTGGTTATGATGACATCATTTTCAGGATGTAATCTGATGCAGATGTTTGTTTTAGATCTGCAAAATGCATGGTGATTCCAAAATATTTTCCTTAGAATTGAGTGATTCGATATTTTTTTCTTCTGCTTGATCTGCAAAAACAGTTGCAACTGACTGCAGTTTTCTTTCTTGTTTTATTTTTTAACTGCTTCTTAAAGCCACAAGGTTGGGATGTTAAATGAAAATAGTTTTGAGGCATGTCTGTGATTATTTTTTTTTCTACACAATTAAACAATTGAAAGAACATGTTCCAAGAGTGGTGATTCCATAATTTTTGCCAGGGGTTGTATGAATCAATCAAACATTTTAGGGGGAAACAGAAAGACCCTATTCACACTTGAGCATGAGTATTTTCAGACAATTTTAGAGCTTTTTTTGTTGGTTTGTTCACGCATATTTTGGCCATTTCCAAGCTTGAGAATGTTTTTGTTTTAGCCAATACAAAAGATAGTTACTAGAGGCAATAAATTGCACAAAAAATGTGCATTACGCACCTCTTTATGCATTTTCAGACACTATCATTGAACTCTATAGGGACCAAGAACATGCAGCTATGCCCCAAAGAAGCTCATGTTCTTTTTCGAGCTTCGAGAGACAAGCTTTAAATGACACAGTGCACAGGTGTAAATTGGCACAATTAAAGAAGAATTACAGGTATGGCATTTCATACATACAGGAGTTACATTGATCCAGCAACAATCACACTCCATTCACACCTAAACAATTTGAAGCATGTTTCCCAGAAGCACTTTAACACTCGACCTCAAGATTCCCATTATATTTAAAGAAGAATATCAGGTATGGATATTTTATACATAGCAACATTAATCCAGCTTGGACCAATGTAACTAAGTATATATTATACCTGTGGGATCCCTCTAGAACACAGGTCTTCACACTTTCTAAGCAAAGGGCCGGTTTACTGTCCTTCAGACTTTAGGGGGCCAGGCTGTCACCATTGGGAGTAGAAACTGCCCCAGCAACCAGCATCAGTTGGAGTTAACAATGCCCCATCTTTGGTGTCAGTGAATGAAATTGTGCCCTATCCTTTGTGTCATTAGGAAGAATTGTGCCCTATCGTTGATGTCATTGTGCCCCGTTGTTGGTGTCATTGGGAGAAATTTTGCCCCATCGTTGGTGTCATTTGGAGAAATTGTGCCCCATTGTTGGTGTCATTGGTAGGGATTGTGCCCCATCATTGGTGTCATTGGGAGGAACTGTGCCCCTACATTGATGTCAGTGAATGAAATAGTGCCAGAAGGGCCAGATAAAAGCAAGCAAAGAGCTGCATCCAGCCACTGGACCTCAGTTTGGAGACCACTGCTCTAGAAGCTGGAAAAGACTGAAGTAGACACCACTACAGCAGTAATCTCCGCTAGCTTCCAAATCCCCATGCTGAGTGGCTGCCCTGCTGCATTTTGAGGTTAGCCCCTTGTCATTGGCACCATTTAGAGAATGCTTTGCATTTCTTAAATTAATGCAAAGCGTTCTCTGATTGAACGGTTAGGAGAGGTGGGGCAGTAATGCTATAGTCTTCACATTGTCCAATCAGAGAATACTTTGCATTCATTGAGAAACTGCAAAGCATTCTCTGAATGGTTCCCATAACAAGTGGCCTACCTCCTGTGCTCAGTATGCAGCTGTCAGGGCAGACCCTTGGCACTATACCCAGAAGCTAGTAAAGATCATGAGAGCAGTAGTGTCTACCTCAGTGATTTCCATCTTTTAGTGGGATCCCACAGGTATATTGTATACATAGCTACATTGGTCCAAGCTAAACCACTGGAACTATGTATAAATACTGTATTTATCGGTGAATAACACGTCCCGGCGTATAATATACACAGAGCTGGATGTCCTGTGTACTCGGCTCCTCTTGGCTCCTCTCCCCTTGGCCTGGCTCCTATGATGGACATAACACAGGTCCAATGGCGGGACTGGGCGTGAGCTGACAGGAGCCGAGCCTAGCCGAGTACACAGTACACTCGGCTATGTGTATTTCGGCGGCGCTTGCTCCTCTCCCCCTAAAAGTCAGCGGGGATCTGCGTATAACATGCACCCATGATTTTCCCCTGATTTTACAGCCGTATATTACAACCAAGAACTAGGCAGGACTCGTTTATATAGAAAAGAAAAATGTGTCTGCGCTGGATGAA
Organism: Lithobates clamitans; assembly: GCA_037952925.1. NCBI lineage: Eukaryota > Metazoa > Chordata > Amphibia > Anura > Ranidae > Lithobates > Lithobates clamitans. The sequence continues at coordinate 2,059,213 of JBBGZY010001308.1, forward strand.
AGAATCAAAACAGTATACAGATAAAAAATTAATGTAGAAATGTGTATAAAAATATAATATAATAATGTTACAAGTGCTAAGTGCATAAATAAACATATACGTAAATAAACGTGCTATAATTAATAACTATTAGATCAAGGATCATTTCTAGTGCATCCAATCAAAAGTGCAAAGTGTTGTATGAAACACACAGTAGAAATCCAATCAAAAGTGAAAAAAAAAAATGAAATAAAAAAGTCCTCATATGAGTTCTTAAAGTCTGAACAGTGTGAGTTCAGAGATACAAAAATACATAAAGTGCCCAAAATCAGTGTCCATAATCAGTGAAGTATATCCATTAAGTTCTTCCAAAAGTGCAACACCATAAAGCATGCTTCAGTGTCCTCCAGTGATCCCCATAAGCATATGCGCTCACCTTCCAGCGTGTGACACAGTATTTAAACTCTGTCAAAACACGCTTTGGAGACACTCCTGTGCTCAAATGGAATCAGCTGTATAGGCATCCAATGCTCCCCATTAAGATTATATATGCAAGAAAAAAAGAGACTCCATAGCGCAATACTGCTTAACAATAAAGAGACCTTTAATAAAACAATGAATTCTCCCCTTGTATGGGTACTCACATGCTGCGGGTGCGTTAGTGCACCCTTCTAAATAGGCATAAATCGGCTAATGGTAGCGGTATGGCGTGCGGTGCGGTGTATGCATCAACCTCTCCTTCTCTCTCTCACTGCTGACAGCTCCGTCCAGGCCCCTCCCCTACGCGTGTTCGGCACCGGGATCACGTGCCTTCATCAGGGGGATATGATTGGACGGACGCTCAAGGAACAATATATAGTCACAGCGGCCATATTGCCATAGACCGCGGACACATCTAGTAACAGATCTACAGTTATAGCTATAGCGGCCATTTTCCCTAAGACAGCAGCGCGATCTAGCAGCGGGCTGCTATTACAAATACCGCTGACTGTCGATCGAAAAACACAGATGACAGTACAGCCATACATGGTGCATCAGAGATTATAGATCACTAATATGGCAATCAGCAAGGATATATAAAATTGAGTATACAAAGAACACCTCTAGATTAAATTGCATGAATTCCAGGACGGGGCCGTCAGTCTTAGAGAGCACCGCCGCGCACCTCACACTTACAGATAGCCATAATAAAAACGGTATAATAAAAACAGTGTCATTAAATACACAATTAAGTGTATAAGTACATATAAAAGCCTAAATATATTTAATATGATGTACATACAATATAATATATAATTCGTTAAAATATAACCCTAAAAATAAAAAAACCAAAATGACTGCGGGGGAGTAAAAACAGCAGAAATTGAATCAAAAAATATATAAAAAAATATCTATATATAAAATGTTATATTATAGCTAAGTAAGAAATATTTTAATAAAAGCCCATAATAATAATATGGCAATCCCTATTGATATGTAGAAAGAAGAGTAAATGAGAGCGGAAAACTGTGCTAACATGCATGGGCATCATAAAACCAGCATACAATATATGCTCACCACTGCCACAAGCAACAATCAAAATTCAAAGGCGATCATAGAGGGAAAACATGCGGGAAACATGAAGCATTTCGACGGATTAAATATTATCAATAATTACTGAGAAAGCATTTTAGGTCAAATTCTCTATTAAGCCCTCCAGGCGCCAAAGAGCCAAGCTGGTGTATCCACCAAGATTCCCGTTTGCTTATCTCTCTGGTAAAATTCGAGCCCCTCCAGTGGCGTTTAGGCGCTTCTAGTCCCCAAAATTTTAAACCAGCGGTGCTCTGATTATGCATCTTTTTAAAGTGCACATATAGATTATGCTTATCTGATCCCTTACGTATGTGTCTCACGTGCTCCTCTATACGGACTTTCAGAGCCCTAGTGGTACGCCCTACGTAGATCAAATTGCATGGGCATTTCAAAGCATAAACAACCCCTATAGTATCACAGGATATGAAATCCCTAATAGTGTAAGATAAACCATTTCTAGGATTCAAAAACTCCTTAACCCTCCTAATATTGCCCGGAGTCCTGATACAGCTGTAGCACCTGCCACAGCTATAAAATCCTTTCACATCCCAGAACATTTTGGGTTTTGGGGGGGGTGGTTCCACTACATTATGTACCAACTTGTCACGTAAGTTAGGGGCCCTCTTAAAGACAATCTTGGGTTTGTCTGGGAGTACATCCTTGAGATGAATGTCTTGTTTTAAAACATTCCAATATTTACAAATAATCCTCTTTACTTCATGACTTTGTATAGAGTAATCAAGAACAACATTCATACCCTCATTGTCAATATTATCCATTACCCTGGTGCTATCTTTTAATAGTTCTTCCCTACTCAAGCGTCCAACTACATTTTTTTCTCTCTCTAAAAACGCCCTTTGGTACCCCTTCTCCATGAACATAGCGCTTAGCCTATCAGATTGAGCCCCATAATCCTCAGCCCTCGTGCAATTCCTTCGCATCCTAGTAAATTGCCCTCTAGGAATGTTACTCAACCACGGTTTGTGGTGACAACTGGTGATCGGAATGTACGAATTGCGATCCGTGGCTTTAAAAAAGGATTTGGTGATGATGCCCATATTGGTGTTAGAAATTTCCAAATCCAGGAAATGTATGCTTTCACCACTGACATTCCAAGTAAGAGAAATGTTGTGATCATTATCATTCATGGAGTCAAGTAACTCCATCAATCCCTCCCTGTCACCTTTCCAAATAATTAAAAGATCATCAATAAATCTCCTATATAATAAAATCCTCTCATTCTCACCACTCAAGATCCCTTCCTCCTCCCATTTGGCCATATATAAGTTCGCCACACTCGGGGCGAACTTGGCACCCATAGCCACACCCTTCTTTTGTAGGTATATCCTGTTGTCATACCAAAAAAAGTTATTACGTAGACAAAAGTCCAAACACTTTAAAAGGAAAATCACGAAACCCTTATCCATAGAATCTTCCCTCTCTAAGGCCCATTTTACAGCATTAAGGGCTCCCTCATGATCGATATTAGTGTATAATGAGGCTACGTCACCTGTCGCCATAATCATACTCTCATGTACGGTACACTCATCCAAAAGCTGCAAGGTGTGTTTAGTATCCTTAAGATATGCTTTGGTCTTCTTCACCAAGGGTTGCAGATGGATATCGATGTACTCTCCCAATCTAGAGGACAGGGATTCTATACCACTCACTATCGGTCTACCGGGTGGATTTACACTGTCTTTGTGGATTTTGGGCAAGTAGTATATCACGGGCATCCTGCTGACCATAGGGACTAAATACTTGGCTTCCTGCTTGTTCAAATACCCTTCATCAACTCCAAACTTGATAATGCATTCCAATGCATTCTTACAGGATTTGGAGGGGTTACTATTGAGCGGTTGATAAGTGTCCGTATCGTTCAAAATTCTTTCCATCTCATCTTTATACTGTTGTAGTGAAAGAACAACAACCCCCCCTCCTTTGTCAGCTGGTCTGACCACGATGTCCTTTCTTTTTCCCAATCGGTCCATTCCCCTCTTTAAGTCAATATGCTCATACACCTTCTTAACAGGTAATTGCTCCAATTCAGTGGTGACCAATTTTTTGAATAAATCAACATACCTGTTGTTGGATAAATAGGGGTTAAAGACGGAGTTGTTCCTTAAGTTGGTGAATCTATGGTTGGTAATGGTCCTTTCAACAGGGTTAAGGGCATAGTACTTCTTGATATTAAGTTTTCTAATCAACTTTTGTACACCAACGTAAGTGTCAAATTTGTTGAGACCTTTTTTCGGGGCATATTTAATACCCTTATCCAAAACCAGTAATTCCTCTCTTGATAATTCTAATCCACTCAAGTTAAAAATTCCTTGCCCTAGTCTTCCCGCCTTCTTTTTCTGCTGTAATCTTCGTCCAGCTCTCCCTCCTCTCTTCCTGGGTTTCGTAATTCTCGGGTGGACCCTCCCCTGGTCCCCCCTAAAAAAGAATCCTCCAGAAAGCGATCATTATCCTCCAAAGGTTGAAAACTATTGTACACAGGTACCCCGTACTGATTTTGTTGGGGCTTTTCATACCTAACTCTTTGTGGTTTAGGTGAGTAGTAAGCACCCTCCCTTTGCATATCTTCTCTCGAATAGGGGGGATATTCCCTATGAGGGGGTTGATAAGAAGGGGGACCCCTATAAGGAAAACGATTCCCTCTATAGGGTGTGCTTTGTTGATATCCATAATTCCTATGTTGTCGGTATGGAGTACCAGTTTGGTATCCATACTGCCTAGGATACCCAGATGAATTCTGCTGTCCATCTCTATGTTGGGGGGGAGGATTTAATGGATAGCTCCTCTCGTAATGATTTCCTACATACTGAGCTCTAATACCGTTATCATGATGAGTAGGAGCCCCATAGCCCCAATTCCCCTGACTGGGTGGTGGGCCATTTCTCTCCTCGTTGTTTGGCCGTCTTTGTTGATTATAATGGGGCCTCCTAGGTGGTTGGCGATAAGGAGTGTGGGGTGGTGCATCATCCTGGCGATGCGGAGGATACCCCTTATTAAATTGTCTAATATTCTGCTGTTGCGAATAAGGTTGACCCTGTGGTAATGATCCTGCCATATCCCTATTTGTGGCCGTCCCTCCTTGTGGTTGGGCGCTAGCTGCAGTGTTGGACGCCAACGTGGATTGCCAACGAAAGACCTGCTTATTTTGGTAGTCCTCAAAGTCCCTCAAGTACTTTTTCTTCTTTACATTTTTATTCTCAGTATCCTTCTTCTGCATATTTCTATGCAACTCCCCCATGAGTCTAACATATTCCGGATTATTGATGAAAGGGTTAAGTTTATCTCTAATGTCCTTAATTTGATTCTCTAGGAGTTTCAATTTACGCTGTTTCCTTTTCATAAGAAACTCCATAACCTCCCTTCCTTTACTTGAGAAAAATGTATACCACTCCTCTACATCATCATCCCCTAATAAACCATCGTTAATGGGAACATCCCACCGCAACTTCCTAGGAACCATACCATCCTTAAGATATTTCTCCATAGTGGACTGATCCCACCATATATTGCTCTTCTTGTCCATACAATGACCCAATTTCCTGAAAAGCTGCGTTACATCATTCTCCTTAGCACTAGAAGTGGAGAAGAGATCCTCCAGATCAATCTCCCTATTCTCAAAAAAGGCAAAGGGATCCATCAGGCTGCTAGCAAGAATATGAAATAAAAGAGCCAAAAATAGTGGAAAACCTTGCGAGCCACAAACGGGTCTATGCCTTAAAAATGAACCATAAATCAATCATGAAATGACATCAGCAGCAAACACTATATCACGTTCATATTCGTGTAAATGGCATATATAGAAAAGAAAAATGTGTCTGCGCTGGATGAAAGAATCAAAACAGTATACAGATAAAAAATTAATGTAGAAATGTGTATAAAAATATAATATAATAATGTTACAAGTGCTAAGTGCATAAATAAACATATACGTAAATAAACGTGCTATAATTAATAACTATTAGATCAAGGATCATTTCTAGTGCATCCAATCAAAAGTGCAAAGTGTTGTATGAAACACACAGTAGAAATCCAATCAAAAGTGAAAAAAAAAAATGAAATAAAAAAGTCCTCATATGAGTTCTTAAAGTCTGAACAGTGTGAGTTCAGAGATACAAAAATACATAAAGTGCCCAAAATCAGTGTCCATAATCAGTGAAGTATATCCATTAAGTTCTTCCAAAAGTGCAACACCATAAAGCATGCTTCAGTGTCCTCCAGTGATCCCCATAAGCATATGCGCTCACCTTCCAGCGTGTGACACAGTATTTAAACTCTGTCAAAACACGCTTTGGAGACACTCCTGTGCTCAAATGGAATCAGCTGTATAGGCATCCAATGCTCCCCATTAAGATTATATATGCAAGAAAAAAAGAGACTCCATAGCGCAATACTGCTTAACAATAAAGAGACCTTTAATAAAACAATGAATTCTCCCCTTGTATGGGTACTCACATGCTGCGGGTGCGTTAGTGCACCCTTCTAAATAGGCATAAATCGGCTAATGGTAGCGGTATGGCGTGCGGTGCGGTGTATGCATCAACCTCTCCTTCTCTCTCTCACTGCTGACAGCTCCGTCCAGGCCCCTCCCCTACGCGTGTTCGGCACCGGGATCACGTGCCTTCATCAGGGGGATATGATTGGACGGACGCTCAAGGAACAATATATAGTCACAGCGGCCATATTGCCATAGACCGCGGACACATCTAGTAACAGATCTACAGTTATAGCTATAGCGGCCATTTTCCCTAAGACAGCAGCGCGATCTAGCAGCGGGCTGCTATTACAAATACCGCTGACTGTCGATCGGCTGCAAAGCTGGAACATCAACTGTTTATTTGAACAGATGCACACACAGATATACACTAAGAGGACAATCCCCCCTCCTTTGCATAATGACACAGGGTGGGGTAGACTTTACCTCCACCAGTAGCATGACACAGGTGTATTCAAACTTTTCATCAGTAAACTGTCCTATCAGCAGGGAGAGCTGTTGAAGGAATTCCCCCTTCCCTCCTCACAGCTAATTCACATGGACATATACATCCCATAATAGGTTGCTCCCAAGACAGACACACAATAGAACAATGGGATACAGCCACACCTCAAACGATCTAGTAAAGAGTCTACAACAGTATATGAGACAATATACAATATATATATATATATACAATATTCCAGTGTGGTTGTACAGTAATGCCGTGTACACACGAGCGGACTTTACGGCAGACAGTGCCCGGCGGACTTTTCGACGTACTTTACGATGGAAGTCCGTCGAATTCGTACGTGATGATGTACGACCGGACTAAAACAAGGAAGTTCATAGCCAGTAGCCAATAGCTGCCCTAGCGTGGCTTTTTGTCCGTCGAACTAGCATACAGACGAGCGGACTTTTCGACCGGACTCGATTTCGACGGATTGATTTAAAACATGTTTCAAATCTAAGTCCGTCCAACTTTTGAGAAAACAAAGTGCGCTGAAGCCCACACACGATCGAATTGTCCGACGAAATCCCGTCCGCCGTGCAAAGTCTGCCGTAAAGTCCGCTCGTGTGTACGCGGCATAAGTCTGATTAGTGCAGATCAGACTGGGGTTCTTGGTCACCCTGTGCCCCTAATAGACACAGGGTGACTTACACATAAGAGGGGTCGGGGGAGCTGGACAAGGAGATTCCAGTGCTCTCCAAGGTAAGCTGGGTTCCACAAGCCCCCCGCCCAAAGTGACCCCCATCACAATACTTACCTATGTGCTGCGGCATTGATCCGATGCTGCAAGCTGTCCCCTGATGGCTCTAAGCCCAAGAACTGAGCAGCCACGGGTCCTCTCTGAGCACAGAGTGGTGGCTGTCAGTCAGTGCTCACTGGAGCGCCAGGGGGAGCTGTTGGCTCAGGCTCTCAGCTGTATGCTGACAGGATGAGCCAGCTGCCTGGATGTCAGGATGTTAAGATACATCTGGAATATGGAGAGGCTGTGTGATGAGCTTTGGCCATACTTCTCTTTTAAATATGATGGGAATCTTGATGCTGAGCGTTAAAGTGCTTCTGGGAAACAAGCTACAAATCGCTCAGGTGTGAATGTTAAAAATAATGCAGAGGGTGGTATAATGCTGAGTGGCCTTTGCAGTTACTTTTTTTTAACTCACAAGTTCCACAACCCCAAAATCCTGGTCTGCAGAAAAAACAAATGAGCAATAAACAGCTTTCTTGATGAGACAAATAAGTTCATCCGGCATAGCGAATGCAATTAACAAATGTACAATATCTGTAATATCTGACATAGTATAGTTTGTACATATCGCCCATAGTGAAGCCATTTACTGCCATTCGCACATCAAATAACGCTATGATCTGTCAACAAACATATCTCTTCTTCTTCTTTTAATGTTCTGTGCTTTAATTAGCAGGCTATTTTCCACCAGCCATTGATGCGATGATAGTATTCTTCAATTAGCTTAATCAAATGACACTGATCAAAACAGAACGCTGTTTAGAAGACAGATGTGTAGTCACTACATTTAAATACAACCCACATACACATCCATTAGACATTATGCAAATGTGGGCCATTATTAGCTGCTTGTTTGCACAAGTATAAATTCGCGGAAACCTTTATAAACCCGTCCAATGATATGACAAGATGTGCGAGAGTCTGTGATCAATTATGTCAGAGCCAACGGATCCTCGGAAAACTCCTTTATTACGCATGATAATCAGAGCATGCTGGGTACACACTTCACAGATGATGATGCAGGGCAAAAATGTCTTAGGAACATGGAAATTCACAATTGTGATCTTAAAGGAACACAGAGAAAGCAAATGGATTCAATACTTATGGCATTTTCCTGCCCATAAATAATTTGTATTCATTTGAGATATACCTTGAACGTGCTAGTAATTTAAAGATGACGTTTAGGTATGGCTATCTTAGCATACTATGTGCACTATATTGTCAAAAGTATTGGGACACCTGCCTTTACACGCACATTACCTTTAATGACATCCCAGTCTTAGTACGTAGGGTTCAATATTGAGTTGGCCCACCGTTTGCAGCTATAACAGCTTTAACTCTTATAGGAAGGTTGTCCACAAGGTTTAGGAGTGTGTCTATGGGAATGTTTGACCATTCTTCCAGAAGTGTATTTGTGACATCAGGCGTGATGGACGAGAAGGCCTGGCTCACAGTCTCCGCTCTTATTCATCCTAACGGTGTTCTATCGGGTTGAGGTCGGGACTCTGTGCAGGCCAGTCAAGTTCCTCCACCCCAAACTCACTCATCTATTTCTTTGTTTTGTGCACTGGTCCAAATCATTTGATGGAGGAAATGTCATTCTTGCATAGGCAAGAATGGCAGTGGGGGGTGGAACCAAAGGTACAATTAGAAAAAACAAAGCCCATAGTTTTTGGTTGCAGAGGAAAGGGGTGGATTTTAACAAACTTCCTTTTGGTAGTGAAGGTCCATTTTATTGTATAGGGTGGAGTTGTATTAACTTTAATTGTGCAATTGTCTTCAATCAAAGTTCCTTTTTTTGTGTATCTTATTCTGCATCCTCCTGGGATACTTCTATGACACATCTACCAGAAAGCTGCGTGATCGGGCACACAGAGCCATCTCAGAATGGGTTGGAGGACGGGCTCAGGGTGTCATCAATAGCTGGCCATCTGCACTCAAGAGAGCAGCCAGATAAGGCCCCTTTCACACCAGTGACCGATCAGGTACACTTGTCCGTTTTTAAGGCAGACCCAATGGGACCACCTATTGTTCTCTATGAGGAAGCGGATATCCGCTATCAATCGCCAGCAACTTATCCGATCCGGTCCGCTAAAAACAGACGGCTCGGACTCGGACCTGTCATCTGCCTGCTCAGCAGGGACTAGGATAAGCAGGTGGATCTGCTTGCACAGATTCCGCTCCATCTGAAAAGGGCCCTAAGCAGGCCAGGAATGGCGGTGTGGGATCCGGTGTATCCCACCCTAATAGCAGATAATGGTGGGCCCAACACTGGATTCGCTGTGTGGGAGAGTTTTATGTGTTTTATAAACACATGAGTCATACTACTCTGTGTCCTCCTCAACCCAACTTAATCTTGTCTTAAAGTAGACTTTCCTTTCTTTCACTAAAGATCCCAACTTCACTAAAAGCTGCATGCTGATATGAAATCATCTTACATTCATTAGTAAAACAAACACCTTTTGCTTTTACTTACAATTATAGTTTTTTTCACTTCCTGGTTAAGTGAGGCACTGGTGATGTAGCCCTGGTCTCACAGCTGCATCCTGGGAAGGCTACATCACCAGTGCCTTCCCCTCCAGATAGTGTACACTGTCACATGTTCCAGAGGGCAGACCCATCATCTCTCCTTAGTAAAAAAAATGGCAACCATGTGATTATGGGGAGGAAAAAAAGCATGCAAAGAATAAAAACCCTGCAATTATCTACAAGTATCTGTTTGTAGGTTGCCATTACTTAACATTTCTAAAAGTGCCTTTGTTGTAAGATAGGGGTAAAGTTCCTCTTAAATGCTACGCTAAAAATTATTAAAAGTAAAACGTTTCTTTCCCCTGCGTGCATCGCAATGGATCATCAAAATGGGTTTAAAGCTCTCCTAAAGTAAAACAGTTACATTCACTTTGAGCATTACCATTCCACTACATTTCATAAATGTCACACTAATGTTATATCATTTTAAATCCGCAGACTTTGTTGATTTTATTTTGTGGGGTGTACAAAGTTACGTAAACATGGCATTCGAAAAAATTACAGGAAAATGCTTTATTTTCCAATTTGGATTATTTATTCCCAATAAAAGTCAATCTCATAAAAATATACAGTATGTATCCAAAGTTGCTACCAAATGAAATCCTAATCCCCCCAAAAAAAGTTGTATAACACGGGGGGGGGGGGGGAGCGATAACCAAACCTGGCCCCCTCTCTTCGCTAATGTCTTCCTACATCTCCTTCCAGCTGAACAGAAGACAGGTCCTGAGACCCGATTAGCTGGGAGTTCTAAGACTCCCAGCCAATCAGGTCTCAGGACCCGCTTCCTAATTGGCTGGGAGGAGAAGCAGGAAGACATTCGCGAAGAGAGGGGGCCAGGTTTGGTTACCGCCCCCCCGTGTTATACAACTTTTTTGGGGGGGATAAGGATTTAATTTGGTAGCAACTTTGGATACATACTGTATATTTTTTAAAAACTTAGCTTTTATTGGGAATAAATAAAAATTTGCTAATGTCACACAAGTGGGTGGGCTCAGGGCGCGGTGCTCTGCGCCCAAAGCCCGCCCTATTTGAAGCCAATTAGAGCCTCTGGCTTTAATCACATGCTTCAAAAAAAAAGAAAACTCACATTTAAATTAATGCGTCTGGTGCCCTGCATGGAGATTAGGGGCCAGACACATGGATGGGGGGGGGGGGGGTTGGCACCCCTGCACCCCTAATGGATGAGCTGTCACTGCTAAAAAGCATAGCAAGTGGAACTGAGACATTGACAGAATGCAAAAAGAGACTTTGTTGATTTTTTTGTGCCGTAAATGTACGGGATTGCGCAAATTATGTACACTTTGCATTGAAAAATATTTACAGGAAAATGCTTTATTTTCCAAATTTTTAATATTTGTTCCCAATGAAACCAAAATTAATAAAAATATACAGTATGTATCCAAAGTTTCTACCACATTGAGGCTGGGTTCACACTGCTCACAGCACGGGGTCCACTGCGTCCCTGTTCACCGTTTCAGGTTCAATTTCAGTCCGAATGTTTGGCTGAATTTGGACCTGAAACAGACCAGAAGACGCACAGGACTCCTATACAATTCACTCCGCAGCTGCTCCGGAGATGTTTAAACAAGCTCCATAGTGTGCAGGTCACAGTCTCCTGACATGCGATTTGGATGCGGAGAAAACCGCATCCAATTCCAAATAGTGTGAACCCAGCTTAAAGCCCTATCCTAAACAAAAAGTTTTATAATTCGTTAGGGTAGACCAGTGTCTGTCAACCCTTTTTTCAGTCGTGGCACCCTTTAATATGATGCACCCTGAGGCCCCCCATTCTAAAGTGTAAAAAATGAAACTTATAGGGATTGATTTACTAAAGGCAAATAGACTGTGCACTTTGCAAAGAGCAGTTGCTCCAGATCTTATTAAATGAGCATAAGCTCTGCTTACTTCCATCATCCATGCTGTTTTTTATTTTCCTTGCACATGATTGGGTATTCTTTGCAAAGTGAAGCATTACCCCATATCCTAAGCTCTGGAGCAACTGCACTTTGCAAAGTGCACAGTCTTTTTTCCATTAGTAAATCAATCCTACTGTTTTACATATCGCAGCAACAGCTACACACACAGGACACCCAACAATAGAAGTGATTTATTCTTCTATCCTAGTTTATAGACATGTGCACTTCGTTTCGTTACGAATTTTTTTAACGAATTTCGACAAATTCGTTAATTCGGAAATATCTGAATTAACGAAAACCCGTTTAACCTTTTTTTTTCCGAATATTCGTAAATTTGGAAATTCTAAATTGAAAGCCTGAAAATTCGAAAATCTGAAAAAATAACTAACTAATAATAACTTAACTATTACTAACTATTAAATTATAGGTATTGTAATTTCCTTTGAAATTTGACTGTTAGTGAATGAATGAATACGAATTTATCCGAAGTTACGAATTACCCGAAATAACAAATGCGATATCTAAATGATTGGAACGTAACAAATTAATAATAAAAAATAACTTTTTTTAATTATTATTATTTAATAATTATTCATTCCGTTCCATTTGTTTAGATGCAGCATTTGTTATTTCGGATAATTCTTAACTTCGGATAAATTCGTATTCGTTACATTCACTAACAGCCAAATTTGAAAGGAAATTCCAATACCTATAAATTAATAGTTATTATAGTTATTATTAGTTAGTTATTATTTAGAATTTAGATTCTTTTTTTTTCAGATTTTCTTTCTTATTTTCGAATTTTCAAATTTTCTAAAAAATAAATAAATAAATGATTTTGCCGATGTCAATTAGTTTCTCTCCCTCATTCAACTAGCGTGACCTCAGTGCTGACAGAGAGTGACAGGTGAAGGGCAAACAAAGACGTCCTTAGGTGCCTGGTGTAGTCCACCCTATCAACCTATAATGTCATCAGTTGTTAGGAAGCTACAAGGTTGTAATAGTGCACAATAAAAAAACTTGTGGCTTTGTGTAACCAAAAAAGGCAGGCTTGATCCACCTGCCACCGGCTTATTGTCGATTTGTGGGCAATTTTTAGGCATTTTACCAAGCCACCCCTGAAGAACCCAAAAGGCTCCCTGGTTGAAAAAGACTGGGGTGGACTAAAAACACTAAAAGGCATAGACAGTGGAACACTTTGCCTGAACCAGTGACATGGGATTTTATAGATGGGCATCTCCTATCCATATATTGATTAGTGGATCCAAATTAATAATAACTACTGCAGTAGGGAACAGACACAAAAGATACGCTCAGCATCTTTCCAAATAACTGTTCTGCTTTATTATGACGCAATTGAAGGTTTTTATACACATGATTATGTAGGTATCAGATTAATATTACAATTGTACTTTTATAGTAACAAGGGGCGTAACAAGGGCAGGCTAATTCTAATCAGGACTCGAAAGAATGCAAACATAGAATGAAAACAATATTAGTGCCGTGTGCACAGTGAGGGCAGTGTGCAATACATTCAAAATAGAATACAATTATATACAGAACTTACAAATTTCCTTTACACCAGTGACACTAATACTGTGATCAGTGCTAAAATCTGCAGTGTCACTGTACTAATGACACTGGCTGGGAAGGGGTTAACCTCCGGGGGTGTGTTTTTGTGTGTTGTTTTGCAGGAACACAAAATCCATTCCTTCTCCCCTGTAAGAACATAGGCAGATCTCATTTCTGTGTGTTTTACTGACGATCGGCGGGTGCCGGAGGACATCCAGTGCCGGGCACCCGCAGATCGGCTTCTACTGTGATTAATACCCAGTTATGTGAAGGGCAGAATCACGTATATATGTGTGATCCTGCACAGGGGAGCTGCCCTGTAACAGTAAATCTGCTATGGGACGGACGGGAAGTGGTTAAAGCGGGGTTCCACACAAATTTTGAACATTATCTCTATGCATTCTCTTCCTTGCCTAGATGCTGACATGCTGTGTAAAAAAATTTAAATTGCCGTAATTACCTTTTTTTTTCTAATCTTCTTAGCACTTCCTGGTTTTCCTCCCATGGGAGTAGGCGTGTTTCTAGCCTCTCCCAGACCTCCCACAGTCCCCTGGGAGCTAGTCTCAGGCTTCCCAGCATGCATTGTGCAACAGCGTCATCACAACATCTCGGTGAATGCTGGGAGCACAGCATTCACCGCATCCAGGAAATACATGCTTGTGGGCTTCAAATGCCCACAATGAAGATGGAAACCGCCTTCAGTGAATTTTATAAGTTATTCTTTACAACGAAATCGGACACAGGCGGACTTATTACACAGAACATGTGAGTAGATAGTCATGAGAAGAAAAGTTTGTGAATGAACTCCAAAAAAAAAAAAAACGATAGATAGATCCCGCTTTAAGGGAAATAAAGACCCCGGGGCTGAAAAGGTTAGGAAAATCACTTCTCTGGTCTCAGATTATAGCTGTTTGTTCAACAATTGCAAGTGTGGTTGTGTAAGAAGCCAAGATAAGCCTGAAGAATTGATTAAGTCTTACTATGGTTTTTTTTAAGCTGCAATTTCCTTTTATTTATTTTTTACAGTTTTTTTTTTTTTTTCAATATAAACCTGTAAATTCTATAGACATGTAGCTCCTCTTTAGCAGGCTTTTGCTAATGCTTCATAGAATTAATTACACTTGTATAGGAAAATGTATCCCACTTAAACACTGTAGATATTTTTGCATCACAAGGAATAGATGCGTTCTATATATAGTTCTATATATATTGCTGATGTCACGGGGGGAAGGAAAAAAAATTATACATAATAATATTTATGAATGCTACAAATTGTTCTGTTCTGCTTTTACATGATTATAGATGCAATAGAAAAACAAAACCCCTGCAGGCTGGACTGAATCATACATTAGAATTATGCATATCAGCAGCTAGCAATAGGACTTAGCTATAAGCCTGCAATTCATAAAGCCTGGGACACAATACTGGGAATCCAATTTTGTTTGGATATTCTTAGCCATGATCCACTATTTAGAGAAATTTGCAATTTAAGAATTATGTGTAATTAGCTATAGTTCTATTACCGAACGTGAAAAGTTTCAAAGTAAGAATTAGCGAATACGCCAAAAGTGAGCTGCCATATTTTGTTTAAAAAAAAAATTCAGGTGCTAATCAGGCGTAAAGACTTTGAAAATTTTGTTAATTAACAGCAGAGTTTGCTACTTACAGAAACCCTTCTTGCTCTGGCTTACTAGACTTCATTACCAGCCAGTTAAAGCAGAACTAAACTCTCTCAATCAACATGAAAGTGTTACTAAACCCACAACAGTAAAGTCAGTCTGTGTACAGTATCTCAGAAAAGTGAGTACACCCCTCACATTTTTGTAAATATTTTATTATATCTTTTCATGTGACAACACTGAAGAAATTACACTTTGCTACAATGTAAAGTAGTGAGTGTACAGCTTGTATAACAGTGTAAATTTGCTGTCCCCTCAAAATAACTCAACACACAGTCATTAACGTTTAAACCACTGGCAACAAAAGTGAGTACACCCCTAAGTGAAAATGTGAAAAATGGGCCCAAAGTGTCAATATTTATGTGGTCACCATTATTTGCCAGCACCGCCTTAACCTTCTTGGGCATGGAGTTCACCAGAGCTTCACAGGTTGCCACTGAAGTCCTCTTCCATTCCTCCATGACGACATCACGGAGCTGGTGGATGTTAGAGACCTTGCGCTCCTCCACCTTCCGGTGGAGGATGCCCCACAGATGTTCAATAGGGTTTAGGTCTGGAGACATGCTTGGCCAGTCCATCACCTTTACTCTCAGCTTCTTTAGCAAGGCAGTGGTCATCTTGGAGGTGTGTTTGGGGTTGTTATCATGTTGGAATTCTGCCCTGCAGCCTAGTCTCCAAAGAGAGGGGATCATGCTCTGCTTCAGTATGTCACAGTACATGTTGGCATTAATGGTTCCCTCAATGACCTGTAGCTCCCCAGTACCGGCAACACTCATGCAGCCCCAGACTATGACACTCCCACCACTATTCTTGACTGTAGGCAAAAAGGACTTGTCTTTGTACTCCTCACCTGGTTTCCACCACACACGCTGGACACCATCTGAATCAAATAAGTTTATCTTGGTCTCATCAGACCACAGGACATGGTTCAAGTAATCGAGTAATCGATGTCCTAAGTCTGCTTGTCTTCAACAAACTGTTTGCAGGCTTTCTTGTGCATCATCTTTAGAAGAGGCTTCCTTCTGGGACGACAGCCATGCAGACCAATTTGATGCAGTGTGCAGCGTATGGTCTGAGCACTGACAGGCTGACCCCCCACCCCTTCAACCTCTGCAGCAATGCTGGCAGCACTCATACGTCTATTTCCCAAAGACTACCCATGGATATGATGCTGAGGACGTGTACTCCACTTCTTTGGTCGACCATGACGAGGCCTGTTCTGAGTGGAACCTGTCCTTTTAAACCGCTATATGGTCTTGGTTACCATGCTGCAGCTCAGTTTCAGGGTCTTGGCAATCTTCTTATAGCCTAGGCCATCTTTATGGAGAGCAACAATTATGTTTTTCAGATCCCCAGAGAGTTTTTTGCCATGAGGTGCCATGTTTAACTTCCAGTGACCAGTATGAGAGAGTAAGAACGATAACACCAAATTTAATACACCTGCTCCCCATTCAGACCTGGGACCTTGTAACACTAACTAATCACATGACAACAGGGAGGGAAAATGGCTAATTGGGCCCAATTTGGACATTTTCACTTAGGGGTGTACTCACTTTTGTTGCCAGCGGTTTAGACATTAATGGCTGTGTGTTGAGTTATTTTGAGGGGACAGCAAATTTACACTGTTATACAATCCGTACACTCACTACTTTACATTGTAGCAAAGTGTCATTTCTTCAGTGTTGTCACATGAAAAGATATAATAAAATATTTACTAAAATGTGAGAGGTGTGCTCACTTTTATGAGATACTGTATGTAGTAAAGCATGCTTGTTATACTCACTGTTGAACTTAAGGGGTTAATCCTCTGCATTGTGTAAAAAAGGCTGTTTGATCCTATCTTCTCTGATCCTTCCCTTCTTCCACTGCCCCCAATCCATCTCCTGATAAGACAGAACCTTTAGAGTCACTCTGAACATGCCCAGTTTGGTGTGTATTGCTAGAGAGTTTTTTTTCCTTGGGAGGGTGCATGTGATCAGCACAGGGCCAGTCAGCACTGTTCAGACAAAGGGTCAGGGGTCCTGCAGCCTCAATGGACAGTCAGAGTAGAAAGAAAAAGCCTTCTACAAGCTTTAAGCAGACAATGATAGAAGTCACAAGACTGCTATATACTGCTAATGCAAAAAAGTATTTAGCAGTTTATATTTACTAAAATAATTGCATTTCCATGTTCTGTGTACTGTGGGAGACCGGATAAAGTGAATGCGGGGTCCTGGGTTTAGTAACCCCCCTATTGTTTTCAGCCAAGGAAGCTGCCATCTTTGCCTCTGTTTATTCTACAACTGCCATGATGCTGCACATGTGATCAGTTATGACACCAGCCATTGGATGGTTAGACAGCTTGGTTGAGAGCACAACCAATGGAAGTGTTACATTTCCGGCATGTGCCGTAAATGAAACTGTTTTATGGATGGGTTTACTTCCGCTTTTACTATGTTTAATCCTTATCCTGCTAGAATCAGTAAATAGATAGGAAAGGTATATTCTATTTACTGGTTTTAAAAGTTTTTCTTACATTTCTTCAGTTGCTTCCTGGTTTCTGGCCTAGGCCAAAATTATGTCATGGGAATTTTTTTTTTCGTCTAGAGCTTTCTCAGCTAAGCACACCATCCTGCCGGCATGCCTGAGCTAAGGTCAGATGTATTTCAAGAAGTAAATACTATGTGAATTATCTGCCCTTAGTCAAGATGGCCGAGGCTAGCAATGCTAGTATTTTGAAAGTGATTTATCTGCAAAATATAACATGGTGACATGGGAAATGGATGCGTGAGTTTGGTTTGAGTATTAAAGCAGAACTTTACTCATAACAATTTGACAACAATTCACGTTCTTTAACAAAAGAACATACATTCCATATTAATAATTATGCTACCAAAATAAGTGTGTGCTATAAACTGCCTCCAGCAATGCTCCTGTTTCTTCTTGCTGGAGGCAACCATTTTGTTGAAGCCCAGAGCAGTCACTTCCTTATTAGAAACTCTCCCCCTCTCCTTGTTCTCAAAACCTACTGTATGTCACTTTATGTAATTAAAATGTGTATATTTCCCATCTTGATTGTATGCCTTGGCTCAGAAAGAGAGGAAGGCTGACAGAAGCTTTACAGTGCTGCAGTTTTTCAGGCTGCCAATGAGAGGGAAGGGAGAGAATATCAGAGAGATAAGATAAGACAATATCCTTCAACTTTTTTGTGTCTCTCTGGCAGCAGAGTTTGTCCTTTCACCTCTCCTGCTTTTCTTTTCTCCATGCCTAATCTGTGTTCCCTCCACACAGTGGGGTTGATTTACGAAAACTGGCGAGTACAAAATCTGGTGGCAGCCAATCAGTTTCTAACTTCAGCTTGTTCATTTAAGCTTTGACACAAAAAAAAAACCTGGATGCTGATTGGTTTCTATGCAGAGCTGCACCAGATTGTGCACTCTGCAGTGTTAGTAAATCAACCCATGTCTGTGCCATTCCTTTTGCCTTCCACCCCTTCAGCTACAGTAAAGCTGGCCATAGATGATGTGATTTTGGTTGCAGGAAAGAATATTGCTTGATTCCCCCATCAACATAGTAAGTGTTAATGGGGGAATCCCTACTATGTAACTATTGTTTTTTCCGGGCCGTCCCTGCTGGGGGAACACACAGTGCTATAGCTGCTGGCAATAGTCATATGAAATATCAGCCATGATGGTTGTACCCAAGTGTGGCACAAGAGACTATCCGAGACTGCGGACATGGCACAAGAGACTATCCAAGACTGCGGGCATGGCTCAAGAGAGTGTAAGGGACTGCGGAAATGGTTTAAGAGACTGTAAGAGACTGCGGACATGGCTCAAGAAACGATCACTGCTAACCTCCTGTCTGCAGCAATTGCAAAAATACTTCTGCTCAGCTGGGGGCCAGGGGAAGAAACTGGACTATTTAGCCCCTGGGCTCAAGCCCTTACCTCTTGTAACTGATCTCCTCTTTCATACCAATCCGCCGGGGCTTGGAAATTCCTGGGAGCCACAGCACAAGGATTACTCCTCCTCTGCCTGAAAATCATCAAATAGTCCTGGCAGAGTAATCCTTGTGCTGTGGTTCCGCCAATTAAATGAAAGTTCCGGCTCCTTCTTCTATACCACTCTGCCGGGGCTTTGAAATTGCCGGGAGCCACAGCACTAAGATTACTCCGCCGGGACTATTTGATGATTTCTGGGCAGAGGAGGAGTAATCCTTGTGCTGCAGCTACCGGTAATTTTCAAGCCCCGGTGGAGTGGCAAGGCCCGAGTGGGGAACCCCTGGCTTTGGCGCCCCCCCTCTCCTGGCGCCCTCAGGAGGCCGCCTTGGCTGCCCTATGCTGGCACCGGCCCTGCCTGAGCCCCATCTCTATCCTGCCATGTGCATGAGTGCCTCGGCCGTCCGGGACTCCCCTCCTGATTTACACCAGTAACAAAGAGATGGCCCCTGCCCCCACCTATAACTGGCCTTCACAGCAAGAAGCACATGGAAGGGAAAATGCTTGCCAAAACCAGAGAAAATTCCTAGCTTAACTCACCAACCAGTCTTCTTACCAACCGAATTAACCTGTCCAACAGTTTGCGTTAAAAACAGGGGTTTAGTTAACACACATTGGCAAATGTTTGCGTAAGCTGCAAGGCCTCTTCACGGCACCCTGTGCATTGCTTTCAGTCCTAACCTTCTAAAGTTTTGAGAGTCTCCATAATGGAAACACATGCACTCTAATGAATAGATAAGGGCAGGTGGGCCTGGAGGTAGCCCAATCCTCCTTAAAGGCAAATGGGGCACATTGGACACCCAGCACATACGCATGGGTTTGCAAATGTGAGCTAACTAAACCCCTGTTTTTAACGCATACTGTTAGACAGGTTAATTTGGTTGGTAAGCAGACTGGTTGGTGAGTTGAGCTGGGAATTTTCTCTGTTTTTTTCTCCCTCCTGATTGACTGAGACACAGCAGCGGTGCCATTTCAAAGTCAGTTAGCCAATCAGGAGAGAGGGTGGGCAGGGCCGAACCGCGGCTCTGTGTCTGAATGGAGCTGCTTGCTATGGGGGCACTCGGCAGGAGGGAGGGACCCGAGAAGACGAGGATCTGGACTGCTCTGTGCAAAACCACTACACAAGAAAAGAAAAAAAAAAAAAACAAGACTTTAGTATCACTTTAAAGCTGTCAGCAGATCAGCCTCTAGTGGCTCTGATTTTAGGCACAGTGCCAGGAATAGAGAGCAACTGAGCATGTGCAGAGCAGGGTGAAACAATATATTACTGGATTTTAAATAGTATGGGTACTTATTTTTAATGTTTTACATATATACCTGCAAAAGGGGCCAGTCTGCAGTGATCTATCAACACCTAATTTTCTGACTGAAGTTCCACTTTAAGAATTAATTAAACAGTATTTTCAGTTTGTGGTATTCAGATACAGTCGAGTTCTCCTTTAATGCTTTCAGTATACTGCATTTGGGGTGGAGCATGGGTGTGAATCCATTCTTTTTAAATGATTACAGTTTTTTTTATATATTCTACTAACATATCTTTTATATAGGTACCTTTGGGTATACAGTAATGTGAAAACTAGAGCAATTGATACGGTACCATTTGCCTGCTTGCTTAAGCCAGTATAAGAATAATGCAAGAACAGAGAATATATTTGTATGACATTTAAAGCAATTCAGGCAGTAAGGTTTTTCTTGTGTGTGTCCCAGTTTCAGTGTTAACCATTTCTATTAAATATGGGTCAATCTATGGGTTAGTGGATTTTACACTTTCTTATTGCTCCTTTCATGGAATAAAACCGGTCATGTAAGTAATGGAAATGACTGTGACTAATGAACACAAA
This sequence comes from Lithobates clamitans, assembly GCA_037952925.1. Taxonomy (NCBI): domain Eukaryota; kingdom Metazoa; phylum Chordata; class Amphibia; order Anura; family Ranidae; genus Lithobates; species Lithobates clamitans. The sequence goes on from JBBGZY010001308.1 coordinate 2,080,022, forward strand.
ATTCCAGCATTTGTCAGTATCATGCCTATATTTAGGTGCAACTTTTCCTGTGAAAACATGGTGTCTCTATGGACAATGCACACAACATTTTCATCTGTGCTGGGAAATAACTGGAAAATGAAGAGCGGGTGCAGCTGCTCCCGGGTTTAGGAAATAACGGGAAGCACGTATATCAAATCTGTTCCTATAGAAGCCCCGGTAAAGTAAAACCAGTATCAGATTATTTTTTTTATCATGTTATGTGTGCGTATGATGTTTGTGTATATAACATACACCGATAAGCCACAACTTTATGATCACTGACTGGTTAAGTGAATATCTTTGAATATCCCATTAAAGTGGCACCTGAAAGTCGGAGGGATATATTAGACAGCAAGTAAACCTGTTATCCCTGAAGTTGATGTGTTGAAAGGAGACAAAATTGGCATCACAGTTTGTTGTGTATGGGGCTGTGTAGTCGCCGACCGGTCAGGGTGCCCATGCTGGCCTGTGTCCACAGCCAAAAGCAACTACATAGTTAGTAAGGTTGAAAAAAGACATCAGGCCATGCACTTACACCTGTACTGTGTGTGTGATTGTGTTTATGTCAAGCTGCTGCCTGGGGATGGATGTTACTCCTGTTCCATTTGTGGATAAGACTTCTGATTGACAAGTGCCTCCTTTCCCACTGACTATGGTTTCTTTCTTTTACCTTTAACTATACATCACTGCGGTCCATTGGTCCCATCTTGAATCCTTGTGTGGAATATCTGGGAGCTTGGGATTTCCCCTCTGGGAACGTTGGGGACCTCTCCAGCTACGGCACAGTGTTATGCTGTTTTAAAATGATATATTTTATATATTTCTGGCTTATTATATGAGTTGCCTTTAAAGTCCCATTGTACAGGGGAGGGGGGGCACCTATTTGCCTACTTTTACATTATAAGGGATGTTGGCAACAGCCTATGGTTTTCTCTGGTGGTTTAATTGTTTTATTTGTGTTTATGTAAATAGTACATTGTATATGCCCATCTAATAGTTTTTTGAAACTATTGACACTCCCTGCTGATACCGCTGCTTGTGAAAGAGAATTCCACATACTTACCCAGCAATAAACAGCATCAACTAATGATAAGACAATGAACAGACATTTGACCTGACAGCAATCAGTAAATTGTGATTGAAAATCAGTAAAAGTGCACTTTTGTATTTAACCGGCAAAGAGTGCCCTTGGCTTGGGAAAGACATATGAGTGATCACCGTGACATCAGTCAGTAGTACATAGACTCCTTGCTCTCTACCGTCTGCTGGCTATTTGGTGGGGCCCAAACTTTGTGTTGGTGCACTTAAAATACAGTCCCTTTAACAGTTATGAATGCAGTGGTACAGTGTTCCTAAATGACAGTTAGTGTCACCCTGCTAGCAGCGGTAGTGTTAATCCAACCAGCGGCCGCTAACCAGTCCTATATGCATGGCAAACACAGGTCCAGATGCTTGGCAACAGACAGCAACAGACAGTTGTTGTTTGAACTTGGTGGACTAGTGTCTTTTTTTTCAAACAGATTAACTACGTAGCCAGGGACTCCTCTGGCCATATCCATAGTGTGGGTCTCCTCTCTGCGGAACCAGCTCCCACCAGGCTAGGTTGTGGTTTTAAGCCCAAGAAGGTGACCCTCATTGGCTCAGTCCTTCTGCAGAGACTGGCTTTCCTTATTTTACCTGGGAAAACTACCTCAGGTCCCTCCCTTTTAATCCCCACTCTTGGGTATTGAAGTCCTTCCGTCATCTGCTACAATAGCCAAGTCCCTCCGATGACCTCCGTTTCCTACAATCCATCACTGTTATGCATCAGAGTCCCTCTGGTGCTTCATGTCCCACAGGCTTCCTTTGGTGAATAGAAGCAAAATGGCACTGACTAGATAAGCATAGAAGTCCCGTGTCAGCACATAGAGCAGCTTCAGCACGGTGTCTCTGTGGTTGCTTCTTTCCTGGCAGCTAAGCACCCAGCTACACCTACCTATACCAGTGTTTAAAACACTACTTGGGGAATTCAGGAAGAATTTCATAGACACACTTTAATCTCCTGTTGTTCCTTTGTCAACAAATGTCAGTTGGGAACTGGTACATGAATCTCTCGCATGGAGGGGGATGGTGCTGAGGCTGGAGTGTCCATACTGCAGACAGTTGGTTTTCAGTGCATGTTCAGCCCCTTGTTAGCTAGTACGCTGTTGCCCATTGTCATATTTGTTCAGTGATGTCACCAGTAGCCCTGCTCCCTTTGTGTTCTTTTAGGCACTATCAGTAAATATCCCAGCCAACAGCTGATTTGGGCCAGGGATTAGTCAGTGGCAGCCAGCTTCATAGCAAACTATACTCAGACCAAAAAAAAACGTATGTACAATATATATATATATATATATATATATATAAAATCAGCAGTGGCCCCTACATAAGGGGCGCAGGGGCGACACCCCCCTAATCTCCATGTGGGGTGCCGGACACATAGAGTTCTAAGGGTTTTTTCTTGTGAAGCACATGATTAGAGCCGGAGACATAATTAGAGCCAGAGACCGGATTGGCCACTAGGAGAAGTGACCGGATTGGCCGGGAGGAGAAGCCGGGGAAGCCGATGAGGCGGTAAGTGCAGGGCTGGCAGGCTTGCGAGCTGGGCTGGCGAGCGGGGCTGGCGAGGGGGCTGTGGGAGGGCTCCAACCGGCATATGTACCGGAGGATATATATATATATACTTCCCAACTTTCTGAGGTAGTACAGAAGAACACTCTTTAGAAAAAGGTCTATAAGCAAAGGACACACCCCTGCCACACCTCAATTATATGGAGAATTAATACACAAAAAGATTTAAGTTTTAAGGATTTAAGGTTTAAAGCCAAATGTTTTTTTTACCACAACTATTCAAATGTAACAATTTAGAAATTGGATGAAAGGTTTAGCAATTTAAGTATATACATGGTAGACTCAATGGACCACTTGGTCCTTCTTCTGCCGTCACTCTTCTGTGTTTCTATGTTTCAAACAAGGAGCTCTGTGGGAAGTTCTCATGTTCATGACAGCTTCCCAGCACAAAATGTCCAACCCTGTACACCAGCTCAGAGCTGGTCTTAATCAATGCCAGTTTGCTTATCTGGGAACAGGTGGTAAATTTTTTAGAACTGATGCAGCCATAGCAACAGATTCTACAAGTGGTGGCAGTGAGAACTACCTGAATCTGGCACATATATCAGTACACAAGTCCAAAAATTGAATTGCTCCAGTATATACATTTTAATCCACAAAAAAAAAAAAGTGACAGGGGAGTCTGTTGTACTGGGCAGGGAGTTTCCATCCTGGGGGGGGCAAGAAACTTAACTCCACAGGTTAACCCTTCACTCACCAAGTTTTATCGCATGTCAACCCTCTACATGTTTTACTACCACGTGTTTTATAAGAAACACACATCGTTTAGTCTTCTAAGAATATGTCGGTAATACATGCTGTCAGTCCAGACAGGAATATGATGGAGGTTTAAAAATAGTAGCACACTTCAAAGTAACATGGAATCTTTAAAATCTTTAAATTAAAACATTAAGGATTAAAGTGTTACTAAACCAACAACAGTAAAATCAGTCTGTATTTGCAGTAAAGCATGCTTGTTATACTCACTGTGGAACCTAAGGGGTTAATCCTCTGCATTGTGAAAAAAGGCTGTTTGATGCTGTCTTCTCTGTTCCTCCCCTTCTGGCCCTGTCCCCAAACCATCTCCTGATAAAACAGAGGCTAGGGGACAAGATGCACATGCTCAGTTTGGTGTGTATTGCTAGAGAGTTTTTATATTTTTCTTGGGAGGGTGCATGTGATCAGCACAGGACCAATCAGCAATGTCCAGACAGAGGGTCAGGGCCCTGCAGCCTCATAGGACAGAGCAGTTTAAAAACTCCTCCTACAAGCCCTAACCAGACACAGATAGAATTCACAAGACTGCTCTAGCTGCTGATGAGAAAAGGTTTTTAGCAGTTTATATTTACTAAAATAATTTCATTTCTGTTAGAAGATTTTAAGTTTATTATTATTTTAAGTGATAAAAGTTTCTGAAAAAATATATGAAACACATGAATGATATATGTAATTAGTGATGGTTTCTAAAGGTTATAGGATGGAGGACAAAGGACAGAGAGGAGTGGTTTAGCTGGGTAGATATTTCTATTTTGAGTTGCTATGTCAGGACAATGGGTGGAGTAATGCTACTTATCTTTAGACTATAGCCATTTAAAGTATATATGCAAATATGGGTGTTGCTAGGATATGCTGACATTCCATTATGAAACAGTATAATGCCCTGCACACACGGTCGGACATTGATCGGACATTCCGACAACAAAATCCTAGGATTTTTTCCGACGGATGTTGGCTCAAACTTGTCTTGCATACACACGGTCACACAAAGTTGTCGGAAAATCCGATCATTCTGAACGCAGTGACGTAAAACACGTACGTCGGGACTATAAACGGGGCAGTGGCCAATAGCTTTCATCTCTTAATTTATTCTGAGCATGCGTGGCACTTTGTGCGTCGGATTTGTGTACACACGATCGGAATTTCCGATAACGGATTTTGTTGTCGGAAAATTTTATAGCAAGCTCTCAAACTTCGTGTGTCGGAAATTCCGATGGAAAATGTGTGATGGAGCCTACACACGGTCGGAATTTCCGACAACAAGGTCCTATCACACATTTTCCATTGGAAAATCCGACCGTGTGTACGGGGCATAAGAATGGATGAGATTTATGGTAGAAGAGAAAATGGAGTAGGGTTGAAGAGAGAGAAGTAACCCTACACTTTGGAGAATGTAACATCAAGATGTCTCCTCCTTCTGAGACCATCACCATGCCAGATGTTACCAGAAGTCAGTCTTGTCTTTGCTTATCTTTCTGAACAAATAAAGAACCTTTCTGAAAGCATCATATGAACGAAAGATTCTTCAATTTCTACTAAGAAATAAATTCCTAAAAGTAAGTTGGAAATGCGGCCTTGCACAAACATATCTCCTATACACCCTACCCTCTAGGAGAGAGGACACTGACTTATAACACAAAGACATTGTCATACATCCAGACATGCCCCTGAGAATAAGAATAGTAGATTTATAGATATTTCTACATTCTTCAATTTCCATGTTCTGTGTATTGTGGGAGACCAAATATAGTGAATGCAGGGTCCTAGGTTTAGTAACACTTTAAGCTGAACAACTTTAAAATATAGTTTAATGAAAGAAAAGGAAAAAGTAGTGCAGGCAAAATTTTTACAGAAAAAAAATATTACCAAAATAGTCAACAGGCAACAGCAAAATAGAAGGAATGAAAAAGAAAAGTATTAAACAAGGTTTTCCTGGTCCTTGGTTCCAGCAGATTTTAGTTCATTGTAGAGTAAGTTTGATCCAGTGAATCAGAGTCATTGGCTCTCAGAGTGACTCTAAATGAAGCCCCATACACACTATCAGATTTTCTGCTGATTTTTATCTTCAGATTTACCAAAACCATGTAGTGCAAGGGCCTGCCTGATTGCATACAAATTGAAACTCCTAAGGTTTGACCTCATATTATATGGTTTTGGTAAATCTGAAGACAAAAATCAGCAGAAAATCTGATAGTGTGTATGGGGCTTCAGAGTGTGTGTGTCATTTTGATGAAAAAGGGGGAGAGTTCCAGAGCTGCAGATGCAACCTTCTTCTCAGAACCCTAAGAGCCGGTTCACACGGGGGCGACTTGTCAGGCGACCTAGCCGCCTGACAAGTCACCTCCCGTTCTGTACAATGGAACCGTTCTAATCGGAACGACGCAAGTTACTCCGACTTAGAAGAAAGGTTCCTGTACTACTTTGGGGGCGACTTGCATAGACTTCTATACAGAAGTCGTTTTGCAAGTCACCGTGGCAGTCGTGTGCAGGTCGCCTCGGTGAGGCGACCTGCAAGTCGTGCCGCTTCTAGTGTGAACCGAGCCTAAGGAGGGCATGTCCTGGTAGTCAGCAGACCCTGCTTGAGATACAGTTTTCATAACTGTATCAATATGATCACATGTTACAATATAACAACTAGACACGTGCATTCGTTATCGTCCAAATGCATTTTCATCCAAATTTCGGGGATTTTCGTGTTCATTTTAACAAAACGATAACGAATGCGCAGAATCCGAAATCCAACAGAGCCGAAATAAAAGAATGCTTTATTTTCGTATCCATTATATTTTCGCATCGTTGCGACAAAAGTTCGATATAGATAGATAGAAGATTCGATATTACAGTGAAAATAGCGAACTTGCGGTTGAATGTGCCTAACCCAACTCTATTAGTCCAAGATTATTCGACATAGAGAGAAAAGATTTGACCTTATAGAGACAAAATTCGACAAAGCAGCTAAAAACATAAGATCGCCGCGAGCGGACATTTACGGTCAAATGATCCGCCCATAGGCTATAGAAGAATTCTAATTTTGTTTGACTAGTAGTAGTAATTAATAGTTATAATTATTACTAGTCAAACAACATTAGAATTCTACTATAGCTTGTGAGCGGAGCATTTGACCGGAAATGTACAATCGCGGCGTTGTACAGTTTATCTGCTTCATCTAATCTTTTTAGAACATCCGACAGACACCATTAGCCTTCAATTGACAGATTTGACGTTAATTAATTTGGATTTTCATACAAATGCATTTTTAACGAAACAAAATAAATAAAAAACTAATTTCGGGAGTAACTAAATAAATGTATTTTTCGGACGAAACCACAATTTCGAAACAAAATATTTCAGTGTGCACATGTCTAATAACAACCAATATATTACTATCCAGCATAAAATGATCTTTTAAAAAAATACACTTTATAACTTTTATACGTGTCTTCTTTAAAAAAGTAATGTGCCCCATTAGCCCTTTGCTACTTGCAATTTAGTATTTAGTCTTAATTCTTATTCTCTTCTACATTCAGGCTGGATTGTTAATAAAAGATGAGTATGACATTTTTTTTCCCCTTTTATACTTACCTAATTGGATGCAGCATGGGACCGATGCTGCATCTGTCCCTGGCCGCCTCTGCACTGAGAACTGAGCGATCGAACATGGCCGATGGCTCAGTTCTCTCAGCTCCTCGAGCGGAGAGATGCTGTCTGTCAGTCAGCAGCTCTCCTCTCTGCTCCTCCATGCTCACTGGAGCACTGAGCTGTGGAGGGGCGGGGTGCGGCCGTCTAAGATAGGTATCAGTCCAGGCACCTGGTGGATCCAGACATTGTCGTGATGATGTGGTGCCTGGACTGATCTTGGTGACGTCAGCAGAGAGCGGACTTCAGACCACTCTCTGCTGAAAACAGGTCACAGGAGTGCCAAACGAGTTGCACTCTTGTGATCCATAGGAGAAGCCCAGCCAAACAAGCCCAGGCTGGACTTCTCCTTTAATGTAACAAAATCATATCAGGACTTATGAATTATGCATAGATTTTGGTCCTGAAATAAACAGCCAGAACGTGGCTAAATGTTCAATGCCTACTGAAATATTTACAACATGCCATAAAGGCCTTTGCTAAGGCCGATGATTTGGAGGATGTTGGGCTAACTGATTTAATTACCTTGGCCTGTATTGTTTCAAAGCAGCCATAACTTGGAATGGTTTTATGCACTAGCTTACAATATGCTCTTTACAAATGAGTGTCAGTATGATTATCTAAGTTCTGATAATGACTGTAGATTACTGTAAAAGTGTTAAAAAGTCCTTTGAAGCTTAAGGGAGGGTCTCTGCTAAATGGTTTGTTTATCCACTTTGATTATATTGTGATGAAGAGGGGGGGTCAGGGAGAGAATGTCTTTTAAAAAAAAATGTCACTAGCTGGGGTTTGTGAATCTTAGAATAATAAGTTGCACCGTGTTTACTCAGTTTTAGAGTTCCCCAGAGCTCATTATATTCACATCCTGCATTCACATTATACTGCTTGGCTGTTTGATCTTCACAGCTGCTTGTGTCTCTAACTTGCAATCAACTACACAGATTCCACTTGAGAAAGGGATCACATTTTTTCATACTCACAGTTATGTTATATTGCACTTTTTATTGTATATCTTCCCGCTATAAAACATGGGCTTAAAAATATATGTTTTTTGGTTCTCTTTAAAACATACATTTCTGCTACTGTGTCATTCCAGTACAAAAGACCCTTGATGTATTTTTTTTTTTTTTTGTGGATTATATACTTATATACTGGAGCAGTTCCATTATGGATGTAGGAATTGTATGGGCCTGCAGACCGTACATAAAAATTTTATATATATATATATATATATATATATGAAAAATTTCAAAAACGTCCCAAAAAAAAATCCTAGCCGTGTCCGGGCTCTAGGGTTGGGCAGAACACCCCCCTTCTGACCCAAACAGTGAACCTCATTTAAGTCTATGAGAGTCGAACAGGAAAAATCAATAGTGCCCATTTTGAAGGCTTATATGCAAGTAATTGGTCATAAAAGGGGTATGGGGGTCGGATACTACCCTGGGGGACATGTATCAATGCAAATTTTTTTTTTTAAATGACCGTTTTGTCAGGAGCAGTGTTTTTAATGATGCTTAAAGTGGTTGTTAACCCCATTCATGAAATCTGACATAGGCACATATATCTGTAGTGTTTACATATCTCTTTCCAAAGCCCTAAGTACGGTGTCTTTCTGCTGCTCCGTTCCTCTGTTATCAGCATGATAACTTTTGACAAGTTCCCCCGACACAGGAGATAATAGCAGCTGGAAATTTGTGTTGGGGAGGGAACTTTGAGATAAGTAAGCAGAGAGCATGTCTATTCACAGTACAGCTCTACAAGTTTCTTTGTTCCTCTGCCTATGCGGAGTGGGGGTGTGTGCCTTTCCACCAATCTACTCGCACACTCCCAGACTCCCCTCCCACTGCTGAAACAGGTAAAAAAATATTTTTAACACGATCTGATCTTTCTAAACAGTATATAAAGCTGAAGACAGCAGATATACATGTAAAACGTATGTAGGGAGATTTGTTTTATCTCTGTGTATCATCTGAGGCTGTTCACTTCACTGGGTATATGTGAAGGTTTATATCCACTTTAACCCCTTCCCGACCGGCGCACGCCGATGTACGTCGTCAGAATGGCACGGCTGGGCAAATGGACTTACAGGTACGTCCATTTGAATTTCCCGCCGTGCCATTGCGTGCGCGCCGGCCGGGAGCTCCATGAGTCGGGTCGGGCATACCCGCGATCGCCTCATGGAGAGGACGAATGGGGAGATGCTGATGTAAACAGCATCTCCCCGTTCTGCCCAGTGACAGTGTCACTGATCTCTGCTCCCTGTGATCGGGAGCAGTGATCAGTGTAGTGACACACACAGCCCCTCCCCCCCACAGTTAGTAATCACTCCCTAGTACTAACTTAACCCTTCCCCGCCCCCTAGTGTTTAACCCCTTCACTGCCAGTGTCATTTACACAGGAATCAATGCATTTTTTATAGCACTGATTGCTGTATAAATGACAATGTCCCAAAAATGTGTCAAAAATGTCCGACATGTCCGCCATAATGTCGCAGTCAATAAAAAAATCGCTGATCGCTGCGATTACTAGTAAAAAAAAATTATTAATAAAAATGCCATAAAACTATCCCCTATTTTGTAAACGCTATAACTTTTGCGCAAACCAATCAATAAACTTTTATTGCGATTTTTTTTCTTTTACCAAAAATATGTAGAAGAATACGATCGGCCTAAACTGAGGAAAAAAAATGTTTTTTTTATATATTTTTGGGGGATATTTATTATAGCAAAATGTAAAAAATAATGCGTTTTTTTCAAAATTGTCGCTCTAATTTTGTTTATAGCGCAAAAAATAAAAAATTGCAGAGGCGATTAAATACTACCAAAAGAAAGCTCTATTTGTGGGGGGAAAAAAGGACGTCAATTTTGTTTGGGAGACACGTCGCACGACCGCGCAATTGTCAGTTAAAGCGACGCAGTGCCGAATCGCAAAAAACTCTCTGGTCAGGAAGGGGGTAAAATCTTCCGGGGCTGAAGCGGTTAAGTGTTGTCACATGAAAAGATATAATAAGATATTTACAAAAATGTGAGGGGTGTACTCACTTTTGTGATATACTGTATATATATATATATATATATATATATATACGGTATAAATATATTAATTTGCATGCAGACTTGTTTAATTATTTACCATAATTGTTTAGATAAAATATTGGTATAACATAATGTATCTGGTTGGCTGGCCATACTTTATTGCAGAAAGAGTTTTTTCATTGGTATAGGTATATATTTGTGCGTGTATTTTTTCAGGATTACTGAATAAATATTTGCTGATTTAGTACTGTTTTACTGTCTGTGCCATGGTAACTGACAAACCATTATATTCATATTTCTAGTTTCTTTCTATACACATCTCACACCGGTTAGCTGCCTGCTGCTGTTTCTCTCTTGCTACAAAGTTACAATGTGCAGTCAGAGTAATCCCTGGGGATGGAAGGCTGAGGCAATGCTTACCCCTGCCCGCAGAAGACCGATGACATCATTCTTTCAATCGCTTGTCTGGAGCTCAAACACGGCTTTTAATGACAACAATAATTCTTTAAATTATACTGTTCCTGTTTATTGAACTATGTCAGGAATTTTATGGGAAGATGGATGGAGCCAAATACAGGGCAATCTTAGAACAAAAAACCTGTTAGAGTCTGTAAAGGAGACTGAGACTGGGACGGAGGTTCACCTTCCAGCAGGACAACGACCCTAAACATACAGCCAGAGCTACAATGGAATGGTTTAGATCAAAGTATATTCATGTGTTAGAATGCCCCAGTCAAAGTCCAGACCTAAATCCAATTGAGAATCTGTGGCATGACTTGAAAATTGCCGTTCACAGACGCTCTCCATCCAATCTGACAGAGCTTGAGCTATTTTGCAAAGAAGAATGGGCAAAAATGTCCCTCTCTAGATGTGCAAAGCTGGTAGAGACAACCCCAAAAAGACTTGCAGCTGTAATTGCAGTGAAAGGGGGTTCTAAAAAGTAAGGGGGCTGAAACAAATGTACGCCATACTTTTCACATATTTATTTGTAAAAAATTTTGGAAATCATTGATCATTTTCCTTCAGCTTCACAATTATGTGCCACTTTGTGTTGCTCTATCACATAAAAACCCAATAAAATACATTTATGTTTTTGGTTGTAACATGACAAACTGTGGATGAGTAAGGTGCCAACCCTTGACGTCACTGGGTGGCATCGCCCATTGTGATGTCATGGACCGAGGGTGACCCCGACCCAGCAGATGTAAATCATAAAGTGGAAAGTTAGTAGTGAAAAGAAGAGGGCAAAAAAAGGGGGTGATAAAGGGGTAACAGGGACATTGGGAAGAGGGATTCTCATACTAGAGTAAAGGTGCCACGTTGGGTTTGGTTCTGACCCAACTCTACTTGTGGGAACCCCATGTCCATCCAAATGGCAGTAGACTGTGATAGTGTACCCAAAGGCCATTATAATCGCCCATGATATCGCCCAAATCGTCCCCTTCGCTCCTCCCAGGACCTCCTGCTCTCTAGCTTCCTTCTTACCTTCTCTCATGCTCGCCTTCAGGACTTCTCCAGAGCCTCTCCCATCCTCTGGAATTCCCTGCCCCGGCTTATCCAATCAGCCCCTAACCTGTCCAGCTATAGAAGATCCGAGCCACCCCCCCCATCAAGTCATTCCCTGCATTTATTACCTTTTGTACCACCACCCCCTTCCTTTAGAATGTAAGCTCTACAAGCAGGGCCCTCCTGTCCATTCTGTATTGTACTGTAATTGTGCTGTCCCCCCTCTACATTGTAAAGCGCTGCGTAAACTGTTGGCGCTATATAAATTGTGAATAATAATAATAATAATCAATGGCCGAGTTACGTCATCACACCGGACACAGCAGGCATTTTGTAGGATGACTAAAGCTCTGTTTGTTCGAATGCGAGTGAATTACCTGTATTATTAAAAGTGTTTTTTTTTTTTAAAGTACTACACCATGGAGGTCTGTTTATGCTTTTGAGAGGTGTATCTCCACATGCCCTGAGGCCTAACATTTTTGAAGTGACATAAAGTTTGAATTCTGGCGGTTCCTGGTGGTTCTTCTTGAGCTGAAGGTTTGCTGTGGATTGAGTGACCTATATGCATTTGGGATCTAAAAATGTGTGACCTACAAAGGAGATTTCTTAAAGGCGCAGTTGACCGCTCTATAATTTGAGGGTGTACACAATCTGGTAAGCAGATTTAAATACACACACCATGGTGCCATTTAAGATTATCATCTTTGTGCTGAAGCCGGTGACGGGATCCTTCTTTATTTTTATGGATCTATTTATATTTTATGGACATTTATGATTTGGACATTTTTTTTAGCGCTGCATTTTGAAATGGTACATTATAATCAAGCAATTATATTTTTACTCCTGGGAGAATGTATATGATTTTCCAACAACACCACAGAATATTATATTTTTCGAACCTATCCTGTTTGATGAGTATACATTCTTATTCACGCTTTAAGGTGCATTGTACTGACACATTCAAAATTCATGTTTTTTTTTACAATGCACTGCAATGTAACACACTGCTGTGAACAGAACCTAATGTTTTCCTCTTGTCTATTTATTTTGTCTGCTCTAGAATATTTAGCAAAATTGGCAGCATACCCAGAATGAGCAGGCTCTAAAAAGCTCATCATATTTTCTTAAGGAGTCTTTTGGAAAAGTTTGCATAGTGATAATGATATATCAAGGTATCACTTCTTATTATGTCTTTTTTTTGACAGTTGTTCCACTTTAAATGCTTTAAATGCTTTTTTCATGACGATCATTGGGATGCTAAATAGGTACAAACTTTTCACTGAACATACCTCAAGTATGTCAGAGGTTGTTAATGTCCTAATGTACACTCTGCTACAGATTCACTTTGAATTAAGCTAAGGTTCATCAGCATCCAAAAACTAATTTTTACTCATTTTATTTAATGAACGCCTATCAGAACAATTGCTGTGACCTACCTTTGATGTATTCTGAACATTTTACCCAGTGGAAAGGTCTTCATGCTATCTTATGCCACTGTTGCACCTGATAGTTCAGGTCTAACCTATTATAGCAGTGATATGTAATTAGCGGACCTCCAGATGTTGTAAAACTACAAGTCCCATCATGCTTCTGCCTCTGGGTGTAATGCTTGTGGCTGTCAGAGTCTCGCTATGCCTCATGGGACTTGTAGTTCTGCAACAGCTGGAGGTCCGCTAATTGCATATCTCTGTATTATAGGTTCTTAGTCAGTGAAGGTTATATTTGTGTACTACCAGAGGCAATCTATGCAACTGAGTCGTCACACTCTCCACTAGGGGGCCTGCTACAACACAGGGCTGACCTGGACCAAACTGCTCCACCCGTATACAGTTCATGGCCCCTGTAGAACTCTGTTTCTGCAGCATGTGCACAAATGGTGGGTCATAAACCCTTCACTCACCATTCTCCTGGTCACCATTAGCAATGACCCACCGATGGTTGAGAACCATCAACTCGAGCTTGAGGGCTCATGTTTTCTCCATGGTTACAGGACAGGGCTTGAATAGTCGCCAAACACCTGAGGCCCTTGAGACACAAGGGCCAGGTCGCTTGCAGCATGCTACATGGAGGGGGAGCGCTCCTTACTGACAAAAGGTGGACTTCATTCCCTAACCACCAATAGTTCCAACCTAATCAGGTTTGCAACACTTTAATTCTCCACCGTAACCTGTGCCTCACTGTGTGCATCTTACATGAGATGCACCTATTCAGCACTGTAGCCTAAATATGCGCTTTCCCAACTCACACATTCGCAAATAATAGACGTCTTCCAGAATCACCATATTCTAGCCAGAGGCTCAGTCCAACTCCATTTATCAAAGACCAGGCTTTTTCTGGCACTTTTTGTTTACAAGTCCACTTCTGGACCGCCCACTGTGCATATACGTCACTATTTTGATGTAAAATATTGTTGTTATGGCAGTAGATAGCTGCCATAACCCTGGTATTTTTTTTCACTGCGGCGGTCCGCTTTAAGATAAAAGTGGTCCCTGTGGCCGATTCTGCGCAAGATCACTTTTAATGGGGCGACGGGAAAGGTGCCCTCTCCTCCTGCCACGTCCTGGGCATCTCCGCCGCTTACCAAAGTCGTTGGAAGCGGCAGAGGCGATCTGGTCCTATGGCCTGATGGGCAGGAAGTCGAGTGAGGGCATGAAGGCTTCCACTCGACTCTATGCCCTTGGAGGATCGGTGCAACATCAAACGTCACTTCCACCCAATGACATTAAAGGGACAATATTTTTTATTGAAAAAAAAAAAGAATTTATTTGTATTTATTTTTTGTTGCTTTTAAGTGTAAATGTGAGATCTGAGGTCTTTTTGACACCAGATCTCACATTAAAGAGGTCCTGCCATGCTTTTTTTCTATTACAAGGGATGTTTACATTCCTTGTAATAGAAATAAAAGTGATCCAATTTTTTTTTTTAAGGGACAGTGTAAAAAAAGAAAAAAAGAAAAAAAGCGAAAAGCGAATGTATATGTAAAGCGCGCACGCATTTGTAAACAGTGTTCAAACCACACATGTGAGGTATCACTGTGATCGTTAGAGCAAGAGCAATAAATCTAGCAAAAGAACTCCTTCATAACTCAAAACTGGTAACCTGTAGAAATTTTTAAACATCCTATGGGGATTTTTAAGTGTGAAAGTTTGTGGCCATTCCACAAGCGGGCGCAATTTTAAAGATATGTTGGGTATCAACTTACTCGGCGTAACATTATCTTTCACAATTTAGAAAAATATTGGTCTAACTTTACTTTTTTCTGATTTTTTTATTTAAAAAAGTGTATTTTTTCCCCCAAAAAATTGCATTTGTAGGACCGTTGCGCAAATACAGTGTGACATGAACTATTGCAACGACCGCCATTTTATTCTCTAGGATTTCTGTAGAAAAATTTATAATGTTTGGGGGTTCTAAGTAATTTTCTAGCAAAAAAATGATTTAAACTTGTAAACACCAAGTGTAAAAAATAGGCTTGGTCCTTAAGTGGTTAAATCAGTATTTTTTGCTAGAAAATTACTTGTAACACCCAAACATCATACATTTTTTTTTTTCAGCAGAGACCCTAGGGAAAAAATTGTGATCGTTTTATGTCACATTATTTTCGTGCAGCGGTTTTTGCAAATGCAATTTTTGGTGAAAAAATACACTTTTGCATGCATTCGCTTCTGCACGCGAGCACTAAGGGATTAGGCTCATTAAAAAATGTTTTTTCCTATTTATTTTACTTTTTATTTTTACACTGTCCTTTTGATTTTTTTTTTTCTATATCACTTTTGTTCCTATTACAAGGAATGTAATGGAGAGCTCTAGGGTAAAAAAAAATAAAAAAATAAAAAATCTCTCCTTTACCTTTAAAAGCAAAAGATCAAAAAAAGTTTACTTTCAGACTGGAACAGAAGTGATGTCATGACATTGCTCCGGTCCTCCAAGACTATAGAGGCGAGCAAAGCCGATCTACTCTTTGATCCCCTGTGTGGCCAGCTGGCGGCACCGTCTGATCATTTCTCGGCCAAACCAGTGGAAATGGTGAGCCTGAGAAACACCGGCTAGCGGCAGGAAGGGAAGGAAATGAATTCATCCTTCCTGGAAGGATTAACCGCTTCCAGACCGCCCCACGTACATTTATTGCAGGAAGGCGGCCCCGGGAGTGTGAAATCACGTACCTGTACGTGATTTCATGCACGCGATATAGGGGGCAAGGGTGCGCCGCTGGCGCGGCTCTCCCGATGTGATTGAACACAGCGGGAGCCAATCAGCAGGTCCAGCGGCCACGATGGCCACCGCGACGCACCGATCATTCACAGGAGAGACGGATCAGCCATCTGCCTGTGTAAACAAGGCTTTTTCTTGAGAAATGTAAGGAGAATTATCCCCATGGATCACCAATGTAAGGGACATTCTTCCCACTGATCATTAATGTAAGGGGCATTCTTCCCACTGATCATTAATGTAAGGGGCATTCTTCCCACTGTTTACCAATGTAAGGGGCATTCTTCCCACTGATTACCAATGTAAGGAGCATTCTTCCCACTGATCACCAGTGTAAGCGGCATTCTTCCTACTGATCACCAATGTAAGGGGCATTCTTCCCACTGATTACCAGTATAAGGATCATTTTCCCCACTTCTCACCAATGTAAGGAGCATTCTTTCCACTGACCACTAGTGTAAGGGGCATTCTTCCCACTGATAACCAATATAAGGCACATTCTCTGCACTGATCACCAATGTAAGGGGCATTCTTCCTAATGATCACCAATGTAAGGGGCATTCTTCCTACTGATCACAAATTCAAGGGGCATTCTTCCTACTGATCACCAATGTAAGGGACATTCTTTCCGCTGATCACCAAGGTACGGAGCATTCTTCCTACTGATCACCAATGTAAGGGACATTGTTCCTACTGATCACCAATGTAAGGGACATTCTTCCTACTGATCACCATGGTAAGGGGCATTCTTTCCGCTGATCACCAAGGTACGGAGCCTTCTTCCTACTGATCATCAATGCAAAGAGCATTCTTCCCATTGATCACCCATGTGAGGAGCATACTTGCCAATGACCCTTAATTAATTAAATTTAGCAGGAGTTTTCTGAGACCTGAAAATTATTTCAAGGGTTTCTCTGGAATAAAAAGGTTTAGAAAGGCTGTTCTAGACTTGTAATGTTAGCAGCCTTTGAATCAGGTCCATCTATGTTCAAATATCATACTGCTGCTGATTCTCTCATTTCAGACATTTTAACATAAATTTATAAACTATGTAAAAGAATTCATGCGGAATCCCTGGAGTGTTCTTTCATATACAAAGAAAAAACATAATTGTAAAAAAAAAAAAAAACCCTCCCAAAGTCAGCACAAGTAAAAATAACCCTTCTTTCTGTAGCACTTATTTCAAAGAAGGAACATGAAATTGGAGAAACAAAGGCTCCCGCTGGGTGTAGGATAGTAGAGGTGAATGCATTTAAGAGTGAACTGTAACGCTAAGGAATTGGGAAGTTGATTTATTTTAACAAATTCCATCTTCAGCTAACCTTCAAATGGATCCTTTCAATCAGAAATATAGTTTGGAAAAGTACAACTTGTTTACAACATTCAGATAAAAGTCAAATTTGAATTAATGTTATTTTTATTTACAGTGACGATGGAAAGTGTTCAGACCCCCTTAAATTTTTCACACTTTGTTATATTGCAGCCATTTGCTAAAATCATATAAGTTCATTTTTTCCCTCATTAATGTACACACAGCACCCCATATTGACAGAAAAACACAGAATTGTTGACATTTTTGCAGCTTTATTAAAAAAGAAAAACTGAAATATCACATGGTCCTAAGTATTCAGACCCTTTGCTCAGTATTTTGTAGAAGCACCCTTTTGATCTAATACAGCCATGAGTCTTTTTGGGAAAGATGCAACAAGTTTTTCACACCTGGATTTGAGGATCCTCTGCCATTCCTCCTTGCAGATCCTCTCCAGTTCTGTCAGGTTGGATGGTAAACAGTCACGGAGTTGTTGTGAAGCCACTCCTTCGTTATTTTAGCTGTGTGCTTAGGCTCATTATCTTGTTGGAAGGTAAACCTTCGGCCCAGTCTGAGGTCCCAAGCATTCTGGAGAAGGTTTTCATCCAGGATATCCCTGTACTTGGCCGCATTCATCTTTCCCTCGATTGAGACCAGTCGTCCTGTCCCTGCAGCTGAAAAACACCCCCACAGCATGATGCTGCCACTACCATGCTTCACTGTTGGTACTGTATTGGACAGGTGATGAGCAGTGCCTGGTTTTCTCCACACATATCGCTTAGAATTAAGGCCAAAAATTTCTATCTTGGGCTCATCAGACCAGAGAATCTTATTTCTCACCATCTTGGAGTCCTTCAGGTGTTTTTTAGCAAACTCCATGCGGGCTTTCATGTGTATTGCACTGAGGAGAGGCTTCCGTCGGGCCACTCTGCCATAAATTCCCCGACTGGTGGAGGGCTGCAGTGAAGTTTGACTTTCTACAAATTTCTCCCATCTCCCGACTGCATCTCTGGAGCTCAGCCACAGTGATCTTTGGCTTCTTCTTTACCTCTCTCGCCAAGGCTCTTCTCCCCTGATAACTCAGTTTGGCCGGACGGCCAGCTCTAGGAAGGGTTCTGGTTGTCCCAAACGTCTTCCATTTAAGGACTATGGGGGCCACTCTGCTCTTGTGCCTTGCCACAATTCTTTCTCTGAGCTCTTCAGGCAGTTCCTTTGACCTCATGATTCTCATTTGCTCTGACATGCACTGTGAGCTGCAAGGTCTTATATAGACAAATGTGTGGCTTTCCTAATCAAGTCCAATCAGTATAATCAAGCACAGCTGGACTCAAATGAAGGTGTAGAACCATCTCAAGGATGATCAGAAGAAATGGACAGCACCTGAGTTAAATACCGTATTTATCGGCATATAACACGCACCAGCGTATAACACGCACATTCATTTTAAGAGGGAAGTTTCAGGAAAAAAACTTACATTTTATTTAAGGAACTTTGAAGCAAAATAAGGGTCAGTGCCCATCTCCAGCCTTACCATTGCCATCAATGCAGCCTGATCAATGTCCATCTGCAGCCTCACAAGTGCCATCAATGCAGCCTCATTAGTCCACATCAATGCAGCCTCGCCATTGCCATCAATGCAGCCTGATCGATGCCCATCTGCAGCCCAGAGGGGACAGGGAGGGGGGCGGGACGAGCGCTGACAGATTACATACAGTGAGAATCTCCTATGATAGACAGAACAGTGGTCCAATGGTGGCCCAGGAGACGGGAGTTCCTATTACAGAGGCCGCCAAGTAAACAGGAGATTCTCACGTTATGTAATCTGACGGTGCTCGTCCAACCCCCCCCCCCCCCCTGTCCCCTCCGAGGCAGCTAAAACTGAAGTATTGGCATATAACACGCACGCACTATTTGCACCTGATTTTCATGGTGAAAAAGTGAGTGTTATACGCCAATAAATACAGTATATGAGTGTCACAGCAAAGGGTCTGAATACTTAGGACCATGTGATATTTCAGTTTTTCTTTTTTAATAAATCTGCAAAAATGTCAACAATTCTGTATTTTTCTGTCAATATGGGGTGCTGTGTGTATATTAATGAGGAAAAAAAATAACTTAAATGATTTTAGCAAATGGCTGCAATATAACAAAGAGTGAAAAATTTAAGGGGGTCTGAATACTTTCCGTCGCCACTGTATATCAACTTTCTATTGTAAAGGTGCAACAATTATAAGACTCCTAAATGCAATCCAAAATGCAAGGAAAAAATGCAAGGAAAAAAGTTATATAGAACTTTTTTCCTTGCATTTTTTTCCTTGTATTTTGGATTGCATTTAGGAGTCTTATAAATGTTGCACCTTTACAATAGAAAGTTGATATACAGTGGGATGGGAGAGGCTCTAAAGAAGTCTTGGAGTGGAGACAAGCATTAGAAGAGGACCCAAGAGAGCATAAGGGCAGGAGGCCTTGGGAGGAGAGGATGGCTTGGGTGATATTTGGAGACAAGATTGGTGTTGTAACTTGGAGCAGAGTTTTGGGTGGCTTTGTATGTTGTTGTTAGTATTTTGAGTTTATTCCTCTGGGCAATTGGAAGCCAGTGGAGGGGGAGGCAGAGAGGGGTGGCAGACACTAAACGGTTGATAAGGTAGATGAGTCTGGCAGCAGAATTTATAATAGACTGAAGGGGGGATAGCCTATGGAGAAGTAGACCTATATTAATAATAAATATCTAGAGGTAGACAGAAGAGTGAAACAACATAGGGAAAAAGTTATCATAGTATGTGCATCTTGAGAATTGATGAGGCCCATTTACCTTTCTGCCCTAGGCACTGGCCCTTGAGTGCCTTATGGTGAATTAAGCATCAACCCTCCTCATTCCCGCACTGTCAACCTTACCCTCAGCTCTTGCAAGTTCTTGGCCGGCATCAAGACCAGTGATGTCATTGGTGTGTGTTTCCTAAATAGACTGCCCCTAGTTTAGGGAGCGTTCCAGCGTTCTTCTTGCGCCAGGCACCTAAGCAGCATATTTATTTGTCTCTGAGCTTCCTCTTGTGACTCCTCATTCTGTTTGTCATCTCATTGGATTAATCTTCTGTACTGACCTTCTCTTGTTCTCGTGGATCCGTTCATCTGCTGCCTGGCCAGATTGATCTTTGGCCTATTTCTTGGATTTTTTTCTCAATTCTGCCCAGTTCAACTCTTCCAGTACTCCCACATTGCTTCTGTATCCACTTGCACGGGTTTGTCTCCGCACCATGAGCAGGGTCAGAAACAGAAGAAAAACATCATGTCAGTGCTAAAGTTATGTGAAAAGACTGGCAGCTTGAAGACAGAAGACTTGATGACCAGAGACTTCGACTTGGTAACAGGCAATACTTCTGGTTATGCCGTCCTCTTCCGATTAGTGAAATCTTTCATTCTAAATTACAAAAATAACTAGAAGAGCACAACAGCTTGGGCATTACCTTAAAAACCATTTAACCATTTATTAATAAAACGATAAATAAATATATATATATATATATATATACACACATACTCACAAAAGCCATGTGGCTGTTTGCATATTTATACAATCACAGCTCAGAAGGTGATGAATGTTCAATGTAAGGTCGAGGCTACACTTGACAGCAGGAGCTGATGCGCTCTGAGGAGCATACCGTATTCCTCAAAACTCTGAGGAAGAGGATATACCCCTCTAAACATATTAATTAATACATGAAGAAAAAAATATATAGAGAGGTAGCGGGACTTTTGATATAGACACTCGGGAGCGGGAATAAAAATAATAAATAGCTTTTATTGGAATCAAATGGTTATAAAGTTTCTGTATTCGAATAATTCAATGCATGATGCTATATATAAAATCATTCGTACAACTATTACAATTCATTGAAACCAAAAGAGATATAAATACATACATGTTCCAACAAGGAATCAATACATAATACATAATGTAAAAACATTTAGAGCAAGGTTACATCATTAAATGGAAAAATTGAAGAACAAAGAGAAAAGAAAAGGTTTCAAATCATAGGGGGCAACAGACAAGTTATTATGGAACGGCCTGGTAAGATGCATCAAAATGTACACTAGGTTGTTGTTGGCTCTACGCGTTTCAAGGTATTTGACCTATCATCAGGAGCAAGGAACCATAGTGATAATCTAAAAATTTGAAGGAAAAATATTTAATTAAAAGTATAAGGGAAAGAAGAAAAAAGAAAAAAGAAGAAGGGGAGAAAAAGGGGGAAAAAAAAAAAAAAAAAAAAAAAAAAAAAAAAAAAAAAAAAAAAAGAGAAGAAAAGCTCAGAACAGGCAGGAAGGGTCCTGACCAATGGACCCGAACTGTCTGTACACTTACATGTGTGGTCCACACAGTGGCGGTGCGGCCACGGAACGCACAGGCCAAACCAACCATGCCATGCACGGGAGCTGAGGGGACATGTTGCAGCGGGCAAAACACAGGAACGGACGACGTCCCGCAGGAGTGTCATTTTAGATAGTGGTGAAACGAGGGACCAAATCTGTAAGGGAAAGATAATTATGTGACTGTGAAATAAATGTGGGGCAAGTGTGAGGGAAATGGGTGGAGAGAGAGAGAGATGTAGAGCAAGGGAAGGAGTGGAAGGGATTGAAAAGGGATTAGTGTGAATGGAAAAAAAGGTGTGAGGACATGAGAAGGGTGGATAGAATAGGAGAGAGAAAAGGGAAAAAAGAGGGGGTAGAATAGGCGGGGTGGTGCAAAAGGGGCAAAGAGTGAGGAACTGAATAGAGGGGGAAGGGCGAGAGAAAGAAAGAGCAGGAGTGAAAAAGAGGAAGGGGAAATTTACAAGGCCAGGAAAGTGATGAAGGGAAAGTGGAATACGGTTTGAAGGTCAAGAATGATGAGAGAAAAAATGTGTACCTGATAGACAGGGTGTCCAGCCGAGGATGCATTAATGCATGGGTGATAAGTGAAAACAAAGTATGTGTCAACCGAAGTGCAGAATCCATGCGGGGATGGGGTCCATAGCCGTCAAGCCCCCGCAACCATGTCCCCAACGTCAGACGCTGGCCCACAGATGGGGAGGGAAGGGAAGAACGCCGACAGCCCAGGACCCAAGCGACTGATGGTCCCAACGGCGGCGGCGGCGACCAAACCACCCCCCAATGGGCCAGGGGATAGTGATCACTCGGACGGCACGCCGCGCTATATGGCGCCAGCGTGTCCGGCCGGGATGTGTGACGTCGACGCGCAGTGAGCACAGCCCCGCCCACCCTCCGTCACAACAGGGTGGAGGGGGGGTCCGCAGTGCGCGTCGCAGCTCCCGAACAAGACAGAGAGGCAGGCCCGGCAAACCAACAGACGCACGCACCACTGCGTGCATGTAAGAAAAAACAAGGTAAAAGTAAATACTGAAAATTGGAAATAAGGTTAAAAATAGAAAACGAAAAAGAAAAATAAAGAAGAACAAAACTAAAATTATCAAAGCCAATAAAGATTGGTATGGGATTGAAAAATGATGTAAATGATTTTAGAAGCAATGAGGCCTCTGGCAGATAGAAGTGGGAGTCAGAGTAATATTTCAATGTAAATTAATGGTTAACGCCGCCAGGTGCCTATCATCCCTAATTGGTTAATAATAATGGGGAAGAAAATTTTCTTCCCCATTATTATTAATTAATACATGTTTTTTTTTATTTTTAAGGTAATGCACAAGGATTTTGCTCCCTTCATGCTATTTTTGCTCTTGAGCAGGGTCAACCTGGGGGTCACGACCTGGAATCAGCGCACAGCAAAACCCATCTCTACCATGAAGTCTCTGCACCCTGAACAGGGTCAAAAACAGACGTAAAACATCACGTCAGTGTTAACCTTAGGTGAAAAGACAGGCAGCCTGAAGACGGTCGACTTGGTAACAGACAATACTTCTGGTTATGCCGTCCTCTTCCGTGGTGACATTTTTCATTCTAAATGACAAAATAGCAAGGAGGGTGCAACAGCCTTGGGTATTACCTTAAAAACCATATTGTAATAGGAGGATAAATATATATATATATACTCAAAAAAGCCACGTAGCTGTAAGCATATTTCTACAATCTCAAGTCAGAAGGAGATGGATGTCCAGTGTAAAACCAAGGCTACATTTGACAGTGTAAGCCAGAGCTAATGTGTTCTAAGGGGCTTACCTTCTTCCTCTGAGCTCCGAGGAAGAGGGTATACTCCCTTGAAACGTATTTATTACTGAATGGTTTTTAGGTAATGCACAAGGCTCTTCATGCTATTTTTGTTCTTGAGCAGGGTCAACCATGGGGGTTTTGACCTGGCGCCAACATACATCAAAACCCATTTCTCCCATCCGGAGCTCTAGTGAAAATCAGCTGGCGCTTAGACTCCATGCCCCCCAGGGATCCCACGCCGCCTGCTCACACAAGAGCTCATATCCCACAGATTCGTGACATTTAGCCCTAATGTACTGCCATGGCATATGTTGACACCACTGAGCATCATATTGATGCAAGCTTTTCAAGAAAGTTTTGTTCACGCCTAAGTGTTTTCAGTGCAATTTGCAGAAAAGATGTGTGATTAAAAACTGAAATAAATAGCAATACGATACATCTGATTCAGAACTCAACCGCATAATAGCAATTGTATCCAGGGTATAAAAAGTCTGCTTTCTTTGCGGCATCTGAGCTCAGTTTCACGATGTTTATCTTCATTCTTGTTCTGCAGTTGTCAATAAGCAATTCATTAGGTGCGAATATATCATGGAGAACAGTATGAGCACAGACAAATCCAAAGTTAAAATCAATGATATATAGGGATTCTGAACAAGGAAGGGCAATTAAACCGAGAAGACTTTTAACATTCTGAGAATGTCACTGATAAAAAAAAAAACAAATGTGTCAGTCTGACAGTAAATGTCTAGCGATGTTGACGTGATCCAATGGTATAGAGAACCAAGATGTTTTCATCTTCGGCATTGTTGCCAGCTAGCTGGTGTTGAAAAGGGCTGACATCCTCTAAACAAGCTTCCAGGGATGTGCCGATTGACCATAGATCTAAATAAGTGGACAATTCCACCGAAAAATAAACTCCATTGAATCCGTTTATACAAAGACTGAGCTGGAAGATGTGAGTGATGGAGCCACATTAAAACAGCCTCTAACCAAAACGATATTGAAATAAAATTAAATTATAGCGGCGTAGGCTTTTCTCTTTGTAAACTGAATTTGTCTAACTTGATTGATCTTTGTGATTTTTTTTTTTTTTTTTTCAGACAGTCCGTGTTTTCAGACTATAGCGTTAATGATCAGGATGCCATCTAATACATTAGCGCAATGGTTTGTTGATTTTGTGAACCGATGAAGTAATCCAGCATTACTTAGGAGCCCTGGGGTTATTTTTTGCTTTTTGATTGGAACTGAAAAACTCATCATCTTTTAGGTTAGACTCATCACTTTTCTGTGCCACAAACATTAAAAACAGTTTCTCTAAAAAAAAAAAATTGGTTGCAAACTTAACTTCAGAAATAAAACTTGAACAAAGCCTATCCTTCTATAGTGCGTATTTGTGTTAATACGGAGCACTAAGTGTAATTTCTGTCTGTTGCCTCCTTCCTCTTCTATCAGCACTCCTGATAAATTTTCCTGACACCAAGAGGAAAATGGTGACAGGGAGGGCATAGAATGTGTGATTGACACAGAGGCATCGCTAGAGTTGGTGTCACCTGATGCGGTAAAACATGGTGTCACCCACCGTCACCAGTATAGTCCTAGTATCTGATTGGTATAAATACAAGAAAAAAATAGTCACTTCCAGCACTAAAAAGGTCTTTCATAATTTAAACAGCAACAAAGGGTATCAGTGTTCCAAAACCAGGCGGATGCTGCCCTCCTTAGATGGGGTAATCCGGTAAAAACTATAAAACAGAACAAAAGGAAGGCGCACACACCTAGTGCATTTCCAAACACATTTAATAAGTATTAAAAGGTTAAAAGTGAATACTCACAAAAATGGTGGCCCACAATGAGCCATACAACTGCACAATGTCACAGGGTGCGGACACAGCAAGGGTATAGGCTGATGCGTTTCAGGGGCACACCCCCTTCCTCA
The DNA here is from genome assembly GCA_037952925.1 of Lithobates clamitans. Lineage (NCBI taxonomy): Eukaryota > Metazoa > Chordata > Amphibia > Anura > Ranidae > Lithobates > Lithobates clamitans. The sequence continues at coordinate 2,105,241 of JBBGZY010001308.1, forward strand.
GAGCCGAGGAAAGGGGGAACTGTTTTTTAGTATCTGATGGGTAAGTACTCTAGCATAGTCCTAATTACTGATCAGTAAGTACTTCTGTATAGTCTTATCTGTTAAGTACTCCAGAATAGGTACTCTAGTATAGTCCCAGGGAATTATTGGTAAGTACACTGGTATACTCTCAATAAGTACTCCGGTATCATGCTCTGTCTCCCAGTCCTAGATAGACCTCTCAGGGTGATACCAGGTGGAGGAGGGGATTGGTACTCACAGGACAGGAAGAGGTCCCAGGAAGGCGGCGTGCTGTGTCCGATCCGGGTGGCAGAGTTGGCGTATGATGTGCCACTTCCATCGGATCCTGGAGTCTCCCCCTGGCCACTGCATCCCTCCAACACACAACACAAGGGAGAGGCCACACATCACTAGCTGGGCCGGGAGGGTGGAGCAGAGAGTACAGGGGCGGAGTCTAACACTGGGGTAAACCTAGCCAGTGACAGAAGAATGCAGAGGAGGCGGTGACCCCAAACTGACCCCTGTAAATGATGTGGTCAGTGCCGGCACTCCGATCCATGCACTGTCACCCCTCTGGTGGGTGTGACCCGTGTGCGGTCCGCACCACCCACACCCCCATAGCAACACCACTGGATTTTCAGCCTCAGCACTTTTCCAGTGTGCTGGGTGAAGGGGGTATGTCTCTTCCCTCCAATCAGCTCTCAGAGATCTCCTCATTGATGTAACTTTAACACCCCGCCCCCTGTTTTTTTAGAGCTGAGAGATCCTGTGTAAATTCTGAACTTTGAATGGACGTAAGGGAAAGATGACTGTAGACAAACATGTACAACTTCTGTAGGATGATTTATTTAATCTCTGTGTATCACATGAGGCCAGTCACTTCACTGGATATATGTAATGCCGCGTACACACGGTCGGACTTTTTGTCTACAAAAGTCCGACGGACGCCGACGGACAAAATACGGCTGACAATCCGATCGTGTGTGGGCTTCCCCGGACTTTCAGCGGACTTTTCCAGCCGCAAATCTGACAGACTTTAGATTTGAAACATGCTTCAATTCTTTACGTCGTAACTACGCCGGACCCAGAAATCCGCTCGTCTGTATGCTAGTCTGACGGACAAAAACCCACGCTAGGGCAGCTATTGGCTACTGGCTATCAACTTCGTTATTTTAGTCTGGTGTACGTCATCACGTACGAATCCGTCGGACTTTTGTGTGATCGTATGTAGGCAAGTCCGTTCGTTAGAAAGTCTGCCGCAAGTCCGCCAAAAGTCCGCCAAAAGTCTGTCGAAAGTCTGTCGGACAGGCTGTCGGACTTTTGTAGACGAAAAATCTGACCGTGTGAACGCGGCATTAGGGTTTATAACTTTTTTAGGTAATCTTTTCACTTTTAACAAAAGAAAATAGAAAACTCCTCTAAGGTCTGCTCTATTACAGCCAGGCAAGCGAATATTCACCATACTGCTAATAAAAAAAAAAGCTAAAAACTTAAATGTAATCAATTGCAGCTTGGAAACAAAGAACCATTGAAGACTGATGGCAGAAAAAAAAAAAAATACTGCCCAAATACTTAAAAGTAATGGTTGCATTAGTTTTCTTTAAGTGTTGTTTCGCCTTTTTTTTTTCACCTGGTAACACTTCTTTTAGGGTGTCTCCACTCTGGATGGAGGAGCAAGGAGGACACCTCTGGACAGCAATTACAAATAAAGTCTATGTCACATGAAAATTAAAACAAAAAACACCCCTACCTAATAAACAGCTGTGGTCACTACAGGCATACAATGCTCACAAAAATATAAAAAATTAGAATTGTGACTTTGCTATGCTTATTATTAACGCCTATATAAAATAAAGATATGTGACTGTGCTATACCTATTTAAACACATATTGGCATAAAAACAAACAATTCATTCAAAATTCATAATAAATACATGCAAAAATCAATAATCATAAAGTGCAAAAACTGGTTGAATGAAAAAAACTTACCCATCTTTGGCCAGCTTTAAGAAGTATAGCCTGGTCACCAACCTGTCCCCAGGCTGTGAATAAATAAGAATAAGAAAGAATAAGAAACAGCAATTAGGTCATTTCTCCTCCTGTAAGTAGGTTTAAGTTTGACTCACGGTAAAGTGGAAATGTAGGGAATCACAGTAGGTTGATATCAGGACTTGGTCAGATATTTATATTTGTTCAGTGTGGGTATATAATTTGGGTTCTCAGTTCTTCACTTTGACTCCAAGAACACCCTCAGTCCCTCTGACACACCTGGTTTAATGAAAGTCACTGCAAGCACTTGTAAGAATACGAGTGTGGATACCTTTAACTTGGCTGTGAATTAGTACCAGAAAATAGACACAAGCTTGCTTGGTGGTAAATGAACTCAGTGTATTGGTATGGGTTAGATTACATGGTGGTTTGAGCATAAATGAGTATACAGAAGGTAGGTTCAGGCACAATTAGTTAGTCAGTATAATCAATATGCCAAAGTAACTTGGAGTAGTCTAGAGTGCACTCTAGGACAATGGCTAGCATATGGTGCAATGTCTCCTGAGAGGCACCTCTTAGCATAGACAATAGGTGTAAAGGGGCAGTCTTTAGTCCTAAGCTGGCTAGCATTGGGACCCAGTTGTACTGTTGGTGCACTTGAGAATAGTCCCAGTAAAGCCTGCAGGCAGCAATAAGGCTACTGGATGGCTGTATGGTCAGTTGCTAAGGGGGTCACTCTCTATAGCAGCCATTAGTAAATCCCTACCACGGCAGCTCACCAGTCCAAGCAATATTGCAGCTCACCATTCGGTTGCACACAGCCATTAGTCCACTCTCTGAGCTATACCCAGGTGACTCTGTCTGCCACACCCCCAAACGCAACCCCCGAGTTCCAGATTCCGTTCAGTCTCTAATCACGTGCTTTTTCAACATTGACAGACCTAATAGACTTTTATTAGTCTGGCGCCTCACAGACCACTGCACACACATAGAACGGTTCATTTTTAAATAAATCCTATTATGACTAACATTTTTTAACTTTAAGATGTTAAAAAATTTTAGTCATACTATCATTTATTTAAAAACAAATTGTTTCATTAATAGCTTCCCTATTTGTCAAAACTTTGGGGGGGGGGAGGGGGGCGGTGACCTTAATGGACCGGCCACCACTGCCTTTTACTATATATATTTATATATATATATATATATATATATATATATATATATATATATATATATATTACATGCGTAAAGTGTTTGTTACCCCAACATTTCATATTCCCGATCTGTACCTGCTGTTGTATAAAAAAGTCTCCTGTTCTCTTTGTATTACTTCCTTTATGTGAAATCCCCGGTGTTCCTGCCAGTCCCTCTGCTTTCCTATTAAAAACTTATCTCACTAAGCAGGAGAACACATCGTGGTTTGTTCTCTAGCCATGCTGGGAGCTCAGCCTGCTCTCCTCCAGTGATCAGACTTGTCCTGACATGCCCCCTTCCCCCCCCGCATAGCCATTCACTGGGAAGATCAGTGTGCTGCTGCTTCTCTTCCCCCAGCTTTTATGCAGCTGAGAACAGAGGGAAAGTCATCATTTATAAAAAAGGGAAAAGAGGTATTTTATAAAAAAGTATATATATATCTATGCACAAATGTTTTGCCTTTCATTTCTATTTTAAACTGAATGGGTTGTTTTACAAGGTGATCATTTTTATCACTTCAACTAGTTTCACTGAATTTACTTTTCCTGCCTGAAGTGTCCTTTTATTTTTGTTTTTATCTTTAAATGAAAAAAGTATCTGTTACTAGAGGAAATAAAACCCTAATAAAAGTAATGAGATTATTATAGATATTTTAATTACAAGTAATTATCATTTTCATACAGGGCAATTATGTGGTCATGAAAGTATGTTCTTAGTAATTTCTTGGGATGGGTTGAGCCTTTGCCTGCTTTTAGCTTTTAAAGTTACTATCTGAAATGATAATGGTTGAAAAATGTGAAAGATCTGTTGTACTCTTGAACCTCGGTGGAACTGTGTCAATAAAAAGCTAACAGAGGATTCAGACTCTGGCGTATTAATTATTCCCATCTGAATATTTATGGCTCATTATCATTTTTCAGTGTCCTTACACTGCTTTTTTTTTTATGCTTGATCTCTAATGGTAAATGAAAAAATAAGTATTTCCAATGCTGAATAAACATTTGGCTGCTTTCCAGCAGGCATGGCATATGAGCAGCGTGCCTTGGCAATTCGTCACTCTGATTTGGCTACTGCTAAGGGTTTAAAAAAGTTTATTAGGGCTAGCACAAAGTTTGTGGAGGAACATTTGCATTAAATGACTTAATAAATAAGCCTAGGTTCAGGTTTAAAATGAACCTGTTAGTTATTTTATACATGGCTAGTATCAGATGGCTGATAGCTCATACTCTGATAAAAAAAAAAAAAAAAATTGATTTAATCCAGGATGCCCGGCATGCACTTCTCCACTGTCCTCTCCCAGGCCTCTTCTCTTACCAGCAGTAGATGGCCACCTGCCTTTTCATTGCCGCAAAGTGTGCCATTGCCAGGGCTTGGAGGAAGCCCTTTGGTTGGGTTGGCAGAGGTGAAGGGCGTTCTGACTACCCTCATGCTTCATGAAAAAATGACCAGTATACTTCATGACTCCCACACCAAGTTCCTCAAAGTGTGGAGAACCCATGGTGGTCTTATGCTCTCCCAACTCTGTCCCCGGCCAACTTGGGTATTCCGGACCATTTTTTTTTTGCATTGGTACAGTACCGGGGCCCACATACCCTTTTTATAACTTGCTTATAAGCCTTCAAAATGGGGACTTTGATTTTTCAAGTTTGGGTCCCATACACTTTAATAGGGTTTGCAGTTCAGGTCCGAACTTTTGCGATGTTCGGGAGTTCTGTTTCAAACCAAATTGGGGGGTGTTCGGCCCATTTCTATCAAAGAGAACTCTCCCTTGTACTGGTGGCTGCTTATTTAGTTGAAATTCAAAGACCTCTACTTCCTCTCGCCGCATATGTAATCTTCCGGTGCTTAAGAGTTAATACAGTTGGCTGGACCTGCCACAGGCACTTTTCAAGAGTGTTGAATATGCCCGCCATTTCTACCCACCTCCTCCATTCACTGAAGCTCTGTACTATAGCTTTCATGAATGAAATGCAATCTAAGAATGGAGGACAGGCAGATAAATGGAAGGTCCACCTCCTCCATCTATAGAGTGCTTTTCATTCATGGAAGCTATAGTACAGAGCTTCAATGAATGGAGGAGGGGGTATAAAGGACAGGACAAGTGCCTGTGACCGGTTCAGCTGGTTGTAATAACCCCCACAACACCAGAAGGTTATGGCTGGTGGGGTATGGAGGGAGGGGGGCAGAGAACTTCGAAGAGCAGCCAGAAGCACAAGGAACTTTTGAATGTAAGACCTTATACACACCTTCACATTCCGGGAATGCAGGCAAAAATGCAAGTTTCTGTGTTGGTTCCCAAAAATGTGCCAAAACCTGTGCCTGCATTGCCATCATTTGTTAACCACTTCAGCTCCGGAAGATATTACCCCCTTCATGACCTGGCTATTTTTTGCTATTTGGCACTGTGCTACTTTAACTGCCGTTTGTGTGGTCATGCAAGATAGTACCCAAACAAAATTTAAACCATTTTTTCCCACAAATAGAGCTTTATTTTGGTTGTATTTGATCATCTCTGGGTTTTTTTTTTTTTGATGTAAATGAAGAAAGACTGAACATTTTGAAAAAAAAAAACGATATTTTTTTACTTTCTGCTATAAAACATATCCAATAAAAAAAAAAATAACAAAAATCGAATTTCTTCATACATTTCGGCCAAAATTTATTCTGCTACATGTTTTTGTTAAACTAAAATTCCAATAAGTGTATATTGATTGGTTTGTGTGAAAGTTATAGCGCCTACTAACTATGGTATATATACTGGAAATTTAATTTATTTTATACTGCTAATGGCAGCAATCAACGACTTATAATGGGACTGCTATATTACGCTGGACAATCTAACACTAACTGACGCCGGAGGGAACTGACTAACTGCCACTGACATTACCAGTGCCATTATTATAGTGATCAGTGCTAAAAAATATGCACTGTCACTGTACTAATAACACTGGCTGTGAAGAGGTTAACATCTAGGGAGATGGTTAAATATGTGTGTACAGTGTGCTGTTTTTACTAATGATGTCTCAATTTCTCATCCCTGCTTTGCAGGGATGAGAAACTGACAGATCCCTCCCTGTATACAAAGCTCTTTGTTGAATTTCACAGTCGATCAGCATGTCCCAGCCTTGAAACATTGGCCGGGACTTGCTGACAGGCTCCTGCTGTGTACAATCACAGTGGGAGCTGGCTGGGGAGGGCGCCCTAAACCCAGAAATAGGCAGCGACGTACCAGTACGTCGTAGTACAATGCAGATGGGCGGTCGTTAACCCCAGATGTAACTAGCAGACGTGTGTTTTTTTCTTATGCACCAAAATGAGCATTACAAAAACGTGCGAGGCCCACTGTCAAAATAAGGTTCAGGAGCTACTTTGGCACGTTCATTGTGGGTGGGGCAGCCCATTCACTGCCCTATCCTGTCACACAATAAACACGCAAAAAATTCACAAAAAAAAATGCACATGGGCATGTCACTCAGATGTGGATGGGGCCAAAGTGCCACCCCTTGTGTTAATTTTTTTTTTTTAATTTAAAAAGAGAAGTATAGAATTTTCCCCCATCATTCTTACCTAGGTGGATGCTGCATCTGTCCCCCGTCGGCTCTAACACTGAGAACCGAGCGATCAAACACCGCCGATCGCTCGGTTCTCACAGCTCCTGGAGCAGAGTGCTGGTCACCGCTTTCTGCTCTGCCCCCTTGCTCACTGGAGCTCTGGGCTGTGGAGGGGAGTGGGAGCGGCTGGCTCAGGCTCTCAGTGCTTGTTATGAGGCTGAGCTGGGTGCTGGTCCAGGCACAGGCATGTGGGAGGATCCCGACTTCATTGTCGCAATCTTGACTGAGCCTGGACATGCTCTGTAATGTCAGCCAACAACGGGCTTCAGCTAGCTGTCTGCTGAAAATGGGTCTCAGAAGTGCAGAACAAACTGCACTTCTGTGATCCACAGGAGAAGTACAGCCAAACAAGCTTTGGCTGTACTTCTCCTTTAATCCTAAACTTAGGCTGGTAATAGGGTGAGTCAGAAGTGGCCGGTCCACATGAGGTTTTTTTTTGCAAGCCACATGATTAGAGCCGGAGGCTCTAATTGGCTTGAAAAAGGTGGGGCTCAGGATGCAGAGCATTGTCTTCCAGCTTCTTCTCCCAGCAAGTCAGCATAGGAGGCAGATCGGGTTGGCCCAGGAGGAGAAGCTGACGAAGCCGTGGAAGGGCTGAGTGCCGGGGTCCATCACTGTGGAGAGGCCGAGTGCTGGGGACAGTCACCTTGGAGGGCCCAAGTGCAGAGGACTGTCACCGTGGAGGGGCCGAGTGCCGAGGACTGTCACCGCGGAGGGGCAGTTCCAACTCTACTGTTGTCTCCAGGAAAGGTTGAGTGCCGGGGTCCATCACCGTGGAGAGGTCCCTCACCGTGGAGAGGCCTAGTGGCAGGGACCATCACCGTGGAGAGACCTAGTGCCAGGGGCCGTCACCTTGGAGGGGCAGCTCCGACTCTATCGTTGTCTCCAGGAGAGGCTGAGTGCCGGGGTCCATCACAGTGGAGAGGCCTAGTGGTGGGGACCGTCACCGTGGAGAGGCCTAGTGCCGGTGACCATCACCTTGGAGGGGCCAAGTGCCAAGGACCTTCACCGTGGAGGGGCAGCTCCGACTCTACAGTTGTCTCCAGGTGAGGCTGAGTGCAGGCGGACCTGGGAGGAGTTTGTATGCCGCCCCACCAAATTTTTTTAGCACCAGGCGCCACTGAGGGTCATAGTGAATCGGATCTACACCTGGTAAGCTATGACATACTAACCAAGAGTTTGGTACAGTAGCTTACTTACTGGGATGTGGCATTGCTGTTTGCAATGGAAGATCGGGTTGAAGAAAGTTTTAGTATTTAAAAATAGAGGAATTCATTTTTACTGTGTATACATGGCAAGCAACAGTGCGCAGTAAAGTAGGTGACATTCATGCTAGACTTCAGTGCTCGGCAATGACTGAGAACAGGCAGAGACTATACCAATTCGATCGGCACTACTATGATTGCCAGCAGACCTGCTTCTGCATTTCCTATTTACTAAACTATAGTGCTGAACTCTGATCTGTCATGTTGCTGCTTTCACTGTGTTGCCTAGATACTATTTGCTGCTGCTTTAATTGCTTGCAAGGATCAGCAACCTTCACCACAATAAAGCCGGCCATACACGTTTAGAATTTTGTTAAAAAAAATGTTTGTTTTCAAAGCATTTATTTGATTTTCTGTTGGATAACGGGGACAAATCAATGATAGGTTTTGGTCATAGTGACAAGGGAAATCGAAGGTGAAGGGTGGAAAAATCGTTCTCATTTTTTTGTCCAAACAAATTAAATGAAAAATAGTACTAAAAATGCACATGTGATAGGAAAAGTTTCATCCAGAATTAGAACTTTCATGGTCGTGAACAATCGTTCTTTTAAACAATTTAACCCCTTTCACACTGGGACCGCGGCCGCGTTAGCGCTAAAGCACCACTCATTTTAGTGGCGCTTTAGCGCTATTTAAGCGGCGCATTTTGGCCCCTAGCGGGGAGTTTTTAACCCCAACGAAGGGGTTAAAAGCGCCCGTGTTGCGGCGCTTTCGAAGCCCTTTCAGACGATTTGGAAGCGCTGCCCATTCATTTCAATGGGCAGGGTGATTTGGGAGTGCTAAATACAGCGCTCTCAAACCGCCCCGAAGTCACACTGAAATGAATGGGAGGTGCTGTTCAGGCATTTTACAGGCACTGAAACACCTGAAAACCACCTAATGCCGCGTACACATGACCGGACTTTCCGGCGGAAAAGGTCCGACGGAATCATTTAATCGGATATTCCGATCATGTGTGGGCTACATTGGACTTCCTCTTTCGAAAATTCTGACGGACCTAGAAATAGAACATGTTTTAAATCTTTCCGAAGGAATCAATTCCTATCAGGAAAACGGTTTGTCTGTATGCTATTCCGACGGACCAAAAACAACGCAAGGGCAGCTATTGGCTACTGGCTATTTAACTTCCTTTTTCTAGTCCCGTCATACGTGTTGTACGTCACCTAAACGATCGGACTTTGGTGTGATCGTGTGTATGCAAGTCTGTTTCGGCGGAACTCCGTCGGAACTCCATCAGAAAAAACCGTCAGAGTTTATTCTGACAGAAAAAACAGTCGTGTATACGCGGTATAAGTGTGAAAGGGGTCTTATGTATGGTATAGAAAAGTGTGAAAGAACAATACTAAGGTTTCTGTATAGTGTATGTAAATTGGATTTATACTGTAAGTTGATTCTACTGTGTGTATATATACAGTACTGTGCAAGTGTTTTAGGCAGGTGTGAATAAATGCTGTAAAGTAAGAATGCTTTCAAAAATATATATTTTAATTGTTTATTTTTATCAATTTTCAAAATGCAAATGGAGCGAACAGAAGAAAGAGCTAAATCAAATCAATATTTGGTGTGACGACCCTTTAGCTTCAAACCAGCATCAGTTCTTACACTTGCACACAATCAGGCCGGGTTCACACTGGTACGACAAACGATCCGACATTGGGAGCTCATGTCACATGACGTGTGAAAATCAATGTTTCCCTATGAGAGCCGTCTTAACTGGTCTGACACAAGTCAGTCCGACTTTGAAGATGCTCCCTGCACTACTTTGGTCCGACTTTGATCCTACTTCAGCCCATTGAGTATCACTGAAGTCGGATCAAAGGCGAATCGCCGTCTTTATTGATTCGACTTTGGCATGCGACTTGTGCTCTGATAATCTTGAAGGGGAACTCCACGCCAAATTTAAAAAAATAAACTGCATGGGTTCCACCTCCAAGAACAAACCAGGCCCTTAGGTCTGGTATGAATTTTAAGGGGAACATCCACGCAAAACGACGTGGGTCCCCCCAAAATCCATACCAGACCCTTATCCGAGCACACAGCCCAGCAGGTCAGAAAAGGGGGTGGGGACGAGCGAGCGCCCCCCCCTCCTGAACCTCACCAGGCCGCATGCCCTCAACATGGGGGGATGGGTGCTTTGAGGCAGGGGGGCCTTGCGCCCCCCATCCCAACGCACCTTGTCCCCATGTTGATGAGGACAAGGGCCTCTTCCTGACAACCCTGGCCATTGGTTGTCGGGTCTGCGGGTGGGGGGCTTATTGGAATCTGGAACCCCCCTTTAACAAGGGGGCCCCCAGATCCCAGCCCCCCACCCTATGTGAATGAGTATGGGGTACATCGTTACCCTAAGCATTCACCTAAACAAAGTGTCAAAAATAAAACGCAGTACACAGTTTTTTAAAGTAATTTATTAAGACAGCTCCGGCATCTCTTCCGACTTCCTCTCCAGCTTTTCTCCCTCTTCTGGCGCCATCTTCTGCCTCTGCGGGGTCTTCTAGCCCTCTCCGGTTCTTCTCCCTCTGTCCGCTACCTCTGCCGGGTCTTCTCCACTGTCTTCTTGCTCTTTTACCTGGTCTTCTCCGCTGCCTTCTCCCTCTGTTCTTTTTCCGATGTTAACTCGATGCTCTCTCCTGCTCTAATGCTGGGTGCACGGTGTGCCACTACTTATATTGACATGGGACGCGGTCACCGAGTGACATCATATGAGGCCCCACCCCCTTATGCATAATGGGGTGGTGATGTCATAAGGGGGCAGGGCCTCCATATGACATCACCAGGTGACCCCGCCCCATGCCAATATAAGTAGTGATATACAAACCAAAATATAAAATAATATTACTAAATTATATTTAGTAATCCATTTAGTCCAAATGGAAATAATGGTGAATCCTTTAACCAAATAACCATATATTCCAGTCCAAGTAGGAATAATGGTGAATCCTTTAACCAAATAACCATATAATGAACACAAAGTCAATAGGCTAATAAGCAAATGGGTGCGATCGCACAAACACAGGCAGCAATAAAAAACACCCCTTTTACCTGCACTATGTGGAAGCACATTTTTTCTTTTCACATACTATCCGAATGGGAATGAGTGTTTACTCCAGCTCCATGAGGGATATTCCATCCTCCGGATCCATATTTTGGCTACCTACTGCGAGGACCTACTTGGTGATGCCTGGAATCCACGCAGAGTCCAATCTGAGGGTTCGACTGCTGGTTGATGTGTTTTCTCCCTACGGATCCATACAGCTTTCTGTCAACTGTTGGAATACCATCTTCCTCGGGGATTACATCCATGTTCTTATGCAGCGGGACATTACACCCCTCACCCATTTGCTTATTAGCCTATTGACTTTGTGTTCATTATATTGTTATTTGGTTAAAGGATTCACCATTATTTCTACTTGGACTGGAATACATGGTTATTTGGTTAAAGAATTCACCATTATTTCCATTTGGACTGGAATATAATTTAGTAATATTATTTTATATTTTGGTTTGTATATTATGCGCATTTCAGATCCTCAGATCAGCCCCAGTGCATAATCTTTAGACCTAGGATCAGCCCCAGTGCATGTACATTTAGGAATGCAGGGTACCACTGTATGTGCAGGTTGGCATCTTCTGCAAAGCGCATTGACGTCCTCAGCCACTGACGAGCTTTCAGTGATGTCAGGGAAGTAGGTTGGCCAGGCTGTGTAATTGACAGTCTGGTGAGTTGTAAATTACAGCCAATGGCAACCAAATTTAGTGCAAAAATGAATTAATTGGTGCACACATAAAACATGTTCAACCCCAATGCATGCACTTCAGACTTCAGATCAGCCCATCTGTATTAACTTCAGACCTCAGATCAGCCCCAGTGCATGCACTTCAGACATATGATCAGCCCCAGTGCATGCACTTAAGACCTCAGATCAGCTGCAGGGCATGCACTTCAGACATAGGATCAGCCCCAATGCATGCACTTCTGGCCTCAGATCAGCCCAAATGCATGCACTTCAGACTTTAGACACCTCCCAACTTTTTAAGATGGGAACGAGGGACACCTATTAGCAACAGTATGTAAAGGCATAGGACACACCTCCTGCCACGCCCCCTTAATGGAAAAATATACCAAAAAAATGATTAGTTAAACCCACAAGTGCTTTTTTTTACCACTACTATTCCTTTATATTGGCTTGGGAAATTTACAAATGCAGCAATTTAGAAATTGGATGAAAGGTTTAGCACTGGGAAACACTTTTTAAAAGATAAAAAGTGCATTTTATATACAACTATATAGATCAGACCAAAATGAGGGACAAATGGGGGGGGGGGGGGGCAGAGGGGCTTTGTTCTAAATATGGGACAGTCCCTCAAAATCAGGGACAGTTGGGAGGCATGCTTTAGCTCAGCCCCAATGCATGCACTTTAGACCTCAGATCAACCGCAATCCCTTTAACTTTAGGAATGCAGGGTACCACTGTAGACGCAGGTTGGTATCTTCTGCACAGCGCGTTGACGTCTTCAGCTACTGGCGGGCTTTCAATATAAAAGAGGTGGGATGGCCAGGCTTTGTAATTGACAGACTAGTGAGTTGTAAAATGCCAGTGACAATGCAAATGGCATCGCATGCCCACCTGGGCATGTGTTGTCTGGGGTTACCAACACCTGCCTAACTGTCTATTCTCCTATGGACTAATCTCCAACGCTTGTACTGTCATCCTCTGTGACAAAGCAATGATGTCACCTATTTTATGATAACCAATGAACCGTATTTGTCTCCCATAGCGTAATCAGATAAATCAAAGGTGACCTAAGCTTTGTTGTCATAGGGCGCTATACGCCATTGCGTCCTGCTCCTTATTAATAAATCACATAAATTTAGCTGTTCTCATCTGCAAGATCTGCAAGAAAAACGTGCCAGCTCACTGTGTAATGTATAACACAATAAAACATAAAGAGGATTTTAATAAAATATATACTTTGTTTTTGATCCATAAAGAAGGTAAAGAATAAAATAAAAATAATCTCAGTATGGACCATGCCCCGGGTATCACAAGTGCATGACTTTAGCTGCAGCCTATTTTAGTCATATATTTTCCACCAAACTGATATGTGAGTTGTGAGTGGAAAACATATAGCAGCATTTGGTATAATTATACAGAGCTGTACGCTGCTAGTGTAGGAGTGCGGATTTATGAACAGTTAGATATGAGCAGTACTTCTGCAGAAGGACAGAAATAAATTGCAAGATGCCCAAACAAAGACGGCTAAAAAGATGGCTGGTTTACATCACGGTCCAATGATTCTGTCGGGTGTCCTCAGCTTGGGAATTCTATATAACTGACATACAGGCAAATAGCTAAAGAGGATTATTCTAACCAGCTTAAATATACAGTATGCATGGAAATGGATAAGGTACAGAGGGGGAGAGGGAGGGGGAGAGCAAGTATATAAATATATATAGATATATACTGTATATACCGTAGTAGGGGGATACTGTTAGATAAAAGAAAATGCACATTTATTTACTATCTTCCAGCGTTGCCAGTACAAATCACCCCCCAAATCACTCCTCCCAGCACAAATCATCTCCCCCCACAAATTCTCCTCTCTCAGCACGAATTATCTCCCCGTCAAAAATCCCTCCTCCCTGCACAAATCACCCCCCCCACACACACACACACACATAAATTACCCTTGCCAGTGCAAATCATCTCCTCCCCACAGATTCTCCTTCCCAGTGCAAATCATCTACCACCAGAAATCCACCCTCCCAGCACAACTCAACCCCCCCCCTCCACAAATTCCCCTTTCCAGTCAAATCCTTTACCCCCACAAATTTCCCCTCCAAGCACAAATCATCCCAGCCCCCACAAATTCCCCCTCCCAGCACAAATCACCCCCCCCCCCCCCCACACACACACACAAATTACCGTTCCCAGAGCAAATCATCTCCCTGTCACGAATTCCCCTTCCTAACATAAATCATCTACCCCCACAAATCCCCCTTGCAGTGCAATTCATATCCCCCCTAATAAATTCCCCTTCCTAATACAAATCATCTCCCCCCCACAAATTCCCCTTCCCAGCACAAATCATCTCCCCCCCCTCTCCCCACAAAACTCCAGCCCACAAATCCCCCCTCCCAGTACAACCCCCCCCCCCCACATTCACCATTCTAGCACAAATCCTCATATTATACATACACTGATAGCACTGCGATCATATATACACTGATAGGACTGATCATATATACACTGTACATACACTGATAGGACGGATCATATATACACTGTATATACACTGATAGGACTGATCATATATACACTGTACATACACTGATAGCACGGATCATATATACACTGTAGATACACTGATAGGACTGATCATATATACACTGTACATACACTGATAGGACTTATCATATATACACTGTACATACACTGATAGGATGGATCATATATACACTGTACATACACTGATAGGACTGATCCTATATACACTGTACATACACTGATAGGACTGAGATCATATATACACTGTACATACACTGATAGGACGGATCATATATACACTGATAGGACAGATCATATATACTCTGTACATACACTGATAGGACGGATCATATATACACTGATAGGACAGATCATATATACTCTGTACATACACTGATAGCACTGAGATCATATATACACTGTGATTACACTAATAGGACTGATCATATATACAATGACATGACTCATTGATTGCTATACTAAATTGATACTATTTTAATAAATGGTAACAGTAGGTAGTTTATAGTAACCACAGTAAATGTCTATTATAAACTGTACCTGCCGTCTCTTGTAGCGTAACCCATTAAACATCAAATATAAATTGATCTGCGGTGGCGAAATGCTCGGTTTGAATCTTAAGTTCCTGCGGCCTTTTCTATTAGGATGGCGCCTTACAATGAATTGGGTCAGCTGGTAACATTGTTGAGGTTATACGTCTGTGAAACGTCTGCAAAACTCCAATTCCTAAGGACCCGTCAGACCCCTAATTTCAGGTCTGTTGTCGTGAACTAGGAGTCCATGCTGCACTCCTAGTTCAGTATAAATGGTTCTCACACTTTATATCCAGGACTTTGGGTGTAAATACTGCAAAGCTCTCCCTAATACTTCATCACTGCTACATTCTGAACTTGGGGGGGGGGGGGTTGCAGTTAGTCCTGTCCCACCGAATACTTCACTCCTCATTTTACTAACACATTCTGGACTGATTTATAGCGTATCTATGCCCAAAACTTTTTTCCCTAGTTTTGGATAGAATGAGGAATGTTTAGAACCTTTGTTTCATTTTACTACTATTCAGGGTTCCATTAGAGAGGTTTCCCCTCATTTATGTTCTGGGGACAATGAGGGAGATTTGCTAAAACTGGAGAGTGCAAAATGGTTTTTGAGAAGTCCAAGTTGTACTTGTAACAGGTGGAGGTTTATGAGTCCATATCCAAACAGGTCAAAGTCCCTCAGGTAAATGGAGGAGGTAGGGGAGGAGGTATCCCAGAAGCTGACAACATGGGAGCAAGGCTAGAAGCCTGACCGGTTTCCCTGGTCACGCTGGCTGCTTCAGAGGCAACTGCCATGCACAGCTGAACCAGATTCCAAGTGCTCCAGTGCTCCAACAAGAAAACAAACAGTGAATAGCTGACAGGGTATCTGGCATTCCCCTACTTACCTTAGCATCACATCTCTGTGTATGCACTTTAGCAGACATCTGGGGGTGTCATTAATTCTACGCACCACTGTGTGTTTTCGCACTTGCCAAACAGCACCATGCGGTTTGGTGAGGCGTAATTTTAAACACGTCAGGAACTTCTTTCGTTCCCTCTTTTCTCGCGAGTAGGGCAGCAAATTAAAATGAGGTGATATCCCCTGAAGAAGACATGTGACCCTGTGCCGACATGCGTTGGGAGGGGCATAGACAGTGACGCCACCCAGATTCTGTGTGTTCTGAGCAGCTCAAAGAGCGGGGTGTGCTGGCGGCTTGCATAAACAGACTAAACGATCATATAGGAGTCAATTGCTTGTATAGCCTGGTGCATTGGTAGCACCATGAAAGTGTGAGTACCTCGATATATTTTAATAAAGTGGTTGTTTTATTAAAAAGGATATAAGCACTATTGAGATTTTTTTTTGCATATATAATACCTGAATTTCCAACTGATCTTTGATGGTGGAGTTAGGAGTCCATACCCATATCGGGGTCCATATCGGGGAAGCACAGGAAAACTTGGCCCTAGCCCGGGAGAGGCAAACAGGCTTATTTAGACCAAGCTTAATTGTGAAGTCATATCATTTAAGGTAAGAGTCCACTCACAAGGGGGAGCACCTGGTGATGATACACTGATAATATAGCCCAGTACCATAAGGGTGTGAAGGGAGAAGCACTTCATAACGATTGGATTAGCAGATGGGATCTGTATTAAGTATATAAATGGACTAAACACTATTGATCTCTGCACGTTTGATGCTGCACTGGATTGACACAAACTTTATTTATTTTTAATCCAAATTTTTTGGGACAGTGTTTTTCAATTGATGTTTTATATTCTTTATATTTTTTTGTTGTTCACTATTTATATGTTTACACTATATTATTGGAGCACAGCACGATAGTAATATTGATATAAGCACAAGTACACTGTTATGAGATGATGACTAGTGCCTGCAGCTTTAAGAGGTGAAAAAGAAGTATTGCTTATTTTAGCTCGCAGTATCCCCCAATTTTTTTGTAGCCCATTAAAATATATAGGCTGCTCTACATGCAAAATGCGTGTGCAAACTAACACACACATACTGTATATGAACTGAGCCTTAAAGAGGATCTTCAGCCAGAGTATATTGTCATTCTCCACTCTGCTTCTGCACTGCTATCTTTAGGGCACTTTTATACCAGATACTGTCTGGTGCATGTTTAAACTGAGGCCATTTTTTTTTTTTTTTGCTAAGGCCAAAAGGCCATCTTTGCATGGGGTTCCTCCTTTATCAAAAAATATACATGACAGTTTTGGCTCCCATTGACTTTAATAAGGTTCGGATTTGGCGCCCAAACTTTACTGATGTTTGTCGAAGCCGCCTCAAACCAAACCCAAGCATGTTCAGCTCATCTCTAGTCTATAAGAAAGATGTTAACCTTGCCTTCTTTACCAGAAAGGAAGGAAAGGAATCTATCCAATTAGCTTCTGACAACAGTAAACCTGACAGAAGTTCTAATCCTTCCTCTCTTTGTCCAAAACGAAAAAAAGTTTTGGCTATAGACACATATTCAGTTATCAGTATATCAGCATATCAGCATGATTTGAGCCATTCCAGATATTTTGCGTAACTCTGCATAAATTTGGGCATAGATCCGATCACGAGGATTGAACAAACAGTGTACCAGACTAGGGAAAATTTCTTGTTATGCCGCGTACACACACGCGGACTTTACGGCAGACTTTGCCCGGCGGACTTTTCAACGTACTTTACGACAGACTTTCTGAATGAACGGACTTGCCTACACACAATCCACCAAAGTCCATCGAATTCGAACGTGATGACGTACGACCGGACTAAAACAAGGAAGTTCATAGCCAGTAGCCAATAGCTGCCCTAGCGTGGGCAGCTATGTCCGTCGAACTAGCATACAGACGGCGGACTTTTCGACCGGACTCGATTTCGACGGATTAATTTAAAACATGTTTCAAATCTAAGTCCGTCCAACTTTTGAGAAAACAAAGTCCGCTGGAGCCCACACACGATCGAATTGTCCGACCAAATCCCGTCCGCCGGGCAAAGTCTGCCGTAAAGTCTGCTCGTGTGTATGCGGCATTAGGGTATGTTCCCCAAGCTTTTGTTTGCTTCAGTGGAGTTTTGCATTCCCATTAAAATCTATGGAATTGGAGGAGGTCAAATGCAGGCCAGGAAGGGGTCATTTGCAGATCATATGCACCTGTCAATGAATTGGGAATGATCTCGAAAACATTTCAAACTGATTTGTAAAGGAGGAAAAGTATTGTTGACTTTTCGAATGGTAGAGGCAAAAAGTGTTCTATCGGGTTGAGGTCAGGACTCTGTGCCGGCCAGACAAGTTCCTCCACCCCAAGCCTGCTCATCCATGTCTTTATGGACCTTGCTTTGTGCACTTGTGCGCAGTCATGTTGGAACAGGAAGGGGCTATCCCCAAACTGTTCCCACAAAATTGGGAGCATGAAATTGTCCAAAATGTTTTGGTAAGCTGACGCCTTAGAAGTTCCCTTCACTGGAACTAAGAGGCCAAGCGCAACCCCTGAAAAACAACCCCCCACCATTATGCCCCCCTCCACCAAATGATTTGGACCAGTGCACAAAGTGAAGGTCCATAAAGACATGGATGAGCGAGTTTGGGGTGGAGGAACTTGACTGGCCTGCACAGAGTTCTGACCCCAACTCGATAGAACACCTATGGGATAAGGGATGAATTATAGCAAAGAGTGCAAGCCAGACCTTCTTGTCTAATATCAGTGCCTGACCTCACAAATGCACTTCTGGAAGAATGGTCAAACATTCCCATAGACACACTCCTAAACCTTGTGGACAGCCTTCCCAGAAGAGTTGAAGCTGTTATAGCTGCAAAGGGTGGGCCAACTGCACTGTTATATCTGCAAAGGGTGGGCCAAGGGTGGGCCAAGGGTGGGCCCCTACGGGGCGAAGACTGGGATGCCATTAAAGTTCATGTGCATGTAAAGGCAGGTGTCCCAATACCTTTGAAAATTTAGTGTATATTACAATACATTAAATACAACTGGATAATAACAAATACACTAAGATACACAGATAAAATATGAGTAAAAGTATAAATAAAATATGAAGGGCCTTCAATATAAACTTCTCGGGACTGATATACAGTATATTCATACAAAAAAAATGTTGCTTGCTATATAAAAGGGTTTTTATGCGCCTAAACTTTTTCCTTTTTCTTTCTCTTAGTATATAAAATGTACCCAAAACAATTTCACTTAGCACTTACATTTTCAGTGAAAGAAAATGAAAAAATGTTTAAGTATATATACTGTATACCCCTTTTAATAAAACAATCAACATCTGTTTTGTATGAATTTATTTATACCCTGAGAAGTTCTTATTGAAAGACCTTCATATTTTATTTATACTTTTACTCATATTTTATCTGTTCACCTTATTGTATTTGTTTTAATCCAGTTGTATTTAATGTATTGTAAAATAATTTGATTTACAGACTCTTTGAACACAGCTGAACTGAGGAAGTGGCATGCATTAGCAACGCAGCACATCTATGGTGTTATGTAATCAATAAATTTCATGTCCGAATTGAAAATCTTGACTTTGACCCATTTCTAAACAACAACATACACTACCATAAGCACCTTTGCCTTTCAAACAGTCAATGGGACTTTCCCCCCCTTTATAAATCGATGTACCTGATGTTCCCTATAAGCACCTAGTACTGGGTTCCCCAAGGCATTGAGAGCAAGCTACCCTTTGTCTTGTATGGAGACAGATGTATACACCACACATTTACTCGAAAGGTTGCATCTACCATACCACACGGCCATTCACAATCTTGCCAAATGTAAGTTGTTTCTTTTTTGCCTACTCTCACCTTATATATTTTTCTACTAATACTATCCACATGCAACACTACAAGGGTACTCCTGCCACTCCTCTAATTTTTCTGGTGGACCCCTTGGAGCTTGGCTTCCTCCTTTCTTTGTACACCCTTGAGCACCACCACCCCACAAGCACATCTTAGACTGATGCCATTGAAACAAGCCCATTGACACAGCCCGTTATATGTCAGTCTGTGGAGATGGCTACTGATAACATACAACAATGCACATTTCTTAAAAAGACTGTGGCAGGTATAAAGTGCAGAAGAAAATATGTTTCCAGAACACCTCAATATTCCTGCAGTAAAAATAACTTTATTGACAAATTTTCATTCAGCATGTCATGACACTTTCCCAATGAAGGGTCCCCACAGTAGTACAATTGTTTGCGAGGCACTTTAAATTGACGAATAGGCAATTTTTACATAGTTTCATTGGTCCAATTTGGACCAAAGTAGGTATGTATGTGCCATACTTGTTGGATCCTTATGAAAGTTGAAAAAAACAGGCACCACTACTACAGTGATCACCACAAGCTTTTATGCCCTGGTGGAGAGGCAGGGGGTGGTCATGTCACCATCCCCTCTTTGTCCAATTAGAGAATACTTTGCATATATTGAGATAATGCAAAGTGTTTTCGGAATGGCTACCGTGCCAAGCGAGCAATGTCCTTTGTTCAATAAGCAGCAGGACAGCCATTTGGCATGGGACCTTGAAGCTTGTGGAGATCACTGAAATAATGGTGCCTTCTAGAGTGATTTCCAGCTTGCACAGGGATCCAACAGGTATGGCACATACATACTTAGATTGGTCAATGTAACTATGTAAAAATGGTCATACCTTAACTTTATCTTTAAGTTTTTTTTCTCTTTATGCATAGTTTTTAGGTGTGGTGCCAACCTTTGATACTGTGGTAGGTCTCTTGTTTCCAAAGCAGGAAGTAAACATTGGTCACTGGGACATTAAATGAATAATTCGTTTTACAGATGTGTCGTAGCTTTACCTTGACCCCTACACACAGACCTCAGATGGTGACTGAAGCTGCTTTGCTCTTCCTCGGACTGCGCCATGCTCCTTAGTGGAGCTGGATTTCTATACCTAAATCTTTTAAAAATGATTTCCAAAAATAGTCCCAGTCTTTTTCCTGCATTGTGTTTGCCATTTCTCTCCTTGTTATAATACAGTCCTCCTTACAGCAGTGGTTCCCAACCACCAGGCCACGACCTTTCTCCCACTGGGCCTCAAGACAGCTTCAGATCTCCTAACCTGCCACAGTTCCTCACAGCTTCCATATTGCCCCCCCCCCCAGCATTTCATAGTGGGCCACAACCTCCCAAAGTGCCTCCAGGCCTCCTGAGGCCCCTCTAGCTTGTTGCAAAGCCTCCAGGCCCCCATAGTGATCCCTAACCTCCAACAGTTTCCCACAGTGCTCATCCTTGCTGCTCCTTCTCATCTAGAAGTTACCAGCACCAAGCCCCCTTTAGAGACACATTCCCCACAGTTTTGCTCAACTCCCTTCATAAACCTTATACCTTACAAGTCTTCCAAACTTAATGCAGAGTCCGATAACTCCCACTACAACCCCCACCCCCTGCGGTGAAACCCAGTCCTATTCAGAGCCTTTCAGAATTTCAATACAAGTTTTGCATTCCCAAGTGTTTATTGGGTGAGCATATTTTTATTTTTACTGTTGGGGCATGGAGAGGATTTACCAAGCACCAGCCTCAATAGGGTTGACTGTGACAATGCTTTTGACAGTGACTTTCAATAACAAATTGTAGATGTCTGTGTATACTCTATTATGGCCAAGAGCATTTATTTACCTTGTCTGTATTTGAAAATTTGATAGGTTTTAAGATTACATATTTTACCATGTGTGAAATATTTTCTCACGCCTTGCGCTGTGTCTCTGTGCTTTATGAAAACACATTGCTTGAAGGAGGAAAAGATACTTTGTACTTCACAAAATCAATATTGTTTGACATATTAAAGAGAAGTCCTTTTGGGAAGGTTTTACATGTGTTGTTGAAGTGACACTTCCAGATTCCTGCTACACCAGCAATGCCTCTCACGCCTATCAACAAGCTTTCTCCTTTTTTATTAGTATAACTTTACCCCATACGCTTGTATGGGGTACAGAGAACTTTGAGGTATAGTTGTTGGACCATTAACGGATCTTTTTAATCAATCTCTTCTAAAGCCGCGTACACACGGGCGGACTTTTCGACCGGACTGGTCCGACTGACTTTCCGACGGACTTTCAACGGACTTTTGACGGACTTCCAATGGACTTTTTAACAAACGGACTTGCCTACACACGATCACACCAAAGTCTGAGGGATTCGTACGTGATGATGTACACCGGACTAAAATAAGGAAGTTGATAGCCAGTAGCCATTAGCTGCCCTAGCGTCGGTTTTTGTCCGTCGGACTAGCATACAGACGAGCAGATTGTTGGGTCCGGCGGACTTACGACGTAAAGATTTGAAGCATGTTCCAAATCTAAAGTCCGTCAGATTTTCGACTGGAAAAGTCCGCTGAAGGTCCGATGAAGCCCACACACGATCGGATTGTCCGCCGGACTCGGTCCGTCGGACCAGTCCGGTCGAAAAGTCCGACCGTGTGTACGCTGCATAACAGGAGAAGTTTCCTGTGACTGGCAAACAGCTAATATTTTACCTATCCACAAGAAGGGCAGCAAGGTAGAAGGTGGCAATTACAGGACAGTGAGTTTAACATCGGTTCTAGGTTACAATAATGGAATCACTCCTGAAAAGAAGGCTAGTTGATTACTTAAAAATACACAACTTGCTGGACCCAAAGCAGCATTTCATTACTGAGGACAGATCATGTCAGACTAATCTGATTGAATGTTTTGACTACATATCTCCCAACATTTTGAGATGGGAATGAGGGACACCTACTAACAAACGTATGTAGGCATAGGACACACCCCCTGCCACACCCTCTTACAGGAGAATTAACCAAAAAGAAGGTTAATTAAATCCACAAGGGCTTTTTTTTACCACTACTATTACTTTATATTGGCTTTTAAAATGTACAAATGCAGCAATTTAGACATTGGATGAAAGGTTTAGCACTGGGAAATACTTTTTGAAAGATAAAAAGTGCATTTTATATACAACTATATAGATCAGACCAAAATGAGGGACAAATGAGGAGTAAAGAGGGACAGAGGGACATTGCTCCAAATCAGGGACAGTCCCTCCAAATCAAGGACAGTTGGGAGCTATGTGACAATATTACTAATGTTTTGGACCAGGGTGGTGCTGTGGACCTAGCATATCTTGATTTCAGCAAGGCATTTGATACAGTTCCACATAATGATCTAATACAAAAGTTGCACAAACTAGGACTTAACCCTTGGGTGTTTCAGTGGATATGCATTTGGCTAAAGGATAGATGGTATAGATGGATAGAGTGTGGTTGTAAATGGGGTTCATTCGAAGCAGAGACCAGTCACTAGTGGTGTACCACAAGGCTCTGTACTGGGTCCTGTTCTATTTAATCTATATGTAAGTGATATAACTAAAGGTTGGGTGGGTAAGGTATGTCTTTTTGCTGATGGCACAAATGTATGTAATAGGGTTTATATCCCTGGAGGTGTCTGTAACATGGAACATGGCATTGCTGGAAGATTGGTCAAAGCAGTGGAGACTGCAGTTCAATGTTTCTAAATGTAAAATGATGCACCTAGGGAAAAATAATCCCTTAAAGTGGCTGTATAAAGTGGTTGTATACCCTAATTTGTAATTTTTACAAACAGGTAAGCCTATAATGAGGTAGGTAAAATTAATATCTCCTTTGCATGCAGCCACTGACGTCAGCGGCGCTTGCGCTCTGAATGCCCAGCTGAAGGTCCGGCAGATGCTGCCGGACCTTGCCGGGAAGAAGACTCCCAAGCGCATGTGTGGGAGTGACGTCATCACGGTTCCGGCTACTCACAGCACCGGAGCTGCGAACCCGGAAGAAGCACCAAGGGCAAAATGTCAGTTCGCTCGGCGTGGACCGGGCTGCAATACGGGAGGCTTTGATCTAAGGTAAGCATTTCATAATGAGCTAGTATGCGGTGCCTTTCCCTTGCAGGGTTTTTTGTTTTTTAGATGTGCAGGTATACAACCGGTTTAAGAGAATACAACATTGGGGGTACACTGTTGGCCAGCTCTACAGAGGAAAAAGATTTGGGGGTCCTTATTTCAGATGATTGCAAAATGAGCAAACAGTGTGACCAGGCAGTGGGAAAAGCGAATAGAATACTAGGATGCATCACTAGAGGGATCACCAGCAGGAAGAAGAAGGTCCTGATTCCCCTATATAGATCTTTAGTGAGACCTCATTTAGAATACTGTGTGCAGTTCTGGAGACCTATCTTACAAAAAGATATTGATAGAACGAGTCCACAGATAGGTAACAAACATGGTGAAAGATCTGAGGGATAAAACATATCAGGAAAGACTTCAGGAACTTAATATGTACAGTCTGGAGGAAAGAAGGGAAAGGGGAGACATGATTGAAGCCTTTAAATACATCAATGGGTGAATAAGGTTCAGGAGGGCAGTTTTTTGAATATGAGATAGGAAAGGAGAAAATAACAGTCACAGTTAACAGTGAAAATGGCATTATATACAACCTGATTATAAACAAAGGTACAAAAAAAAAAAAAAAATGAGTGTGAGCTTTATAAGGACCACTATCACAAAATGTACTGTATATTGAAAACTGTATGCGGTTAAAGTGTTTGTTAAGGCGCAAGTATAAGTCTATGCCAGCCCCTCTATGATACTCAGGCATAGCACACTGTATATGTGTTTTCTAAAAATGAGGCTTGTAAACACCTATTTAGAGCTATCTTCAGGCCAGTCACGTGATTCGCGGCTGCTTTTCAGCTCTGATACATGGCTTCTGCAGGAACACGGAGACGAAGACACACAACAAGGAGCTGACAGGCAGAGAGGAGGGGGAGAGAGGAGAGCTGAGAGCAGGGCTGCGGATGACGGAGGGGCGCAAACTGACCACGGTGGTCAGGGCTCCGCAGTTTTTTTACAGTTTAGTGGGGGGGCAGATTACACAGCACAAGCACTGTGCTGTTTAACCGCTTCAGCCCCGGAAGATTTTACCCCCTCGACCAGAGCACTTTTTGCGATTCGGCACTGCGTCGCTTTAACTGACAATTGCGCGGTCGTGCGAAGTTGCACCCAAACAAAATTGACGTCCTTTTTTCCCCACAAATAGAGCTTTCTTTTGGTGGTATTTGATCACCTCTGTGGTTTTTATTTTTTGCGCTATAAACAAAAAAAGAGCGACAATTTTGAAAGAAAAACAATATTTTTTACTTATTGCTATAATAAATATCCCCCAAAAATATCTAAAAAACATTTTTTTTGCCAAAGTTTAGGCCGATATGTATTCTTCTACATATTTTTGCTAAAAAAAAATCGCAATAAGCGTATATTGATTGGTTTGCGCAAAAGTGTCTACAAAATAGGGGGTAGTTTTATGGCATTTTTATTATTAATTTTTTTTTATTAGTAATGGTGGCGATCTGCGATTTTTATCGTGACTGTAACATTATGGCGGACACATCAGACATTTTTTGCGACCACTGTCATTTATACAGCGATCAGTGCTATACATAGATACATTTTTATATCACTGATTACTGTGTAAATGACACTGGCAGGGAAGGGGTTAAAACACTAGGGGGCGATCAAGGGGTAAGTGTGTCCTAGGGAGTGATTCTAACTGTGGGGGGATGGGCTACCACTCACATTACAGCGATCACTACTCCCGATGACAGGGAGCAGTGATCTATGTCATGTCACTAGGCAGAACGGGGAAATGCCTTGTTTACATCTCCCCGTTCTGCGGCTCCGTGACACGATCGCTGGGACATGATCGCCCCCCCCTAGCCCTGCCAATTAAAGAGGACGTACAGGTACGCCCATTTGCCCACCGCTGCCATTGTGCCGACATATATCGGCGTGCAGCAGTCAGCAAGTGGTTAATCTGCTTTAAGGGACCAGGATATCTATTTTTATTTTGGGTTAACAAACACTTTAAGTGTATTGTTTGTTGTTTGTGTATAAATTATTTTTGCTTTTATTTTACAGGTCTTTATTTATATTTTTCCACTTTTTATACACAGGCCAATCGGCACAAAAAAAAAAATACAGGAATTCGGGCAATAAAAGTATGAAAATGCAACAATATATAGTGTTTGGTGTTCAGTTGGAGGAAGAACGCTCTGACATAAGTGGTCACTAGGAGAACAGGATGTTCTGACATTGCATAGTTGCCAACATTGAAAAAAAAATATGTGGGACACTTTTTTGGCTGTAGGCGGAGCCGTACAATAATTAGGGGGCGGGGCATTCATTTGTAGGCGTGGCTTAGCAGAAATTTATAAGTGTGAAGCGCGCCGTGGCGAAAAATGGGCGTGGCTTACGTGAAAAGTGGGCGTGGCTTTCATGAAAGTTGGCGTGGCTTAAATGGGCGTGGCTCAAGAGGGTGTGGTTAGAGTCTGAGATGAATGAGGGATGGGGAGGGAAAGGGGGAGAAGGAAAGGGGGAGAGGGGAATGACGGGACAGCAGCCCCAGATCCTACACAATAGAAATATGTGTATTCTAGAAAGTTTAACAATCAGCAGATAAAGATACTCCAAATGCCTGTGCAGATCCCCTCCATCAGTGCAGATCCCCTCCATCAGTGCAGACCCCCTCCATCAGTGCAGACCCCCCCTCTATTAGTGCAGACCCCCCCTCAGTGCAGCCCCCCCTCTATTATTGCAGCCCCCCTCTATTAGTGCAGCCCCCCCTCTATTAGTGCAGACCCCCCCTCAGTGCAGCCCCCCTCTATTAGTGCAGCCCCCCCTCAGTGCAGCCCCCCCTCTATTAGTGCAGCCCCCCCACAGTGCAGCCCCTCTCTATTAGTGCAGACCCCCCTCAGTGCAGCCCCCCCTCTATTAGTGCAGCCCCCTCAGTGCAGCCCCCCCTCAGTGCAGCACCCCTCTATTAGTGCCGAACCCCCCCTCAGTGCAGTCCCCCCTCTATTAGTGCAGACCCCCCTCAGTGCAGGCCCCCTCAGTTAGTGCAGCCCCCCCTCAGTGCAGCCCCCCCTCAGTGCAGCCCCCCCTCAATGCAGCCCGGCCCCCGCTCAGTGCAGGAGCAGCCGGTGTTCTGCCGAGAAAGTTCCCCTCGGCAATGGAGGACCCCCTGTACTGCGCAGGTGCAGTGCTTGCGCAGTACGGGGCTGGGGAACTTTCAGCAAGACACGGCGACGGCGCCGTGTCTTCTGCTTGCTTCAGTGGAGAGGGGAGGGGCCGTGCAGCCAAAGAAGCTGCTTCATTGGCTGCACAGATTGAGCCCCCTTCCTCTCTCCACTCAACACTAGGGGAAGATAGAGCGGCGGCGCCGTCTGCCATTTTGCTGGAGCCCGCTGCTCCAAAAACAAAAAAAACAACATTCCCGATTTTCCTTATGGAAAATCCCGATTCGGGACAGCCTCCAATCGGGACGAGGGTCCCAAAACCGGGATTGTCCCGGGAAAATCGGGACTGTTGGTAACTATGACATTGGTTTCAGTAGAAGGAAAAATATAGAGGGGCTTTGAAGTGCCTCAGGTTTCTGAATGGGGCTGGGGGCTGGGGGCTGGAAGGCTCTAGATGGGGCTGAGTATCACTATGGGAAGTTGGGGTTTCCTAATCTTTAGGTATATATAGCACTGTCTGGGGAGCTTCATGGCACTCCTGCGAGACCGAACACAATGGAGAGAGTCAGGAGGTAAGGAAATGACGGACATGGAAAAAATAATGGCAGTCCACCAAGTCAAATACCTAGGGTCATCCATCCAAGGCTGGAAAAGGGGATTATTTAAAAAGTTTTCATTTTCAGTAAGAAATGCACCTTAAATTTGTACAGGTGAACAACAGGCAAACATTTCAGTAAATTGTCAATTTAGTGACATCCCCCTGCTCAGGATATGAGGGTGAATTAGTAATAAAGTGCCAATACCATATGACTCCTGGTCACGGGAGGTCCTCAGGGGTTCCATCACAAGGCTACTGTTGCAGCAGATTTATATTTATTCAACGGTAGCTTCATTGTTCCCCCAGCAGCTACCACTGATCGATTGAGTACCGGAAGGAAGATTGATATCGAACCAACAGTATGTTTAAAGTTACGGGGACTGACATCAGCACACTGAGCCAGCAGCAGAGGATGAGATGAGCGGCTTGTTTGTTCAGGGATCTTTAGAGCCAAGGCTACACTGCTCCACTTTCATAGCTTTCAGGCTGCAGAGGATCCTGCAGAATTATCATATGAAGCAAAGTGAGTAAATAGAACTATTTTCATCTCAAATGTAATGAGGTCAGTGAGCTAGTTACAGACAACAATGATGCATACTTGGACACATGCTAAATGTGTGTTGCCAACTTTGTAAGGAAACAAAAGTTCAGGCTATTCTGCTGAAAACTTTGCAGATGTAGAACTGCTATTTTTAAGCAGTTTTTTTTCCCAGAACACCAATACAAAGTGAATTTTGCAACTGAACACCAACGCAAAGTCGGTGTTTTTTTTGTGATTCTGTCATTCAGATCTGTACTGTACCATGAGCTTTACATCAGAAAACTCTTTCAGGGGTTCTCCAAAATCAAATTTTTTTTTCAAAGGTTCTCCAAGGTTTGAGAAAGGCTGCTCTAAGTGGTTTCCTACTATTTTTGCAATCAGATATTGGGTTGCTGTTTTAACCCATTCTACCGTATGGATTTTTATATCAGACTACACCAGCCATTCTCAACTAGAGTTCCTCCAAAGTTCATAGCTCCCAACTGTCCCTGATTTCGAGGGACTGTCCCTGATTTGGAATAAAGTGCCTCTGTCCCTCTCCCCCCTCATTTATCCCTCCTTTTGGTCTGATCTATATAGTTGTATATAAAATGCACTTTTTATCTTTAAAAAAAGTGTTTCCTAGTGCTAAACCTTTCATCCAAATCCTAAATGGATGCATTTGTACATTTGAAAAGCCAATATAAAGGATTAGTAGTGGTAAAAAAAAGCACTTGTGGGTTTAACTAATCTTTTTTGGGGGTAATTCTCCTTTAACCTCCCTGGCGGTATGATTCTTTCTGATTTTAGGTGCTGAAAGCGGTACAATTATTTTGCATGGAAATTTGTTTCGTTTTATATTGTAGGTCTGTAATTCTTAACAATCACACACTTAAATCTGTCCAAACAAGAGTCTAGTAGATATCCCGGGTATGATAAAGTTTGAAACACAAAAACATAAATTATAATATAATAAATACAAATAAATAATTAAAATAAATAAATAAATAAATAATAATAAAATAAATTTCCCCACGATTCACTATCGCTCAATTCTGCAAGTGTTCTAATTTACTATCGCTGTTTTCTAGCTGGTCTAAAGCCACTTTTGACTTAAAGGGACACTTTTTGGTTGCTATGGACAATCTCCAGTTTCCAGGCAGAAAGAACAGTATATGCAATATAAAACTGCATGCAGGGCATGGGCCAAAGCACTGGGGACAAAAGGGATGTGAAATGATTTCATACAGTACTGTAATCTGTAAGAATACAGTACTGTATGTGTTATGATTTTTACAATTCTTGAATTTGCCGCCAGGCTCCGCTCCCGTGCGTCGCGACGCTCGCAGGGAACGGAGCCTGGCAAGGAGAGGCTTCGGGAGTGGACAGAGCCCACGGACACTGCGGGGGACATCGCAGGATCCCGGGGACAAGGTAAGTAAAGCCACACCAGGATCCTGCGATGTAATCCCGAGTGTGGCTCGGGGTTACTGCTAATGGTCCTGAATTTTAACCCCGAGGGAAAACCGCCAGGGAGGCTACGAGGTCATGTCCTATGCCTACATAGTTTTGTTAGTAGGTGTCCCTCATTCCCACCTCAAAAAGTTGGGAAGTATGCAAAGGCTGCTAGGGGTTTCACTTCAATAATTTTTATTGAGTAACAAAAATACAGAAAAGACAACAACATAATGCTTGACATGTGGATAAAAAAAATGATTTACATTACTTAGTAATTCATATATAGAGTAAACTATAGTAGAGATTACATGAACAAATATAGATTATTTATATTTGAATTGTAGAGTGTTATATATACGAGGTGGTATCAAAATGTTTTGAGACTAGTTTTGTAATACACCAACAGATGGCAGCACAAGTCTGCACGCACAGTCGCTGGGAACACCGACCTTCATAAGTCAGTGTGCCAAAAGACATCGTCCTATGTACTTCGGGAGCTGTGCAACTGGTGCTATTCTGACCATGTGCGTACCATGTCTGCTATTTCTTCATGGACTGCAAGCTAGAACAAGAGCGAATGTGAAATTCTGCAAAGTCAGTTTTTTTGTGATTCTGTCATTCAGATATTTACTGTACCATGAGCTTTAGATCAGAAAACTTTTTTAGGGATTCCCCAAGATCTAAATTTTCTTTAAAGGTTCTCCAAGGGTAAAAAGGTTGAGAAAGGCTGCTCTAAGTGGTCTTCTACTATTTTTACAAACAGATATTGGCTTGCAGTTTTAACCCATTCTACCATCTGCATTTTCAGATCAGCCTACACCAGCCATTCTCAACTAGGGTTCCTCCAAAGGTTGCTAGGGATTTCGCTTCAATCATTTTTGTTGAGTTACAATCATACAGAAAAGACAACAACATATTGCTTGACATGTGGATTAAAAAAAAAAAAAAGATTTACATTACTTAGTAATTCATATATAGAGATTACATGACCAAATACAGATTTTTTCAAGCACACTCACTCACCACAGGTTGAAGTGGATGGACTGTTGTCTTTTTTCAGCCTTACTGACTATGTAACTGTATATGTACAGTGGAACCTTGGATTACGAACATAATCCGTTCCCGGAGAATGCTTGTAATCCAAAGATAAAACGATAATTCTCCCGCTCTACAAGACTCTGGTCCAGCCGCACCTAGAGTATGCTGTCCAGTTCTGGGCACCAGTCCTCAGGAAGGATGTACTGGAAATGGAGAGAGTACAAAGAAGGGCAACAAAGCTAATAAAGGGTCTGGAGGATCTTAGTTATGAGGAAACGTTGCAAGCACTGAACTTATTCTCTCTGGAGAAGAGACGCTTGAGAGGGGATATGATTTCAATTTACAAATACTGTACTGGTGACCCCACAATAGGGATAAAACTTTTTCGCAGAAGAGAGTTTAATAAGACTCGTGGCCACTCATTACAATTAGAAGAAAAGAGGTTTAACCTTAAACTACGTAGAGGGTTCTTTACTGTAAGAGCGGCAAGGATGTGGCGGTGGTCTCAGCGGGGAGCATTGATAGCTTCAAGAAACTATTAGATAATCACCTGAATGACCGCAACATACAGGGATATATAATGTAATACTGACACATAATCACACACATAGGTTGGACTTGATGGACTTTTGTCTTTTTTCAACCTCACCTACTATGTAACTATGTAACTATGTAAAGCACTTGCATATCAAAGCGAGTTTCCCCATAGAAGTCAATGGAAACGAAGATAATGTGTTCCACATTGACTTCTAATGCATGCAATACCACATGTGGCGAGAGGTGGGGGGGGGGCGCCGGAGAGCCTTGGAAATACTCGGGGACAGCTCGGCTGACTCGGAAACTCTCGGAAAGGCTTGAAAACACTCGCGAACGGAGTATTTCCGAGTGTTTCCGAGTATTTCCGAGTGATTACGAGTATTTCCGAGCGGCTCCAAACTGTTCCGAGTGTCACCGGCGCCCCCGCACCTCTGGCCAAATGCAGTACTGCACACCTCATTTGCTTGAATCCTGCTCGTTTTGCGAGACAACACTCGCAAACCGAGTCAGGATTTTTGAAAAAAAAGTTGCTCGTCTTTCAAAACGCTTGTTAAGCGCATTACTCGTAAACCAAGGTTCCACTGTAACTGTGACCAAATAGAGTTTATATATATTAGATACAGTATATACGAGGTGGTATCAAAAACATTTCGAGACTAGTTTTGTAACACACTAACAGATGGCAGCACAAGGCTGCAGGCACAGTCACAGGGTGCACCGACCTTCATTAATCAGTGTGCTAAAAGACATCATTGTGTGTACATCGGGAGCTGTTCAACTGGTGCTGCTCTGACAACATGCATTACCATGTCTGCTATTTCATTTTGGACAACAAGTTAGAACAAAGAGCAAATGTGAAATTCTGGGGGAAACTGGGCAAATATTCCACAGAGACAATTGACATGATTCTGCAGGTTTTTGGCCTACGCTGCAATGAGTCATTCGAGGTGTCTTGAGTGGCATGGGTAATTGTTCTCTGACGATCATCATGCACAAGTTGCCGAATGGTTTTGACATTTTTGGAGGTTGAGCTCATTGAAGGTCTTCCTGATCTTTTGTTGCCTTCCAGTGATGTTCTTCCACTCTTGAAGCATGCATGTCAGTCAAAACTCCTTGAATGACTCATTGCATCATTGCTGTCTATGATGAAGTAGCAGACATGGTAACGCACGTGGTCAGAATAGCACCAGTTGCACAGCTCCTGATGTACACAGGACGAAGTCTTTTGGCACACTGACTTATGAAGGTCGGTGCTCCCTGTGACTGTGCGTGCAGACTTGTGCTGCCATCTGTTGGCGTGTTACAAACCTATTCTCAAAACTTTTGGATACCACCTTGTATACCCCGAAAATACAATTTAAAGATACTAAAAGTTTAAATGGGGTGTTATATTATGGTAAGTAATAGAGATGTATAGAAAATAAAGCTTGGTAACAAAAGGAAGAATAACTACTATAATTTTAAACTGTATTAAAAAATATATGAAAAATTAAATAAATAAATATAAATAATTATAAATAAATATAATTATATATTATATATATAATAAATATAAATTAATAAATATAATTATAAATACATTTAAAAAAGAGGGAAAAAAGGGGGGGGGTTGAAGGATAAAGAGGATGGGGGGGGGGGGGAGTTTGAGGCATAAAGAGGAGAAGAAAAGGGGGGGGGAAAGAAAAAAGAGAAAGTAAAAGAAGAAGTGCAGAGGAAGAAGTACCAAGTCATTTTGCTTTTAATTTGAGCTACTATTGGGATAGAAGACCATCACATTTTTGCCAAAGTTTGCTTGGCTGCCATAAATAGAAATGTTAATAAGCAGAATTGATCAGATGAACAGCCAGGTGGTTTAAAGTTTAAAAGAGCTTCTTTAGGTGACCTATGTATGTGTTTATCCAACAGAATATGGACAATGCGATAAATCCCTATCCAAAAGTGCTTAATTTTAGGGCATTCCCACTAAATGTGATAAAGAGTGTCGGCAGCCTGACAACCTCGGAAGCCTTTATCAGATATAGTGGAGGTAAATTTGGCCAATCTTTGGGAAACTTCACATCAGGATATAGAAACTATACAGGGAAACTTCACATCAGGATATAGAAACTATACAGCAAGACCTGAATAAAATAATGGGGTGGGCAACTACGTGGCAAATAAGGTTTAATGTAGAAAAATTTAAAGTAATGCACCTGGGGGCTAAAAATAAAAAGTAAATTAAATAAAGTAAAGTAAATTACCGTATTTATTGGCGAATAACACGCACAGGCATATAATACGCACCTTCAATTTAAGAGGGAAGTTTCAGGAAAAAAACGTTTTTTTTGAAGCAAAATAATGGTCAGTGCCCATCAATGCAGCCTTATCAGTGCCCATCTGCAGCCTCGCCATTGCCCATTATTGCAGCCTGATCAGTGCCTATCATTGCAGCCTTGCCCATCATTGCAGCCTTGCTAGTGCTCATCCGGAGCCTTGCCCATCATTGCAGCCTTGCCCATCATTGTAGCCTGATTAGTGCCCATCTGCAACCTTGCCCATCATTGCAGAATGATTAGTGTCCATCTGCAGCCTTGCCAATCATTGCAGTCTGATCAGTGCCCATCTGCAGTCTTGCCCCTCTTTGCAGCCTGATCAGTGCCCATCTGCAGCCTTGTTATTGCCAAAATAAACAGAGCCGGATCTCCTGTGTACTGGGCTCGGCTCACAGTCCCGCCCAGTCCCGCCCCTTGGCCCGGCTCCTATGATGGACATAACACCGGTCCAATGGCGGGACATCAATGCTAGGAGGCGGGACTGGGCGTGACTGCAAGCAGAGCCGAGTACACAGGAGATTCGGCTCTGTCTATTTCGGCGACGCTCGTTCCCTCCTTTCCCTCCGAGGCAGCCGTTCGACGTATAACGAGCACACACGATTTTCCCCTGATTTTAAGGGAGAAAAAGTGCGTGTTATACGCCAAAATATATGATACTCACTAGGGGAGAACCTCTGGGGGAATCCAGGATGGAGAAAGATCTGGGGGTCCTGGTAGAAGACAGACTGAGCAACAGCATGCAATGCCAAGCTGCAACAAGCAAAAGCAGGCAGAATATTATCATGCATTAAAAAGGGAATTTACTCCAGAGATAAAATGATAATGCTGCCACTTTATAAAACTCTGGTTCAGCCACATCTGGAGGATTCCGTCCAGTTCTGGTCACCAATCCTCATTCAGGAAGGATGTGCTGGAACTAGAAAAAGTGCTGAGAAGGGCAACAAAATGAATAAGGGGTCTGGACGTTGAGAAAATCCGGACAGCCGCACACCGGGAAGATATTATCCAAAAAGGTTACTTTATTGTAAAATCAGGATCATACCATGTACAGGACACCGTAGACAAGATGTACAGACAATCACCTAACGCGTTTCGCACTTATGCCAAGTGCTTACTCAGAGCTATGAGTAAGCACTTGGCATAAGTGCGAAACGTATTAGATGATTGTCTGTACATCTTGTCTACGGTGTCCTGTACATGGTATGATCCTGATTTTACAATAAAGTAACCTTTTTGGATAATATCTTTCCGGTGTGCGGCTGTCCGGATTTTCTCTTCGTCGAGACCCCTTATTCATTTTGTTGCCCTTCTCAGCACTTTTTCTAGTTGTGCTGTCCGGATTTTCTTGTCTATTCACATTATGAATCAGCATTAGCCGGCACCTGGGACTCTTTATCTCTGGAGAGGATCATCCACTTTATACCTGGTTTGGATCCACACTGGTGCAGGGAAGACTCTCGTGTTGCAACTTTACTTTGTTGTCGGAATTTCCGATCGTGTGTACACAAGTCCATCGCACAAAAGTTCCACGCATGCCCGGAATCAAGCAGAAGGAGCCGCACTGGCTATTGAACTTCCTTTTTCTCGGCTCGTCGTACGTGTTGTACGTCACCGCGTTCTCACGTTCGGAATTTTGGGCCAACATTTGTGTGACCGTGTGTATGCAAGACAAGTTTGAGCCAACATCCTTCGGAAAAAAAATCCACGGTTTTGTTCGTGGAAAGTCCGATTGTGTGTACGCAAGCATTAGACGCGCATCTTAGTGAACGCAACATACGGGAATATGGGAAATGATTATCGACACTGACACACCAAGTACACAGGTTGAACTGGATGGACTATTGTCTTTATTCAACCTTACCAACTATGAAACATATTCCAGTGCATAAGTAATTTATAATTAGATTCTAAAGCTGCAATATTAGTAGTACAGTGGGCTGTTGTTTCCCAGATCTGGAGCCAGTCCTCGTTAGATTTTTTTTCTTGAGCTGTGTCTGATTAATCTCCCATTTGATGGTGCCAGCATACTTCTGGTGCCAATGCAACTTGGAAGAGCCAGTCGCATGATTTGAGCTGTCTGTAAGAGTGGTATTCTACTTCCTACTGTAGGAGACATTCTTCCCACTGACCACCAACGTAAGGTGCATTTTTCTCACTAATGCTTAATTAATTTTTTTTAGCAGGGGTTCCTCTTGACCTGAATATTATTTCAAGGGTTCCTCTGGGGTAAAAAAAAGCTGGGAAAGACTGGCCTACACATTCAAAGCTGCGACAGTTCTTTCTCATTTTCGTAGGGTTTCATATTTGACTATAATCTGTCAAATCTCTTGGTGATATATTTTGTATGCAACTGTTTCTTTATGCTAGTTCTTATTGACCGCGTGGTTTTGACACAACAATGTCTGTATCTGAACCTTTCACAGTTAAAAAGAATAGAATGTCTTCTTATGTCTCTTGCTGGTCCTCTGCGCTTTATGAACATATATTGCTTGAAGGAGAAAGAGACACTTTGTACTGTACAAAATCAATATCACTTGACATATTAAAGAGAAGCCCCTATGGATGGGTTTTACATGTGCTGTTTTCCTGAGGTGACACATCTTTCCATATTCCTGTTGCATCAGTGATGCCTCCTGCTCCTTTCACTAAAATGTATCTAGTTTTTGTATCACTATAACCATTCTCAATATACTGAAAAAAAAAAAAAAAAAAGAAAAAAAAGAAAAGGGAGGAAAAATAATACTTGTCAGTTGTTAGCAGTAGGGTAGCAGACAGTTGTTGTCTTGGCATGGCAAAATCGGACATTTTTCTAAATCAATAAAGGATTGTTTCACCCTCCCCCAAAAATGATTTAACCACCGGACCCCCGGAATATTTTACCTCTTTTATGACCAGGGCATTTTTTTAGGGCTGTTACTGATTAAAATTTTCGTGTTCAGTTACCGTATTTATCGGCGTATAACACGCACCGGCGTATAACACGCACCCCAAGTTTAGGAGGGAATTATAAGGAAAAAAATGTTTTAAGGAAAAAAACTTACATTTTAATGCCCATCAATGCAGCCTTGCACAGCGTCCATCTACATGCTTGTCCAGTGTCATTTACAGCCTTGCAGTCAGCAGCCTTGGTGTCATTTGCAAAAAAACAATACGTGACAAGCACAAAGAAACTCTTCTATGAGGACAAACCGGTGCTAAAGGTATAAACCTTTATTCACGTAACTATCCAAAGTTTAAAACTTTAAACTTTGGATAGTTACGTGAATAAAGATTTATACCTTTAGCACCGGTTTGTCCTCATAGAAGAGTTTCTTTGTGCTTGTCACGTATTGTTTTTATGATTTAATAATAACTCAGAGGACAACTAAATCCTGGTGTCTCCGATGTTTATCTATTATCTGAGATACCGGACTTAGACGGTGTGACCGTTCCAAAAAATCCCCACTATAGGTCAAGGCCAAGGTATGGCCACTAAGCTTCCTAGAGGGAGGTCTGGATTGGTATATAGGAGCAGTTGAGATTTCCTTTTGTGCTTTTTTCAGTTTATTTTGATTTGGTGTCATTTGCAGCCTTGCTGTCATTTGCAGCCTTGCAGTCAGCATCCTTGGTGTCATTTGCAGCCTTGCAGTCAGCATCCTTGGTGTCATTTGCAGCCTTGCAGTCAGCAGCCTTGGTGTCATTTGCAGCCTTGTCAGTGTCCATGTGATGCCTTGCAGCTTTTACAGTGATGATCTGCAGCTTTCTGTGTCCATTTGCAGCCTTGCTCAGGCTGCAGTTAGACTGCAGTGACTTTTCATTGTCACTGCAGTTTGAAAATGGCGCCACCGGCACCGAAATACACAGAGCCGGTACTCGGCTCTTCTCGGCGGCTCTCGTTCACTTTCGGCTCCACTGGTAGTCCCGCCCGGGATGGGCGTGACTGTGAGCGGAGCTATCCGAACCTAGCCGAGTACACTTGGCTAGCTTCGGGCGGCGCTCGAGTGAAGCCGAAAGTGGCCGAGAAGAGCCGAGGACCGGCTCTCTGTATTTCGGCGCCGGCGGCGCCATTTGCAAATTGCGGACGGCGATTTTGAAGCTAAGTCAGCGGGGGATTGCAGGGGATCGGCGTTAAACACACACCCGCGATTTTCCCCTGATTTTAGGGGGAAAAAAGTACATGTTATACGCCGATAAATATGGTAATCAATTTTTTTTTTAATCGATTAATCAACTAATTTCGATTAATTATAACGCACATACAGATCCTGGATGAATCTATGGAAAAAATGGGTTTTGTCTAGTATGGCATAGAATGAGAATAGGATGTATTTGCTCACATCTGAAGGAGAACTTATTTTAAATTTCCTGCAGTGTTTGTAATTCATTGAACATGATGAATAATGC
This sequence comes from Lithobates clamitans, assembly GCA_037952925.1. Taxonomy (NCBI): domain Eukaryota; kingdom Metazoa; phylum Chordata; class Amphibia; order Anura; family Ranidae; genus Lithobates; species Lithobates clamitans. The sequence continues at coordinate 2,143,015 of JBBGZY010001308.1, forward strand.
AGTTTTTATGACTGAGTACTCCTCCACTGGTACACCGCTGTTTTAGCTCCCCAGTTCTCAGCAGTCCAGGAAGACCGAACCTCCTGGGTGGTGTGTCAACAGGAAGCGAGGTCGGTGGAGCGCAACACGCACAGCGCCTGCGCCTCATCGCCTAACACTTCCTAATAGCTAGATAGCAAATGACGCCAATCACGGAAGGACAAACCTTCGTGATGACGCATCGTCCGGAAATGATGTCGGTGGAACGCAACGCAACATCGATGTCCATGACGTCACCAGATCTGCGACGGAACTCCCTGAAGACCCGGAAGCCGGCGGAGAGGTGAGTACTGATCAAAAGAATTTTTAATCGATCAAAAAAATTAATCGATTAATCAAGGAATTGGTAGTTAATTTCCACAGCCCTACATCTTTTGCTTTTCAGCACTGCGCTACTTTACCTGGCAATTGCGTGATTATGCAACACTGTACCCAAATGAAAAGAGCTTTCTTTTGGTGGTAGTTGATCACCTCTGTTTTCTTATTTTTATTATATAAACCAAAAAGGACCAAATGTTTTTTAAAAAAATGTATTTTTTTACTTTTTGCTAAAAAAACAAAAACATATCCAATAAAAATAAATAAATAAATACATAATTTCTTCATTTATTTAGGCCAAAATGTAATCTCTTACATGTCTTTGGTAAAAAAAATCCCAATAAGTGTATATAAATTGGTTTGCGTGAAAGTTATAGCATCTACAAATGATAGTATCTATACTGGAATTTCATTTTATTTTTATTTTTTTATGCTAGTAATGGCGGTGATCAGCGACTTGGGAATGTGATAGTGCAGTGGGCAATCTGACACTAATGCCCCGTACACACGATCGGACATTCCGACAACAAAATCCATGGATTTTTTTCCGACGGATGTTGGCTCAAACTTGCATACACACGGTCACACATATTTTGTCGGAACTTCAGAACGTCAAGAACGCGGTGACGTACAATACGTACGACGAGCCGAGAAAAAGGAAGTTTAATAGCCAATGCGGCTCTTCTGCTTGCTTCCGAGCATGCGTGGAACTTTGTGCGTCAGAATTGTATACACACGGTCGGAATTTCCGGCAACAAGCTCCCATCGAACATTTTCCGTTGGAAAATCCGACTGTGTGTATGGGGCATAACTGACACTGGATGTGAACAGACTAACTGACACTGACATAACCAGTGACACTAATCCAGTGATCGATGGTAATACTATATGCTGTCACTGTACTATTTGATATTTGGATTATCATTGGGATCTTATACAATGTACCGTTATTTATTTGCATATTTACTTAAGTAATTAACTGATTTTGCAATGAATTGTAAACAAGTTAGTAATGAATTTATGATCATATTTTTTTTAACCAGTGACACTAATCCAGGGATCAATGCTAATACTATACGCTGTCACTGTACTAATTGATATTTGGATTATTTTTTTTAATGACACTGTCTGGGAAGGGGTTAACATCTAGGGGCAATTAAGGGGTTAACTGTGCGCCTAACAATGTGTAATGTTTGCTGCTTTTACTAATCGATGTGGTCGATTTTTCTCCCTGCGTTGCAGGGAGAAAAAAACAGCCATATCACTGCTCCCTACAGAGCCCTGTGTTGTTAGTAAACACAGGGCTCTGTACTGTGATTAGCTAAGCTGATCAGCAGGTCCCAACCATAAATCATTGCCAGGGACCTGCTGACCGACTTGTGTTGTACCAAATCACAGCACAGATAGGGCGGCAGACACACGTGTGTGCGTCCCCCACCCAGAAATTTCAGGTCACGTACATGATCCAGCGCAGAGCGACCACCCTGCCACTGTATATCTACAGTACATGGGGCAGTACACATATTGGTTAAGTTATAGTTGGAACCATGTAGGTTGAGTCAGCCGCTGGCTTTTTATATGTCATGGATATTTCTGTCTGAACTCTGAGACCTTTGCTGTGTGGCTTGAGGGGAGTTTTACAGCCAATTGCTGCCTGTTCATTAGGGGCGCAGGGGTGCCACCCCCTAATCCATGCTTCTGGCCCCTAATCTACATTAGACTCATCGATTCCTTTTTTTTTTTTTGTTTTTTTAGAAGCACATGATTAGAGCCGGAGGAGATAGGTAATGGTGGCTCACCCAGTTGTGTGACATTAGCGAATTAATATTCACTAATGTCTCTCTGTTTCTCCTCCCGACCAATCAGGAAGCGGGTCCTGAATTTAAATTGACTGGGGGTCCTAAGACCCGATTGTCTGCGAGTCCTAACTCCTGATTGGCCGGGAGGAGAAGTGACTGCTGGAACTCAGGAGGAAATGCAGGGGGGGGGGGGGAGCCGCCACCTGGATAGTGGATAGGGTAAGTGCAGGGGCTGGTGGTGAGCGACCGATCGAGCGACAGGGGGGCAATCGAGCTAGCACCTTGGTTGGTTGTCTAGGGGGGTGGCTGGCTGGCTGGGGGGCCGTCCCCAAGAAAAGTGCCACCACTGCTGCTTACAGCTTTTTCACCAACAACTCGTGGCTAGGATATGCTTCTTACACATATTCATAGAGGAATCTCCATTCCTATAGACAGGCAATCTATTGTGAATCCCAATGGTGGACAGCCTTTCCATAAGAATGAAGATTCTTCTGAAGATTCTTCTGCTTCTGAATGAAGATTATTCAGCTATAAAGTCTCTTTTCCCAAAGCCTCCAAGCTGGACTCTTCTTAGTCAAGCCTGGAGGCTTTGGGTAAAGAGACTTTAGAGCTACCAGTGGGCCACATGGAAGAGACTCAGGAGGATAAGGGACATGTAAGTGTAACTCTTGGGGGGCTGCTGGGGGGGACAATATAGATACTATACTGAAAGTAAAGTCACTATTTAATCAGAAAATATAATCTAAAACTATTGTTTATTTGTAAAACTAGAGGAAACTACAGTTTTCTAAAAATGGGTTACATTTTTAGGTTGTTTTGCCGTGCATTTGATTTTCACCTTGGCACACTAAAAGCCTTTCTGACACATGTATTTTTTTTATTTCAAAAGTATCTTTAATCTGCAACTCAGTGCTTGGTGGTTTTGTTTTGTAACTTTCCCTATGAGTTAGCTGCCCACATGATACTGATTACACCAAGAGACTTATTCTGGAAATTGTGTTCTGAAATCAAAATACATAAAGAATTGTCAGCTTGAGTCTCCAAAAACCTAATAATTGTAATCAAAGGGCTTGTATGGTATCTAAGAATAGATTCGGCAAAAGTTGTTGTTGATCCCTTGTGCTACCAAACAACATCGCCCACACAGTTAATATAATAAAAAATAATTTTAAAAAATTTATGAGGTATAATTAGGTCCAGGTTTAGTATATTTCAGGTGCCACAGGCATCAAACAACCAATTTATGATTTGTCAGTGTAAAATGTTTTTAAAAATCAGCACAAGGGACATTACTTACATTCAATGTAAAGTGTCCCTTGTGCTGATGGCTTCAGAATTAGTTGAAATCCTCCCTCCTCTAACCTTTCAGTCCCCACCACTCCAGTGCCACCAGAGTTATTAGAGCTGAGGGACCTGTCATATGCATTCATCGAGAGTTGCATCTCTACCCATCCTTTCCAACCTCCCTCTCCATTCATAGAAGTCCTACTAAAGCTTCAATAAATGAAATGCATGGATCCATTCATAGATCGTTTTTCATTCATGAAAGCTATAGTGAAACTTCTAGAATGGTAAAGGAGAGCGGAAAGGGCAGGCATAGTCGGCACTCTTGATGAGTGCATTTGCCATGTCCCTCGTGGGGGAATCAGAGGAGATTCAACTAAGATTTCAACTAATTCTTCAGCCATCAGCAGAGGGACACATCAAACTGATTGTAAGTAATCTTCCTTGTGCTGATTTTTTTAAAAACCTTTTTTGACTAAACTTAGGATTCTCATAAGTTTCATTTTATCGTATACTGTCTGACAATTTTAGAAAATATTTTTATGAATACTATACATATTATTTTTGAACTTCTTCTTGTTCGCCCTCTCTATGTTCGTAGCTAGCACTCCATGTCCATAAATATGATATGGTTTAGAAGACATCTTTCAAAAAGTAACCAGAGTGGTTGATTTTCTTTTATAGCTACAGTCTTCCATTTACTTTTTGTTCATCCCACATGGTGAGGTAGCATTGGAAACTGTTTTGTCCAGTGCCTTGCACCATCACCAAGAGCCACCAATACCTATCTCTAAAGGTGTGCAGATTTCAAGCTCCCAACTGCCATAAAAGGTTAAAAGCAAAGTAATCTACAAGTGAATGTGAGAGATGACATCAATAAGGGAGCTAGGGACGAGGTGGAATCTTTATGGGTAGAGCTCCAAAGAGATGAAGCTAAGTGGAAAATAATACTTGGAGTATGCTATATGCAGTGGTGTCAGGAGGGGGGGGCTGGAGCCCCGAATGGGGCCCCGTATGGGTCCCCGAAAAGCCCCGGGCCCCAGGCATGCACCATTCTATTGTTAGCCCCGAGCCGCCGAGTGGGGACCGATCTGATCCCAAGTGCCGCCGAGTGCAGCCCAGTGACATAGCAGGTTCCGCCTTCTGGAGCCTGCAGAGCCTATGATGGACGTCCCACTGGTCCAATGCCGGGACCTCAGGATGTGTGACATCCATCATAGGTGCTGCAGGCTCCAGAAGGAATTACAATGCGGCCGCCGCGCCACATCACTGTGAGATCCCTGTTTGGCGCTCAGGCGGGTGACTCTCCTCTGGCTGCCTGCTGTGATGATGATGGGCGCGCCGCACACCATGGCTGAGCTGAGCTGTTGCAGGACACATGAAGTCTGTCTCCTAGTCAAGTAGGTCAGTGTATGCATGTCACTACCGTCAGTGTATGTATGTCAGGTAGGTCAGTGTATGTCAGGTAGGTCAGTGTATGTCAAGTAGGTAGGTCAGTGTATGTATGTCAGGTAGGTCAGTGTATGTCAGGTAGGTCAGTGTATGTCAAGTAGGTAGGTCAGTGTATGTATGTCAGGTAGGTCAGTGTAGGTAGGTCAGTGTATGTATGTCAGTAAGGTAGGTCAGTGTATGTATGTCAGCTAGGTCAGTGTATGTATGTCAGGTAGGTAGGTCAGTGTATGTATGTCAGCTAGGTAGGTCAGTGTATGTATGTCAGCTAGGTAGCTCAGTGTATGTATGTCAGGTAGGTCAGTGTAATGGTCAGTGTGTCAGGCAGGTGAGTTTAGTGGTCGGCATTGATGGGCACTGGTAAGGCCAGGCAGCAACCAGCAAGTGAGCTTACCCCCCCACACAACCCCACCGCCCAGCCAAAAAACCCTGCGCCACTAATGCTCCCCCCCCCGTGCTGTCCCTGGACTTCGGGCTGAAGCTCCTGGTCTTTTTGCCACCTAGCAATGCCCCTGGCTATAGGCCCCCTAACCTGAGGGAGGAGGGGGAGATGGATCTCCTATCACAACTTGGATTAGCAGCAAGGATGGGAAGTGTTATCAGAATGGGGGATTTTAATTATCCATAGACTGGGCGGAGGGGACCACGCATTTGTCTAAGGCTCGCCAGTTCCTAAATGTCTTGCAGGACAATTTCATGTTTCCGATGGTAGACGCACCAACTAGAAATAAAGCAATACTGAATCTTCTGATTACCAACAATACAGACCTGATCACGGATGTGGAAATACGGGGCAATTTAGGAAACAGCGATCACAGGTCAATTAGCTTCAGTATAAATCACACAAATAGGAAACATAAGGGGAATACAAAGACACTGAATTGCAAAAGAGCCAACTTCCCTAAACTACGAACTAATGCTAGAAGGCAGGAATTGGGATAAAATCTTAGGAACAAAGAACACGGAAGAGAGATGGGTTTGGTTTAAGAGCATATTAAATAAGGGCATTAGCCAATGCACCCCATTGAGTAATAAATTTAAAAGAGCGAACAAAAGTCCTGGATGGCTTAACCCCAATGTAAAAATGCATATAAAAGCAAAGGAGAAGGCCTTCAAAAAATACAAGGTTGAGGGATCATCATCAGCATTCAGACTTTATAAAGAATGCAACAAGAAATATAAGGGTGGAATTAGGGCGGCTAAGATAGAACACAAAAGACACATAGCGGAGGAAAGCAAAAAAAAATCCCAAGAAATTCTTTAAGTATGTAAACAGTAAAAAAGGGAGGACAGACCATATTGGCCCCATAAAGAATGAGGAAGGACATTGGGTTACAAAGGATGGAGAGATGGCGAAGGTATTGAATTTATTCTTCTCCTCAGTCTTCACGAGGGAATTGGGGGGCTTTAGTAACCAAAACTGCAGTGTTTATCCTCATGACACATCACAGGAAGCACCTCCATGGTTAACAGAGCACAGAATTAAAATTAGACTTAGAAAACTTAACATTAATAAATCACCGGGGCCAGATGGTTTGCACCCAAGGGTTTTTAGGGAACTCAGTCAAGTAATTGCCAGACAATTGTTCCTAATTTTTACTGACAGTCTACTGATTGGAATGGTACCAGCGGATTGGAGAAAATCCAATATAGCACCAATATTTAAAAAGGGCCCAAAATACATCCCTGGGAATTACAGACCAGTTAGCCTAATATCAATAGTATGCAAGCTCTTGGAGGGGATGATATGGAACTATATACAAGATTTTAGTAATGAGAACGGTATCATTAGCAGTAATCAGCATGGATTCATGAAGAACCATTCTTGCCAAACCAATCTATTAACCTTCTATGAGGAGGTGAGTTGCCATCTAGATAAAGGAAGTCCCGTAGACGTGGTGTATCTGGATTTTGCAAAAGCATTTGACACAGTTCCCCATAAACGTTTACTGTACAAAATAAGGTCCGTTGGCATGGACCATAGGGTGAGTACATGGATTGAAAACTGACTACAAGGGCGAGTTCAGAGGGTGGTGATTAATGGGGAGTACTCGGTATGGTCAGGGGTGGGTAGTGGGGTCCCCCAGGGTTCTGTGCTGGGACCAATCCTATTTAATTTGTTCATAAATGACCTGGAGGGTGGGGTAAACAGTTCAATCTCTGTATTTGCGGATGATACTAAGCTAAGCAGGGCAATAACTTCTCTGCAGGATGTGGAAACCTTGCAAAAAGATCTGAACAAATGAATGTGGTGGGCAACTACGTGGCAAATGAGGTTCAATGTAGAAAAATGTAAAATAATGCATTTGGGTGGCAAAAATATGAATGCAATCTATACAATGGGGGTAGACGATGGTCTCAGCAATGGCATACAATGCCAAGCTGCTGCTAACAAAGCAAATATTGGCATGCATTAAAAAGGGAATGCCAGGGGCGGATCCAGAGTCTAATCTCGAGAGAGGCACTGCCCAAATTTTTGCAGGCAATTTGTCTGGGCAATGGCTGGTGTTGGCGCTTCAATCATCACGTCACCATGGTTAATATGGTGTCAGGAAGATTGAAGCACATTATTTCTATTATTACATTGTAATATAAAATGAAATAGTTCAACTCACCATAATGCAGAATCAGTGGGAGCCCGGAGCGTGTCACTTGCCACCGTCGCCTGCCACCAGATGGGGATTGTCACTTGCTACGTTGCCTGTTATCAGATGCAGCTTGTCATTTGCCACAGTTGCCTGTCACTAGATGCAGATTGTTACTAGCCAGTGGCCAGTGACAGTGTCCCTGTTGTCCCAGAGTAAGGGCAGGCAGTGAGAGATGATGTCAGGGTTGATGCAGCCAGGTGGAGGGGAGGACAGGGTGGATGCAGACAGGTGGAGGGGAGGACAGGGTGGATGCAGACAGGTGGACGGGAGGACAGGTTAAATGCAGCCAGGTGGAGGGGAGGACAGGGTGGATGCAGCCAGGTGGAGGGGAGGACATGGTGGATGCAGACAGGTGGAGGGGAGGACAGGATGGGAACAGCCAGGTGGAGGGGAGGACAGGGTGGGAGCAGCCAGGTGGAAGGGAGGACAGAGTGGGAGCAGCCAGGTGGAGGGGAGGACAGGGTGGATGCAGCCAGGTGGAGGGGAGGACATAGTGGGAGCAGCCAGGTGGAGGGGAGGACAGAGTGGGAGCAGCCAGTGATAAGGTCCTGTACCTCTATTGAAGCCTGCATCCCCGCCTCCCCTTTCCTCCACCTGGAGGTAAGTTCTGTCAGAAACCATGAAATGAGGCCGAGACAGAAGTACAGTTAAATCACACTTGTTTAATAATAAAAGTAAAAAGAACAAACGTAGTCAAAACATAGCCAAAGTTCAGTAACTGGAACAGATAGTCAGCCAAGCCAGGGATCAATGTAGTGGTACAGCAAGCAGGATTTGGAGCCAGAAGGGATGTCAGCAAAGCAAGTCTTGAACAGGATCGCAGGAGAGTTTCTGTGATGTTAACCAAGGTGAAGGAAGAGCTTCTCTGGACTGGACGGCTTAAGTAGGCAGGACTTACGAGCAGGATATCATCAACAGCATAACTGTGGAGAGATAGGAGCTGGCAATTAGACGACAGCTGAGAGGCCAGCTCAGAGAAGGAAGGGCTGAGCCCAGCCCTGACAAGTTCTTACCCTGGGGGATATATTTTGTAGAATCAGATCACTGGCACTTTCTCTATGGCTCCCTCCACCCGACAGCCTTGTGGTCCCTCCTCTCCTCTCACAGTCCTCCTCTCCCCTCCTCCCGCTCGGCATGTTGGGGGTTGCAGTGCACTCTCAGGGAATCATCCTGGGCCTGCTGGTATCTGTGACAACTTGTCCCATAATCCTCTCTTGTTAGTTTCCCAGCCATTGGCCTTAAATGTAGCCAATAGGATCAGGCATTGCCAGGTGATTGAGAGCTGCTCGGCTCAAGGAGGAGAAGGAGGGGGTGGAAATCCCCCGCAGCTGCGGCTCTGCCTGTGTCACTCCCTTCACAGAGCCTGTTAGTTTTGTCGCCGCTGCCCTGTGTCCCGTACTGATGACCCCACAATAGGGATAAAACTTTTTTGTGGAAAGGAGTTTAACAAGACACCTTTAACAGACTCTCCTTCCTGAGCTGTGGATCTCTGCAGCTCCTCCAGAGTTACCATGGGCCTCTTGAATGCTTCTCTGATTAATGCTTTCCTTGCCCGACCTGTCAGTCTAGGTGGACGGCCATGTTTTGGTAGGTTTGCAGTTGTGCCATACTCTTTCCATTTTCGGATGATGGATTGAACAGAGCTCCGTGAGATGTTCAAAGCTTGGGATATTTTTTATAACCTAACACTGCTTTAAACTTCTCCGCAACTTTATCATTGACCTGTCTGGTGTGTTTCTTGGCCTTCATGATGCTGCTTGTTTACTAAGGTTCTCTAACAAACCTCTCAGGGCTTCACAGAACAGCTGTATTTATACTGAGATTAAATTACACACAGGTGGACTCCATTTACCAATTAGGTGACTTCAGAAGGCAATTGGATCCACTAGAGTTTAGTTAGGGGTATCAGAGTAAGGGGGGCTGAATACACTTTTCAGATGTTTATTTGTAAAAAAGTTTGAAAACCATTTATCGTTTTCCCTCCACTTCACAACTATGTGCCACTTTGTGATGGTCTATCACATAAAATCCCAATAGAATACATTTACGTTTTTGGTTGTAACATGACAAAATGTGGAAAATTTCAAGGTGTGTGAATACTTTTTCAAAGCACTGTATATATATATATATCTACCTTTCTGAAAGTCAAATATTCATCTCTCCAACAATATCTGCAGGAGATATCGGCTGCCTCTTGTAGCTATAAAGCTTCTACCATCCCCTCCTCCTATGCAGCTACTGTATATACAATATCCTTCTCTTCACCTCCATCTATGCATCCCCTTTTAACCTCCCCACCCCCTTCCATCCATGAAATGATGTACCCTTGTTCACTCTCCCAACCTTTATCTTCTCTTCTAATGCCTCATTCCCACCATAGTCATAAATCTTCTTCAACCCTATCCTCAAACATATATCCATGACAAATGAGAATACTTCTTTTCATGCAGAGCTGCGCAGAGGATTTCTGTTTGTGAATAGTAGTGGGCACTGGGAAGCATGGTGAAGTGTAGTGGCTCCATCATTGCAATATTCACTGACAGAATAAATAATAGTAATAATAGATAATAAGACAAATAAAACGAATGTTGGAAGGAGGAGGTAAGACGTTAGGGTTGCCACCTTTTCTTCAAGTCAAACCCGAACACTTTAGCAGCGCACAGCAATTTTTTTCTTTTGTAGCATAAACTATATATACAGTGGGGACGGAAAGTATTCAGACCCCCTTACATTTTTCACTCTTTGTTATATTGCAGCCATTTGCTAAAGTCATTTAAGTTCATTTTTTTTCCTCATTAATGTACACACAGCACCCCATATTGAAAGAAAAACACAGAATTGTTGACATTTTTGCAGATTTATTAAAAAAGAAAAACTGAAATATCACATGGTCCTAAGTATTCAGACCCTTTGCTGTGACACTCATGTATTTAACTCAGGTGCTGTCCATTTCTTCTGATCATCCTTGAGATGGTTCTACACCTTCATTTGAGTCCAGCTGTGTTTGATTATACTGATTGGACTTGATTAGGAAAGCCACACACCTGTCTATATAAGACCTTACAGCTCACAGTGCATGTCAGAGCAAATGAGAATCATGAGGTCAAAGGAACTGCCTGAAGAGCTCAGAGACAGAATTGTGGCAAGGCACAGATCTGGCCAAGGTTACAAAAAAATTTCTGCTGCACTTAAGGTTCCCAAGAGCACAGTGGCCTCAATAATCCCTAAATGGAAGACGTTTGGGACGACCAGAACCCTTCCTAGAGCTGGCCGTCTGGCCAAACTGAGCTATCGGGGGAGAAGAGCCTTGTTGAGAGAGGTAAAGAAGAACCCAAAGATCACTGTGGCTGAGCTCCAGAGATGCAGTCGGGAGATGGGAGAAAGTTGTAGAAAGTCAACCATCACTGCAGCCCTCCACCAGTCAGGGCTTTATGGCAGAGTGGCCCGACGGAAGCCTCTCCTCGGTGCAAGACACATGAAAGCCCGCATGGAGTTTGCTAAAAAAACACCTGAAGGACTCCAAGATGGTGAGAAATAAGATTCTCTGGTCTGATGAGACCAATATAGAACTTTTTGGCCTTAATTCTAAGCGGTATGTGTGGAGAAAACCAGGCACTGCTCATCACCTGTCCAATACAATCCCAACAGTGAAGCATGGTGGTGGCAGCATCATGCTGTGGGGGTGTTTTTCAGCTGCAGGGACAGGATGACTGGTTGCAATTGAGGGAAAGATGAATGCAGCCAAGTACAGGGATATCCTGGATGAAAACCTTCTCCAGAGTGCTCAGGACCTCAGACTGGGCCAAAGGTTTACCTTCCAACAAGACAACGACCCTAAGCACACAGCTAAAATAATGAAGGAGTGGCTTCACAATAACTCTGTGACTGTTCTTGAATGGCCCAGCCAGAGCCCTGACTTAAACCCAATTGTGCATCTCTGGAGAGACTTTAAAAATGTCTGTCCACCAACATTTACCATCCAACCTGACAGAACTGGAGAGGATCTGCAAGGAGGAATGGCAGAGGATCCCCAAATCCAGGTGTGAAAAACTTGTTGCATCTTTCCCAAAAAGACTCATGGCTGTATTAGATCAAAAGGGTTCTTCTACTAAATACTGAGCAAAGGGTCTGGATACTTAGGACCATGTGATATTTCAGTTTTTCTTTTTAATAAATCTGCAAAAATGTCAACAATTCTGTGTTTTTCTGTCAATATGGGGTGCTGTGTGTACATTAATGAGAAAAAAAATGAACTTAAATGATTTTAGCAAATGGCTGCAATATAACAAAGAGTGAAAAATTTAAGGGGGTCTGAATACTTTCCATCCCCACTGTATATTTTACTATTAAATAACATTTCTAATCATATGAAGTTAATAACAAGGGTCACCCTTTACATCAGAGTCCAGAGTTCCCCTTTTACATCTGAACTCGCAGAGTTCCCTTTCACTGTAAGGGGGCCTCTGCAGACTCTGATGTAAGGGAGAACTCTGGGGACTCTAACATAAGGGATGCTCTGGGAACCCTGATTTAAGAGGGATCGCTGAAAACTCTGATGTACAGAGAGGATTCTGATGTAAGGGGAACACCTGTGGCCTCTGGTGTAAAGAGGAACTCTAAAGTAAGGGGTGCTCTGAGAACCCTGATTTACCTTAGTGTACTCACTCAGTGGCAGGAGATAGAAGGGGGAGACTTTAGTCACAGACAGGGATGGATGGTGAGCTCACTTACCCCTTGGCAGTCAGCACCTCTCATCCAGATGCATCTGAGGCTGCTGGACTTCAAATTTCCAGACCCGCACTTTCCTTTTCTAAGGAGTGTGGGCAGACACAGAGGGGTTTGGCCGAGAGGAAGAGGTGCAGATCAAGTCCTCTCTCCTCTCCCGTCTGTGTGGGGGGGAGGGGGAACAGACACTCTCAGCTTAGACAACTGCAGCCAGCAACCCTGCTGGGAAGCCATAGTCCAGTCTGAAAAATGTGTCTGGGTTTCAGGCAGTCTGAAACTCGGACTCATGATGCCAAATCCGAACTGTCCGGGTGAATCCCGGACAGGTGGCAACCCTATAAGACGGTGGGGTGTGGGTTATGGTAGCTCATTAACGAAAAACCTTAAAAGGATAGTTCACCTTTACAAAAAACCTGCCTATGCAGGTAAGAGATGTTTGTAGATTAAAACAAACTGTGTGGCTCTGACTAAAGATGAATAATGAATCATTTACATACCTTATGAAAATACTGGAATACTCCCAGGACGTTGCTAAGCACTCGCAGGACGTTGCTAAGTGAGGCCTAGTCATCACTGCTCCTCCACCATCATAGGAGTGAGCTTTTTCTCTAATTCAAACCCCTGCACATGCTCTTTCCCTCCCCTGATGCAGTAGCTCTGAGCTCAGCGTTTGAGAGCTCACTCCTGTGATGGTCGAGGTGAGTAGTGATGACTAGGCCTCACTTAGCAACGTCCTGGGAGTATTCCAGTCAGGCTTCATAATGTATGTAAATGAGCTACACCTATAGCAAGGGCTTTATTCAACTTTAGTCAGAGCTGCACATTTTGTTTTTATCTACAGATGCCCCTTATCTGCATAGGCAGTTTTGTGGTAAAGATGAACTATCCCTTTAAAGAAGATAGCAGAACTTGCCCTAACTGTACCCTTCCCTTCACTGATGCACCCAAGGTGGGTTCCTTCTCTACCTACCCCTCAGCTGGGCCCTTTTAGCAACTTAGGGGAAGAGAAATGGGAAAAAAAAATTTAGTTTACTTCAAGAAAAATATAGACCTGACCAATCCACTTAACCACTTTGTTGTTGAGGGAGTTTTGTAACACAAACATTCTTCTACATGGAGCTAAATTTTAGCTACAAATTCCATTTAACAACTACAAGAATAAAGTAAAACCTTGGTTTGAGAGTAATGGCCCGTACACACGATCCGAATATCGTACGACCGATCGTACGACCGTTCTCGCTTAATAGTCGCAAGTAGAAATTGAATAGCTAAATAAAGTCACGAAAATTCTCGTACGACAGACAAAAAATTCGGAAGTGATGTCATGTGTTGTAATGTATTTGTATTGTATTTTCGGACGACAACTATACTAACTAAACGAAAATCGTACGATCTGGAATCGTTTGAGGAAAATTTTTGGGTATGTCCGATCGAATAATATCGAATGAACTGCTGTGATCGGCTGTCGAAAGTAGTGTACACACGATCCGAATATTGTACGATCCTTCCTCGGACGACCGTTTTCATACGATATTCGGATCGTGTGTACGGGCCATTACTTGGTTTGTGAGCGTTTTACAAGACAAGCTACATTTTTAACTTGATATACAAGTAGCATCATGTCACAAGTAAGTATAAAAGAGAAGAGAGGCGCCTCTAAGTGCAGCAATATGGTTACATTTAATGAAGGTACAACATTTAGCAACATATTGCTACACTCTCTTGCTGTCTCTCTTCTCTTTTATACTCTGTAGCTCCTGATGGATTTTGCTTCTAATCCCCTTGTGGAAGCTTCCATTTGTAGATGGACATTTTATGGTTACACAACCAATCACATTGCTATAATCTTTTTATATGGACTATAAACTGAAAGACTTATGAATAAATGGTTGTGGAACAAATCATCTGAGTTGGCATTATTTCTTATGGGGAAATTTTCTTATGATATACAAGTGCTTTGGATTACAAGCATGTTTCAGGAACGAATTATGCTCGCAATCCAAGGTTTTACTGTACTTTCTTGTCACACTTAAATGTTATGTTAATACCTTGAAGGCACCCAGTCTTTATGTGTAGGGCTTTGAATTTTTTTCAGACATCTCAATAATGACTAGTGTTTTTTGGAATGCTTAACCGGTTCCCGACCGGCGCACGCCGATGTACGTCGGCAGAATGGCGTACCTGTACGTCCATTTGAATTCCCCACCGTGCCATTGCGTGCGCGCCAGCGGTGGCGCGCGGGCGCGCCGGCCGGGAGCTCTGTGAGTCGGGTCGCGGGTCCCGTGGACTCGATCGCCGCGGGGATACCCGCGATCGCCTCACGGAGAGGACCAATAGGGAGATGCTGATGTAAACAGCATCCCCCAGTTCTGCCTAGTGACAAGTGTCACTGATCACAGCTCCCTGTCATCGGGAGCAGTGATCAGAGTAATGACACTGCTAGCCCATCCCTCTGACAGTTAGAATCACTCCCCTAGGACACACTTAACCCCTCCCCGCCCCCTAGTGGTTAACCCCTTCACTGCCAGTGTCATTTACACAGTAATCAGTGCATTTTTAATCGCACTGATCACTGTATAAATGACAATGGTCCTAAAAATGTGTCAAAAATGTCCGACATGTCCGCCATAACGTCGCAGTCACAATAAAAATCACTGATCGCCGCCATTACTAGTAAAAAAAAAATATTAATAAAAATGCCATAAAACTATACCCTATTTAGTAAACGCTATAACTTTTGCGCAAACCAATCAATAAATGCTTATTGCGATTTTTTTTAACCGAAAATATGTAGAAGAATACGATCGGCCTAAAGTGAGGGAAAAAAAAATGTTTTTTATATATTTTTGGGGGATATTTATTATAGCAAAATTTAAAAAATAATGTGTTTTTTTCAAAATTGGCTTTGGCTCTTCCGGCTCTCTAATGCCGTGTACACACGGGCGGACTTTTCGACCGAACTGGTCCGGCTGATTTTCCGACGGACTTTCAAACGAATGGACTTGCCTACACACGATCAACCAAAGTCCAACAGATTTGTACGTGATGACGTATGACCGGACCAAAATAAGGAAGTTGAAAGACAGTAGCCAATAGCTGCCCTAGCGTCGGTTTTTGTCCGTCGGACTAGCATACAGACGAGCGGATTTTTCGACCGGACTCGAGTCCGTCGGAAAGATTTGAAACATGTTTTATTTCTAGGTCCATCGGACTTTTGGTGAAAAAAAAAAGTCAGCTGGAGCCCACACACGATCGAATTGTCCATCGGAGTCCGGTCCGCCGGACCAAGTCTGCCGGAAAGTCCGCTCGTGTGTACGCGGCATTACTCCTTACTGGGCAGATTAATAGCACTGGCTCCCACTGCTGTCATTCAAACTCTGTGACGAGGGGGCAGACAGGAGCGAGCACGCATGAGTGCCCCCATAGAGAGTGGCTTTCTATAGGGGGGAATCGGCGAAGAGGACAAGCCAGGGTCGCTGGTGGAGGACCCCAGAAGAAGAGGTTTAGGGCTGCTCTGTGCAAAACCATTGCACAGAGCAGGTAAGTATGACCTGTATATTATTTTACTTAAAAAAAAACAAAGGTTTATTATTTCTTTAATACTGGGGTTGTGATTCTCTAGGCAGACCAAGGATTCCAGTTCTGCCCTTTTTCTATGACTTTTTTAAAATTAAAATGATCTTGGATTCTTTTATCCAGTTTTGGTCTGGTTCTCATTTTTGCATTTCTAAGGATTGAGCTACTGTACTGGGTGCATATCGATGGAAACCCTGCTGCGTGGAAGCTGCCTCGGCAGAGCTATTGAGCTTGTTTGAATCTTTCTTTCATCTGACTACACATGCAAGTCTAAAAGCTCCCAGTGCCTCTTTGAGTATGTTGTTCTGCTGCCCTTTAGAGTGTATTTTTACAGTAGAGTTCATACCCTGCTGTGCTCCTACCCACCAAACTCTAAAATAACATTGCATGTGGGGAAGTAGTAGCTTGCACAAAGTGACAAGATCCTAAAATCCTGTCTAAAAAAAAGCCTTGCATGGTCTACTTCCAGGGGGTCAAACAAAATTAAATATTTCAGATTAGGAGTGGACATAGTTCTGCCTCTCTTGTAACCAGCAGCCTTATTTGAGAGCACAGGAAATTGTTTCTTTCTCCCTACTTCTGGTCCTCCTCCTCCTGTAAGATGATGGGCATCTAAACAAGCTTGTAAGATAAACGGGGCTTTCAAAATCTTTTAGCACCTAGAGCAGGGGTCTCAAACTGGCAGCCCTCCATCTGTTGCAAAACTACAAGTCCCATCATGCCTCTGCCTGTGGGAGTCCTGCTTGCAACTGTCAGCCCTGCAATGCCTCATGGGACTTGTAGTGAATGGGACTTGTAGATATGTATATATATAAAATATATTGAAGGTATGGCAAACATGTGACTGGCTTTTTTAATATTTTCCAGTGCTAGGGACCAGAAGCTGACTAGCAAAAGATAAAAGCTGTTTCGATCTGCCATACAACAGTACAGTATATGGTTACTATGTAAATTGAAAGAGCCTTCAGTAAACTGCTATGGGAAGAACTGACTGTGTTAGCAAATGGCTGCAATATAACAAATAGTGAAAAATTTAAGGGGGTCTGAATACTTTCCGTCCCCACTGTATATACAGTTGTGCTCATAAGTTTACATACCCTGGCAGAATTTATGATTTTTTGGGCATTTTTCAGAAAATAGGAATGATAACGCAAAAACTTTTCTTTCCCTCATGGTTAGTGTTTGGCTGAAGCCATTTATTATCAATCAACTGTGTTTACTCTTTTTAAATCATAATGACAACAGAAACTATCCAAATGACCCTAAAAGTTTACATACCCTGGTGATTTTGCCCTGATAACATGCAC
The DNA here is from genome assembly GCA_037952925.1 of Lithobates clamitans. NCBI lineage: Eukaryota > Metazoa > Chordata > Amphibia > Anura > Ranidae > Lithobates > Lithobates clamitans. Next base: position 2,160,160 of record JBBGZY010001308.1, read on the forward strand.
ACAAGTTGACACAAAGGGGTTTGAATGGTTATTAAAGGTAACCATCCTCACCTGTGATCTGTTTGCTTGTCATTAGTGTGTGTGTATAAAAGGTCAATGAGTTTCTGGACTCCTGACAGACCCTTACATCTTTCATCCAGTGCTGCACTGACGTTTCTGGATTCTGAGTCATGGGGAAAGCAACATAATTGTCAAAGGATCTGCGGGAAAAGGTAGTTGAACTGTATAAAACAGGAAAGGGATATAAAAAGATATCCAAGGAATTTAGAATGCCAATCATCGCTGATGTTTTGGGGATGTGTGAGCTACAAAAGGCACAGGAAATTTGGTCAAAATTGATGGCAAGATGAATGCAGTATGTTATCAAAAAATACTGGAGGAACATTTACATTCATCAGCCAGGAAGCTGCGCATGGGACGTACTTGGACATTCCAACATGACAATGATCCAAAACACAAGGCCAAGTCGACCTGTCATATTGGCTACAGCAGAATAAAGTGAAGGTTCTGGAGTGTCCATCTCTGTCTCCTGACCTCAATATCATTGAGCCACTCTGGGGAGATCTCAAACGTGCAGTTCATGCAAGACAGCCCAAGATTTTACAGGAAGAGGAATGGGCAGCTTTACCATCTGAGAAGATAAAGAGCCTCATCCACAAATACCACAAAGGACTTCAAGCTGTTCAAGGGGGCAATACCAATATTAAAAACTGGGGTATGTAAACTTTTGATCAGGGTCATTTGGGTAGTTTCTGTTGCCATTATGATTTAGAAAGAGTAAACACAGTTGATTGATAATAAATGGCTTCAGCCAAACACTAACCATGAGTGAAAGAAATGTTTTTGTGTTATCATTCATATTCTCTGAAAAATGACCAAGAAATCATAAATTCTGCCAGGGTATGTAAACTTATGAGCACAACTGTGTGTATATCTATCTATCTATCTATCTATCTATCTATCTATCTATCTATCTATCTATCTATCTATCTATCTATCTATCTATCTATCTATCTATCTATCTATATATCTATATATATATATATATATACATATATATATATGTATATATATATATATATATATATATATATATATATATATATATATATTGGTGACATTGATACAATGGTATTCTATGACTCGAGCTGGGACCAAAGCCCCGGTGTAGACTTGTAGAACTGTTATCATTGTTCTTTCAGCACGACAGGGAACATTATGTGACCACATTCTAATTGCTCCTAAATGATTTAGAAAATAACCATTCACGTATTAACTTCTAGAAAGCTAAAGTCAAAATTTCCCTTGTGTTCTCTGAACAGTATTCCTTTTTTTTTTTTTTTTTTATTCATTTTACATTCATGCCTGATATATGCCTGCTTGGTCTCCATGTATATAAATTCAGTACAAGGCTTAGAGATTCAAGGCTGGCTTGCTATTAATAGACGGCTAGTACACTTGACACAATCATTATTCATGGTTTAGACTTTGCAACTGGATTATCGCCAGCTGCACTGTCCAAACTATTTACAAGTTCTTTGTGTGCGGAATCAAAGTCAGAGATACAGCTAGAGCAACTGTTCGAAATATGCGGCCAACGGCAGAATAGGAGTTCTTACAGTACATAACTGTTTTATTACAGAAAGCTTCAATTACAAACCAGAAAGAGTCTATATGTGCTTACACGTGAGCATTCCCTAAAATTACATTTAAGCTCACCTTCATGGTATATCTCCTGCTGTGAAAGGGGATTAAGAGTAAAGCTGATCATACGCGTTATAGTCTGTTTGTATAATCTGATATCTACCAAGCTATATGTTGCTGGCGTCTTCCTGATTGGATAGACATTGAATGAAAGTAGGTCCTAGCATAAACATTTTGGTAAATCTAAAATTGTAAGATTGTACGAAGATTTACAGTGGACCAAAAACGAAAGGTTCGCTTGATCTGTGTGTCCCCTTCCCCAATGGCAAAAAAGCTGCAGAAAATATAAAAAAAAAAAACCTACGGACAGCCCACCGCACATATACTTCAGCTGTGCGAACCGCCATACCTGTACATCGGTCCGTGCATTAGATACAGCGGCCGCACGCCCACCGCGTGCTGCGGGAGCTCACCTACGGGTCCGGCGGACTCAATGTCTGCCGGCCACCCTGCGATCGCGGTGAAGCGAGGAAGAATGGGGATCTGCCTATGTAAACAAGGCGGATCCCCGTTCTGACAGGGGAGGAGAGAGAGATCAGCTGTTCCTAGTGATCAGGAACAGCGATCTCTCTCTACTCCCCGTGAGCCCATCCTCCTGACATTTAGAAAGCACCTCCCTAGGGAAACACTTAACCCTTTGAGCGCCCCCTAGTGTTAACCCCTTCACTGCCAGTACCATTTATACAGTGATCAGTGCATTTTTATAGCACTGGTAACTGTATTGGTGTCACTGGTCACCAAAAAGTGTTACCCATAAGATTCTGACCAAGAATCAAAACAGTATCATGAATATGGTATATTCATGATACTGTTTTGATTCTTGGTCAGAATCCTATGGGTAGCGTGATTCTAATTTTTCCAGTTTTCTTTTTGTTTTATTGTTATACATGAGAATTGCAGCTCCCGAGTGGTTGCATACTTGGAAGCAATTTCTCCCAGCCAACTTTAATTTATTTTTATCTTAGCGCAGTTTTTCATTCTTTTTTCACACCAAAAAGTGTCACTTAGGGTCATATTTGTCCGCCGCAATGTCGCAGTCCCGCTAAATCATAGAAATAAAGTCCATATATTGTTTCTTCAATCACCATTGTGTGTAAGGTAGCATATCTTCCAGATTTCAGAAGACAAGCAGTGCCATATGTACCTCCACCACATATAACATATAACTGCATATAGCTGAGGAAGTCTTGCCCACGGATGTAACACGTATAGGGGCGGAGACACACTTGTGATATCATCCCACTGCCTTTTTTATTAATGATTACTGGATCAGTGTACTTCCCTTTCCCAATGGCAAAAAAGTTGCAGAAAATAGGAGAAAATAAAAACCTATACAGAAAAAATGCATTAACGTCTAAGTTTAATTAAATTACAGTGGCAGTAAATGCTGATTATGATCTTGTACCTACAAGTAAATACCAAAATTAGTGTACTGCAACCTATATACAAAGAATCAAACAAATAAAGTCCATATCATAGAAATAAATGTCATATATTGTATCCTTAGTCACCACTGTGTGTGAAGTGCCATGTATCTTCCATATTTCACAAGACAAGTAGTGCCATATGTGCCTCCACCACATATAACATTAAGCTGCATATAGCTGAGGAAGTCCTGCCTACGGGTGTAACGCGTATAGGGGGCAGAGCCATGCTTGTGACATCATCCCACTGCCATTTTGATTGATGATTGCTGAATCAGGGTAGGCTCAGAGGAAGAAAGTTTACCTTCGAAAACGCGTCAGCCAGCAGGGGACCCTGCATGGTCTCCCCTACGATCTGGAGATTGCTGGCTCCAGGACTGTATAGACACAGGATAGTGGCCTGTATAAGCAAATGTATATCTACATGCTTGTGAGTAGTTTTTATCTTTTTTTTATACTAAATAAATTTAGTTAGGATAGTGCACTAGGCCAGTGCGCCCCTTTTTTCTTCTATCTTTCTAGTGTACAGTTTAGTGTACTAAGAAAAAAAAAAATTTTTTTTTTCCTGAGAAAGTCACGTGACCTTGTGACGCAACGCGTCGGAAGGAGCCAGTGACGTCACTTCCGGTGTTTCATTATAACGGACATGCAGTGAGGAGGAGAGCTGCTTGCGCTACTGATCGTTTAATATGCGTTTTTTCATCAAGTAAAATGTGAGTGAATATTTTATATCAAGTAGGGATAATTGAATATACAGCAATCTTGCGCAATGATGTCCTTTTATATTTTTTGAGAGTGAATTTAATTCAGAAGAACCTATCATCTTTGGAGAGACACAGATAAATCTTTGAATCACCATCCATCTAGACACGGGAAACATATAAGCTGATCCCAGTGAGGATCCCTGTTTTGAAAAGTGACTTTTGACCCAGGGGGTTTTCCATTTTTGGAAGGTGAGCAGGAATTTCACACTGAGGTGGTGGTGACTTTTTCGTTGGAATTTTTTCTTCACTTATTTATTTGTTTTTTCTTCACTGATTGTGTACACATTTTTTAATACCTCTACTCACAGAGGAAGGAGTATTATTATAAACCTTTTATGTTTATCATATAAGATACATAACAATTATATGCTTTTGAACAGTTGTACCTAAGTGTTTGCAATATGTTTAAATTTTATTATTTATTTATTTATTATGTTTATTATTATTATTATTAAGTTGGGTTTGAGCGCACTATTATTTTTATTTAATATAGCTGAGGAAGACTTGCCCACTTTAAGAACGGGTATAGGGGGCAGAATATCGCTTCTGATGTCATCCCGCTGCCATTTTCATTATTGATTTCCGGATCAATGTACTCTCTTCCCCAATGACAAAAAAAGCTGCAGAAAATAATCAGAAAAAATAAAAACCTATAGGGAAAAAATGCATTGAAGTCTAATGCCGCGTACACACGATCAGAAATCCCGCCAGAAAAAAATTGGATGGTTTTTCCAATGGAATTCCGCTCAAGCTTGCCTTGCGTGCACACGGTCACACAAAATTTCTCTGAACTTTCGACCGTCAAGAACGCGGTGACGTACAACACTACGACGAGCCGAGAAAATGAAGTGCAATGTTTCTGAGCATGCGTCAAATTATTTCCGAGCATGCGTGATTTTTTGTGTATCCGAATTGCATACAGATGAACGCATATTCGGATAGGAACTTTCTCCGACCGAAAAATAGAGAACATGCTCTCAGTCTTTTGCTGGCTGGAATTCTGCCAGCAAAAGTCCGATGCACACGGTCGGATTTTCTTACCAAAAGCTCACATCCGACTTTTGCTGGCGGGATTTCTGATCGTGTGTACGGGGCATAAGTTTAATTAAATTAAAGTGGTAGTAAACACAGATTTTGATCTTGAACCTACAGATATATACCAAAAATTGTGTAACGCAACCTGTATCCAAATAATCAAACACAAAAAGTCCATATCATAGAAATAAAGTCCATATATTGTATCTTCAATTTACCAAGGTGTGTAAGGTAGCATGTATCACCGTGTCTAAAGAGCACCATATTATATGAAGAAAAAACGCACAAAATAAATCATTTAAAATACCTGTTTAAATATATCCATTTTTTTGATGTGTCAATTGACCCTCATTATGCATCGCATTCTCTTTGCTATGTCTTTGTTAGGCCTTACATGAAAAGTTTCGTGGGCAGCCTACTCCAGCACCTATGTGAGCAGACCTATTGGTGACAGTAATGAGAAATATTTAATTGCAGTTTCTTTGAAAAATGAATACAGACTGCGAACAAAGTGCTTTGGGCCTAAGGCTGTACAATGACTCAATGCTCTTATTAGGGAAGGACGTTATCATAATGTGGGTTGAGTATATTATCTTTGAGGGCCCTTATAGAGATCTCACCTTGACCTCGCCGCTTTGTCCTGTTACTATTCCCCATATTATTAATAGGCTCAATTCATAAAAGTATATTTTAATTGTCATGCCATTTTCACTTTATTTTACAACAGTCAATGGATTTTTCCATTCACTGAAGACATTGCAGTTGAGTTTACCACACCCATATATTTTTATCTCTTTTCTCCGTAAAAAGTAAATTCTCAAAGTTTATTGCAGGCAGGAGTTTTTTCTTTTTAAAATACCATTAGCTTTAGGCTTCAGCCAATGAGATGTTTATTAAAGCCCAATTCAACTCTAAAGTGTTATTAGATCCCGTAAAACATTCTTTATATTTTGTTAGCCTCACTTACTTGCCTAGACATATGCGTTATTTTCTTTCCAAGTCGCTCAAAGCTGCAAAAGATCTACTTAAATATTTATTGTCTACTACAGTTCTTTCTATAGGTTGGCTACACTGCCACGCAGGGTCTCCCTGGAGCCACCAGTATGTATGAACTTGTGACCAGCCCAAGTTTCTGCCCTAAGGTTACCATCCGTCCCCATTTGTCAGGGACTGTCCCTGTTGTGAGGGGTCAGTCTCTGGATAACAGGCATCCTTGACATCATCCTGGGAGTCAGGCACTGTAGAGTAAAAATGACAGTTCAATAGGACCAATTCAACCCACACTGCGATAAAGTCAGATACCGGATATGTGGGACATGTCATGAGGGGAAAGTAAGCCCAGCCACCAAGCCAAAGGATGGGGTGTAATCTATTTTAAATATACTGCAACTGCATTTATTACCCTGTAACCTGTTACTTACTTTCTCCTGAAATGACCCGGGAACTCTGTGCATTACTTATTGCTGACCCCTGCACTCTGTGTATCACCTAATCTTGACCCCTGCACTCTGTGTGTCACTTAATCCTGGTCCCTGAACTTTCTGTGTTACTTAATCCAGACCACTACACTCAATGACTTTCCTAATCCTGACCCCTGAACACTGGGTGGTAATTAATTCTAACCCCTGAACACTGGGTGGTAATTAATTCTGACCCCTGAACTATGTGCATTGCTTAATCCTGACCCCTGAATTCTCTGTGTTACTTAATCCTGACCCCTGATTTCTCTGTGTTACTTAATCCAGACCCCTACACTCAATGACTTTCCTAATCCTGACCCCTGAACACTGGGTGGTACTTAATCCTGATCCCTGAACTATGTGCATTGCTTAATCCTGACCCCTGAATTCTCTGTGTTACTTAATCCTGACCCCTGAATTCTCTGTGTTACTTAATCCTGACCCCTGAATTCTCTGTGTTACTTAATCCTGACCCCTGAATTCTCTGTGTTACTTAATCCAGACCCCTGAATTCTCTGTGTTACTTAATCCTGACCCCTGAATTCTCTGTGTTACTTAATCCAGACCCTTATACTCAATGACTTTCCTAATCCTGACCCCTGAACTCTGGGTGGTACTTAATCCTAACCCCTACACTCTGTACATTGTTTTTTTTTTTTTTTTAATTCTTTTTATTAATTTTATAGACAAACATACATTCACAGACATTCTTCGATTGGCAACATACCAATCAAACCGACCATGCAGGGCCGATAAGAACCAACTAACCAGCCTTAAATTCTCCCCCCTCCCCTTACCCCTCCCCCCACCCACTACCACCCAAACAACAGCCATATAGTAGCACATAACAGAATGAAAACTGTGCATCATGAGTTTTAGTTTAAACAGGACATCCTCTCTCAGCTCCCCGTGTATATTATTATAGTGCATTATAGGACAGAACATCCTAGATAGATTTTACATATATTAGCGACCAACAATCAGCATGGAACGTTATTCAATATCACTCCTTACCTCCTACACAATGCGTACCCCTCTAACTCACTGTAGCTGTAGAGTCCAGCCACGCCTGCCAGAACTCTGTACATTGTTTAATTCTTACCCCTGCACTTTGTTCTATACTTATTACTGACCCCTGCACTCTGTGCATTACTTAATGTTGGCCCATGAATTCTCTGTGTTACTTAATCCTGACCCCTGAGCTCTGTGCATTGCTGAAGCCTGACCCCTGAATTTTTTTTTGTTACTTAATCCTGACCCTGAATTCCCTGTGTTACTTAATCCGGACCCCTAAACTCTCTGTGTTACTTAATTCAGACTGCTACACTCAATGCCTTTCCCAATCCTGACCCCTGAACTCTAAGTGGCACTTAATCCTAAACCCTACACTCTGTGCGTTCTTTAATTCTTACCCCTGCACTTTGTTCTATAATTACTCCTGACCCCTGCACTGCTTTAAGTGCATTACTTAACCTTGACCCATGAACTCTCTGTGTTACTTAATCCTAACCTTTAGATTCTCAGAGTGTTACTTACTCCTGACCCTTGTACCCTGTAAATGTTGTGTTCTTCACACCCTGGGCTCAGAAAAGATGGGTTGTATGATGCTGGGCATCATATATCCCAAAAGGGACCATTTCTGGATCGTGAAGAAGGGAACTTGGGCAGTTGGCAGCTCTAGAGTGTGGAGAAAGTACTGTTTGACAAAGTGTTTTTTGTTATACCGGATGGGGGGTTGAGCGGGAACATGTCAAGAAAAAATATTAAACTTGACATTGTGATCTAAAATGATTATTCAAGGGAAAATTGTTTTTTCTTTTTTTTTGTGTTTAAATAATATAAAGAAATAACTAAAAGGCATGATAATGTGAGAGAGATTTACAAAAATTGGAGCACTCAGAATTTGGTGCAGCTGTCCATGGGAGCTATTCAGCTTGTTTAATTAAGCTTTGACAATATAAGGCCAAGTTCACACATGACATGTTGTAGGACTTTACTTTGCCCTGTGACATCGGTCCTATTTCAGTTCTACTTTCATCCGACTTGAATGAACAGGATAGGAATTTGCTCCAACATTGAGATAGTAGACTTGTCCTTTGACCAATCAAAACAATCCCATTGTGACATAAATTCCTTATCCTGCTGCTGTAATCACCATGTCGGGTGTCACAAGTCGGATAGTTAGGAGGAGGATCCGACTTTGATTCGACTTCAATGGTATTGAATGGGCTGAAAATGGACCAAAGTTGGACCAAAGTAGTGCAGGAACCTTTTTTAAAGTTGGACTTGTGTTGGACCAGTTAAGACGGCTCTCATAGAGAACCATTGATTTGTACACAAGCATATGTCACACCAGTGTGACCCGGGCCTGAAACCTGGAAGCTGATTGGTTTCTATGCATTGCTGCACAAGATTTTGCACTCTACAGTCCTAGTAAATAAAAACCCCGTGAGTCCAAGTATCTGATCAATACAGAAACAATATCTGATGAATACAACAACAGTCTTCCTGGAAATTATTTTTTAGGGTCACCATACACCATGTTCAAAAAAGACCACCCAGTTTTTTGTACAAATAACTTCAGAATGTTGGTGGTAGAGCATAAAATATCAAAGGTAGAAGAGATTATTGCCTATTATAGAAATTAAATGTTGCCTTGACATTCACTTTCTTGTGAAGTCATGACAGAGGTCTCGATCATACAGCCTGCTAACAGATTTTGGGGCCCTCGATCAAATGTTATGATTAAAGAACATTTTTCTACAATTCATTAGAGCTGCACAATTCTGGATAAAATGAGAATCACAATTTTTTTGCTTAGAATAAAGATCACGATTCTCTCACAATTCTCATATTTCCCATTAGACAAAAAATTGGGCTAACTTTACTGTTTAGTTTTTTTAAATTAATCGAAGTTTATTTATTTTTTTTAAAATGCTTTTGAAAGACGGCTGCGCAAAAATAGTGTGACATAAAATATTTCTACTATCTCCATTATATTCTTTAGGGTCTCTGCTAAAAAAAAATATATAATGTTTGGGGGTTCTAAGTAATTTTATAGCAAAATACAGATTTTAACTTGTAAGCAACAAGTGTCAGAAAAGGTTTGGTCTTTAAGTGGTTAAACTGACCTCATCTACAGACGGAAGTTCATCCCTTTGATCTAAAAGAGCCAAGAGATACATTGAGGTTTATTTACTAAAGGCAAATCCACTGTGCACTAAAAGTGCACTGGGAAGTGAAGTCGCTGTAGATCTGAGGGGGACATGCAAGGAAAATAAAAAACAGCATTTTAGCTTGCACATGATTGGATGATAGAAATCAGCGGAGCTTCCCCTCATTTCAGATCTTCCCCTCAGATCTGCACTTCCAAGTGCACAGTGGATTACCCTTTAGTAAATAAACCCAATTGCTTCTCTTTATCGCTGTTGATAAACATTTGTCAGCTAAGTTTATTTTTTTTTGCTTTTGACAGCTCTGCTCGGCTCTGCACTTGTTTAACATGAATCGGGGAAATGCCGTATTAAGATCGCGCGGGGTTAAATCGCGATAACGTTCTTTCAACGATTAATCTTGCAGCTCTACTATTCAATAAATTATGTTTAGTTTATGTAATATACAAAAGGTGGAATTCCTTTGCATAGTGGTTATCCCTTCTACCTGGCCATGCCAGGGTTGTTGGGTTCAAATCCCAACCACAACACTACCTGCATGGAGTTTTCGTGTTCTCCTTGTGTTTTTTCACCTTAATGCATCCTATGCATTAAGGTGAAAAAACTTCTGACAGTGACCGGCCCACCAGCCCCCCCTTCCCACTTTTTCTCACCTGAGCCTTTCGATCCCTCGGCAAAGACGCGCTGTATCTCTCTGCCCGGGGTTCTCAGCTCTTGATTGGATAGATTGATAGCAGCACAGCCATTGGCTTCCGCTGCTATCAATCAAATCCAATGACGCGGGCGCCGGGGCTGAGTTCTGCATTCTGCATCTATGGGCGCAAATGCTGAACTTGGGAGCGCGCCCACAAGGTAACCCCCCTGGGAGAGCGCTTCTCCTAGGAGGTTATATGATGCAAGGAGGAGCTGATAGCGCTGCCAGGCGACCCCAGAAGAAGATTATCAGGGCCACTCTGTGCAAAACGAACTGCACAGTGGAGGTAAGTATGACATGTTTGTTATTTAAAAAACAAAACAAAAACAAGCCTTTACAATCACTTTAACCCCTTCCCGACCAGCCACCGCAGTTGTACTGTGGCAGGTTGGCTCCCCTGGGTGAAACGTTACCTTAGGTCGCTTCGCCTTTTGACCACTAGGGGGGCGCGTGGAGCCGATGCGAGTACTGAGCACTGTAGAGCGGGGTGAAGCTTGGACAGAGGTTTTCTCCTTTACATATGGAGGTCCAATATTAAATGACTTAGAGGGTGCTATACCTGGATAAGAAGCCATATTGCGGCTTCGGATAGCGTCAACCCCCTATATCCACAGACCTTGCAGTTGGCAATCTGCTACATATGATTGCCTGTGATCTTTTCTTTCTAATACTTCCGTGTGATACTCGTGCTCCTGGTGGGCACGTATCGGCACCCCCTGCTGACAGTGCCTCGTTTATCTGTTTAAGTTGCATGATGGAACATTTTGCATGTAAGATGATTGTATATACTCTTATCAAATAACCCTGATGAAGGTGCTTGAACCAGAAACGCGTCGGATCCCAGAGACCACTTTGTACTGGAGAGTAACACATTTTTTATGTCATGCAAACCATGTAACCTGTTGTGTGTTTTTTGTTTTTTTCGTGCTTTTTTGTAATATGTTTGGATATGTCTTTTTAAACCAATGATCATTTTATGATCGAACAATTTTATGCACATATAATAAATATATTTTATTATTATTATTATTATTATTATCTATTTACATGTGGCTGTTGTCTATAAAATCCCAGTGAAGGGGGTTCTTCTTATCTAAGTATGACATGTTTGTTATTTAAAAAAAAAAAAAAGCCTTTACAATCACTTTAACCCCTTCCCGACCAGCCACCAGTTGTACTGAGACAGGTTGGCTCCCCTGGGTGAAACAACGTTACCTTAGGTCGCTTCGCCTTTTGACCACTAGGGGCGCGTGGAGCCGATGGGAGTACCCGGCGGGCGCGATGACCGTCGTGCACCCGCGATCGCTCGTGACAGAGCGAGAACCGAGATCTGTGTGTGTGTAAACACACAGATCCCGGTTCTCTCAGGGGAGAGGAGAAAGATCGTGTGTTCATACTAAGTATGAACACCAATCTCTCTCTGCTCCTAGACAGTCCCATCCCCCCCACAGTTAGAACACACACATAGGGAACACAGTTAACCCCTTGATCGCCCCCTAGTGTTAACCCCTTCTTTACCAGTGACATTTATACAGTAATCCGTGCATTTTTATAGCACTGATCGCTTGTCACTGGTCCCAAAAATGTGTCAAAAGTGTCCAATATGTCCGTCGCAATATTGCAGTCCCGATAAAAATTGCTGATCACCACCATTACTAGTAAAAAATAAATAATAATAATAAAAATGCCATAAATCTATTCCCTATTTTGTAGAATAAACGCTTATTTTGATTTTTTTTTACCAAAAATATGTAGAAGAATACATATCGGCCTAAACTTTTTAAAATTTGGGATACTTATTATAGCAAAAAGTAAAAGATATTGGTGTTTATTTACTAAAGGCAAATCCACTTTGCACTGCAAGTGCACTTGGAAATACAGTCAATGTAGATCTGAGTGGGACATGCAAGGAAAATAAAAAACAGCATTTTAGCTTTCATATGATTGGATGATAAAAATCAGCAGAGCTTCCCCTCATTTCAGATCTTCCCTTAAAGTGGAGTTCCACCCACATTTAAAACTCTTCAGCATCCCTCACTAAACTGTGCACTGCAAACGAATTGGATATTTTTTAATTTTTTTTCTAAGCACCTACTGTATATCTGCCGTATTCATTTTTTACTTCCTCCTCCCTAGCCCTGGCTCATCGCATCATTTCCTGTATGCAATGCCTTCTGGGAAGGGGCGGCAACTTCCTCTGACACTGCCATTGCTATGGAAACCTGACCTGAAACCTATTACACTGCTTGTGCTGCACTGAGCATGTGCGAGATCTGCAAGGATGAGATCCAGGAAGAAATACAGTCTGGCTTCAGATGCCCTCACTTAAGATGGCCACGGCCTGCTGTAAGTTTATAAAATAACAAACTACTGCTATAAACGAACAAAACAGACCTTAATTTACAGACTAACTTTACTAGAATACATTAAGCTTGTGTATTATATGGGTATTTTTATTTAAAAATTTTGGCCGGAACACCACTTTACGATCTACAGTGACTGCACTTCCAAGTGCACTGGTAGTGCAAAGTGGATTTGCCTTTAGTAAATAAACCCCATTGGGTTTTTTTTTTTTTTCAAAATTGTCATTCTTCTTTTGTTTATAGCGCAAAAAATAAAAACCCGCAGAGGTGATCAGATACCACCAAAAGAAAGCTCTATTTATGGGGGAAAAAGGACGTCAATTTTGTTTGGGTACAGTGTCGCACAAACGCGAAATTGTCAGTTAAATCCAAAAATAAAGAGCCAAAAATGGCCTGGTCATTGAGCAGCCAAATCTTCCAGGGCTGAAGTGGTAAATCGGCTCCTGTCTAAATTGGTCCTAGTATGAACATGAGTTAGGGACCTTAGATTGTAAGCTCCTGGAGGGCAGCTGATGTGAATGTGCAATATACTGTATATATAAACCATTTTGGAAATTATTGGCGCTATATAAATAGTTATAAAAAATAAATGAATATATATATATATATATATATATATATATATATATATATATATATATATATATATATAATATAGCCTCACTTCCATAGCATAACCTATGCATCCCATAAAAAAACAAAAAATAGTAGCACGCACTTAGCCCTGTATTGGTATTATAGCTTAACAAACTGGGTATTTGTTAGTTGCAGGTTAACCTGCTGAGCTCTTAGAATAGGAAAGCCTATTTGGCGCATTGAGTGAGCAGGCTAAGCAGCTTGTATGTGGCTTTACGTTATTAGTAACAAGAGCTGACATCAATTCAACTGTCATAAGCTCACGTGCAGCTGAGGGCCAAGCCGCACAAGACATATAACATATGCACTTAGATCCTTAGACACGCAAGGAGGAGTGACAAGATCAAGGAGACAGAGCACACATGGAAGGATTCTCCTCTTTATTCTTGAACATTGTATCGGAAAATTTATTCCGGCATTATTGCTGAGCAGAGGAAATAAAACGCACACTGCTGGTTGGAGAGGAGAATATAACTTAGCCGTTTTATATACTAAGGAATAGATGTGGCAAGGTTTTATTATTCATAGAATTTTGGAATATTATACATTTGATTCATATTAGTGAAATATTTGTTCTATTTCGGTGTTATATGTCACTGTCTATTTTTAATAGAGATGTGCATGATGGAAAAATATGTTTTATTTCGTTTTGGATCAATTAATTAAAGTGATGGTAAAGTCTTGTTTTTTTTTTTTTTTATTAAAAAATAACAAACATGTTATACTTACCTGCTCTGTGTAGTGGATTTGCACAGAGCAGCCCTTATCCTCCTTTTCTCGGGTCCCTCGCAGGCTCTCCTGGCTCCTCCCTCCTGTTGAGTACCCCAACAGGAAGCAGCTTGCTATGGGGGCACCTGAGCCAAGCTTCAGCTTCCTGTGTTCATTCAGACACAGAGCCCCCGGTTCAGTCCTGCCCCCTCTCTTTCCTGATTGGCTAACTGACTTTGATTGACAGCAGCGGGAGCCAATGGCACCACTGCTGTGTCCCAGCCAATCAGGAGGGAGAGTCGTGGGAACTCATGCACATCGCTGGAGGAAGATCGGGCTCAGGTTAGTATGAGGGGGGCTGAGGGGGGTTGCCATCCACAGAAGGTTTTTATCTTAATGCATATAATTTGTTTTTTTAAACCTGAACCTTTACAACCCTTTTAAGCTTTGGCATAAAAAAAAACATGGAAGCTGATTTCAATACAGAGCTGCACCAGATTTTGCACTCTCCAGATTTAGCAAACCCCCCTCAATGTCTACCTAATTGTAAAAATGTTTTTCTACCAGTACATCGTCCATTCATCATAATTTTAGATAAAACAATATTTCATTCAGCGGAATTCATAAAACATTTACATGAGAGTGTAAATATAATTTTTTTTTTATTATATCCTTAAAGGTTTTTTTTTTTACTTTCAACAAGAAACTGGAAAAGCCTTGAAATGCTGGTTGATGCTTGCCAGCAGGATTATTCCTGATTTGGAATCCTGCTGATCTGCTGTTTTCAGTCCAGAAAAAAGGAGCCACCAGGCAGGAGCGGGTCTGTTAGAAATATAGGGACCCTGCTGAAAACAGACTGTGCCTGAATGAAGCTCGCTATTGATCAGGAGGAAGTGCACCCTGCTTACTCCAGGAAAGTGTCACCTGGCTTCTCCTCTTCTCTTTGGGACCAAACATCACCTAACGAGAAGGGACAGTAACCTGCTGGAGAGGAACCTCTTGGGATTGGACACAGGCCCTTTAAAGCTAAATTCCCTTTATGGATTTTATTGTATAGTTACATTGGACCAATGTAAGACAGGCCATACGTCTCTGGTGCCCAAGCTGTGGCCCGAGGGCCATGTACGGCCCTTTGAGTTTCCAAGTGCAGTCATCAAGGCCCTAATTGTCAGTAGTGAGAACATTGATCTGAAAAGTGGCCTTTAATAACAGTAATCACTTGAAGTTACATATAACAAGTCCCTAGTCTCTTACTGTCTCCTTTACCATGACTTCAATCTTCAGAAGTTCCGTGAAAATGGTTTCTGACTTCTATTAAGTCTTCAGCTGTACAGATAATACATATTATATAAGGCCCTTTGGAGATATCAGAGGCCACATTTGAGAGCCCTTATCAATTATAAGTTGACAGCCACGGCCACACAAGATTCATTTTCTTTTGTGTAATCAGCGGGTTGTACAAAAGAAAATTAATCAATTACCCCATTCACACATTTGAGGTGGATAGGGGAGTTCCACCCCTGGAGCTATTGTTTTCTGATGTCAGGAAGACTTCCCCGCCATCAGAATATACTCATCAGCACTGCTGGCTATAGCTGACAGCATAGCTCCCAACTGTCCCTGATTTCGATGGACTGTCCCTGATTTGGAGCAATGTCCCTCATTCCTCCTCATTTGTCCCTCATTTTGGTCTGATCCATATAGATGTATATAAAATGCACTTTTTATCTATCAAAAAGTGTTTTCCAGCACTAAACCTTTCATCTGATTTCTAAATTGCTGCATTTGAAAATTCCAAAAGCTGATATAAAGGAATAGTAGTGGTTAAAAATAAAACACTTGTGGGTTTAACCAATCTTGTTTTTTTGTACAATTCCCCTTTAAGGTGGCGTGGCAAGGGGTGTGTCCTATGCCTGCATACTTTTGCTGATAGGTGTCCCTCATTCCCATCTCAAAAACTTGGGAGGTATGTGACAGCACTGATCTAGTGAAAATGTTCCAATAGGCTGGCTGTACAGAAGTTGATTAAGAGATCAAGAGATCAACCTCTATACAACCAGCCTGCTCAAAAATGGATCGAAATATGGTCAGTTCCTGTTTAACCGGCCGATTTTCGATCCATCTATAGCCAGCTCCAGTATACATATGTGTACCTACTAACAGTGAAGCGCTCCTGATTAAAATTATCAAATGTGTACTCAAATATGCATAGAAAAATTCTGATTTTTAAAAAAATTATATTTCACATGATTGGGTATTCAAAGTGAACAAGGCTTATGGTTTTAGCAGGATTAGGTAACAATTCTTTTAGGTTTATGGTGCCTGGCGGTTACTTGCTGGACGACAGCTATACCTATTGATTCAGCCTTCTCCTTGGGCTAGTCCTACCTTGAAAAAAGCACAGAATAAAGATACTTCCTTTACACGGTTATATGGGCTTGCTAGGAGATTGGGGGGGGATTTGTGTTGAGAAGGGGAATTTGGGGGTCGGCTGTGGGGGTAAGGAATGTTCTAGGAGGGCAAATTTTGGGAGGTGTGCTAGGAGTGGTAATTTGGGGTGATTTGTGTTGGGAAGGGGGATGGGGAAAGAGGATTTGTGCTAGGAGGGGGGTTTGTGTTATAAAATTAATATAGTGGAGGGAAAATATTTTTTGGGGGGGTGAGAAGGGGTATTTGTGTGAGTAGAGATGATTGGGGGAGATTTATGCTAGGAGGGGAAATGTGTGGGTGCAGGGGATTGCGCTAGGATGGGGGATTAGGGGAGGGGAATTTTTGCTGCAAGGGTGGCTTTGGAGTGGGGGGGGGGGATTTGTGCTTGGAGGGGAAATTTGAGGGGTAGAGGAATGTGCTAGGAGGGGGAAGCTTTTTTTTGGGGGGGGGGAGATCTGTGCTGGGGGTAAGCATGCAGATTAGTGCTCTATTTTTTTTACACATAATGCTCATACATCCTGAGGGGGGGGGGGTGCAATTTGGCATGTTCACCCTGGGCTCTAGATGACCTGCTCCCAGCACTGCCTGTAAGCACAGTCTACAGTGGAGTAAATCTTCACATTCCTGATCAGAAGTTTCTGTTTGTATGCAGACATGAAGCATGGCACTGCATAACCTCTGCCTGGGAGGGAATCACATACCCCACAATCCCTGAGTCTTTTTAGTTTAGTGCTAGTGCAGGTGAGAGCTGCACAGTAATTCGATCTGACACAGACATAAACAGGCAGAGCAATTAACAGAGGGTTCACAGCATGTGTGATGCAACACAGAGCAAATGGTTGCCTGTTGCTTTTGGCAAAAAGGGACAAGCTAGGTGAATGAATACGTGGACATATAGAAATCAATTAGCCATTACACGGCATACTGTCGCCACAACACGTGAGCCCATCATTACAAGTTAAGGCAAACAAAAGACAGGGAATATAACTACACTAATAGTGTTTTTTTCTGCTGTCTGTGTCCCCGTTAGGGTATTCACTCTCTCTATTTGTCCTGTTTACTACCATCAAAAGCAAAAGTAAAAAGGAAATCCCAAATTTTGGACTGTCCCCAAAACGGTAATAGAAGAGAAATCTCTCAATGGGAACACTAGATATGCTGACCCTGGTAACATCCAGGGATTCCTTCATTCTGGAGGAATTTCTTCTCCTGTGTTGGCCATGGCACCGGATGTGAAAAGAAATCTACCCAACCGGACACAAATGGCAAAAAAAAAGAAAAAATCTGTTCACTCGCTTACTCTATCCAAAATGGAATAAAACACTTGCCTTTAGTTCTATTTTAAAGCAATGAAAACATTTGAAAGTGTACAGTGCCATTATATTTTTAACCAGTAATCAGGAAACAGAACAAGGGTGCACACAACGCTTCAGGCAAAAATGGACACATCCCATCCAAGGTGCTAATCCCGGCTCATCACCGTAGGCAATGTCAAAAAAAGAAGAAAAGATTGATCGCACACTTGAATCCAAAGGATGCTGGAGAGATTTCTTTACTGTCACGAGCCAGACAAAATTGCAATGATGATCAGTTGACGCGTTTCACACTAAAAGAACCGTGCTTGTTCCCAACAATTGAAATGCTCACAATACAAGCAATTTAAAGGCGTATATCAAATCAAACACCTAACACAAAACACCTGTAGTTAAAGAGAAATCAACACAAAACTTCACATAAAAACATTTCTTAAATGCTAAAACATCTGGTCACAAAATAGTCAAAACAAAAAATAGACAATGTAAACATGTAAACAAGAAATGTATTAAAAAAATGTAAAATGACCGTCATCAACGTCATTCCTTCCATGAGCGCTCCACGAGGGATTCAAGCTGCGCTTTCAGATCGCTCTACTGCAGGGTAGTCTTCCCGGCCACGATTACAGAGTGACATCGGTAAGAGCCGGCGGTGCCTCTTTTAATCATCAGCCATATGAGTTGCTAAATGTTGTACCTTCATTAAATGTAACCATATTGCTACACTTAGAGGCGCCTCTCTTCTCTTTTATACTCTGGAGCTCCTGCTAGATTTTGCTTCTAATCCCCTTGTGGAGGCTTCCATTTGTGGATGGACATTTTATGGTTACCCAACCTATCACATTGCTATAATCTTTTTATATGGACTATAAACTGAAAGACCTATGAATAAATAGTTGTGGAATGAATAATCTGAGTTTGCATTATTTCTTATGGGGGAATTTACTTTGATATACGAGTGCTTTAGATTACAAGCATGTTTCTGGAACGAATTATGCTCACAATCCAACGTTTTACTATATATATATATATATATATATATATATATATATATATATATATATATATATATGTGTGTGTGTGTGTGTGTGTGTGTGTGTGTGTGTGTGTGTGTGTGTGTGTGTGTGTGTGTGTGTATAAAGCAGAATACATTTTGCCAAAATGTATGAAAAATATTGAGTCTATTTCAAAATTTTTGGTCTTTTTTCATTTTTATCACAAGGAGTAAAAAAAAAAAAAACAGTGGTGATTAAATAGCAGCAAAAGAAAGCTCTATTTCTGTGAAATACATGATATAAATTTAGTTAAAGTAGCGCAATAGCAAAAAATGGCCTGATCATGAAAGGGGTGAAATCATAAAAATTAAGTGGTTAACCACTTGCCGACCGGCTCACGCCTATATACGTTGGCAAAGTGGCAAGGGTGCGCAAAACAATGTACCCTTATGTCACTGCATCAGCGACGGCTAGCGTGCCCACGGGTCCCGCGGACTCGATGTCCGCTGGTGGCCCGTGATCGTGGCTTGGAGAGATGCCTATGTAAACAAGGCATTTCCCTGTTCTGCCTAGCAACATGAAAGGAATCTACTGCTCCCAGTGATCGGGAGCAGTGATCTTTGTCATGTTCTAGTGAGTCCATCCCCCCCTACAGTTAGAACACAATGAGGGAAAACACTTAACCCCCTGATCATCCCTTAGTGTTTAACCCCTTCCCTGCTAGTGACATTTACACAGTAATCAGTGCATTTTCACAGATCTCTGTATAAATGCCAGTGGTCCCAAAATAGTGTAAAAAACGTTGCAGTCACGATAAAATCACAGATCGCCGCCATTACTAATAAAAAAATAATAATAATAAAAATGCCATAAATCTATCCCCTATTTTGTAGACGGGATAACTTTTGCGCAAACCAATCAATATACACTTATTGCAATTTTTTTTTACCAAAAATATGTAGAAGAATACATATTGGCCCAAACTGAGGAAGAAATTTTTTTTTTTATATATTTTTTGGGGATATTTATTATAGCAAAAAGTAAAAAATATTGTTTTTTTTCCAAATTTGTTGCTCTTTTTTTTTTGTTTATAGCACAAAAAATACCTGATCACAGAGGTGATCAAATACCACCAAAAGAAAGCTCTATTTGTGGGGAAAAAAAGGAAGTCTATTTTGTTTGGGTACGGCGTCGCGCGACCGACGCAGTGCCGAGTCGTAAAGAAGGGCTTGGTCAGGAAGGGGGTAAATCCTTCCGGGGCTGAAGTGGTTAATATATTTTAAGTTATTTTTTGGCAGAGGGGCACATTTCATCCTGTGTTGCACTACCCGGAATGGTGGATGGAAAAGCACTTTGCAAAGACACGAGAGGTTTATTGTATTCTTCCCAAGCACAGTACCTGGTAGTGCCGTAAAGAAACTCCTAATATTCAGGAACAGAGATTTTCCATTATAGGGCCACCTCTATCACTACTGTGACAGTTAGAGACGCTATAAAAAGTGAACAGTAAGCCGCTATTCTGAGATATTTGCAATTTAGCCGTGATCTGTACTTTCCTGTAGAACAGAATGAATTCAGAAGCATTCTCAGTAAAGATCTGCCAGATGCCGGGTGATGCGTTTGCCTCTTTTAAGTACACTGCAAGCTATTTTGTTGCTCAGGTATAAAACCTTTTTGTAGTTTTGCAATATATAATGAAATTTGCCTGCAAAAGGCAAAATGATAGGAAAACTCATCTTGTCCTGATGTATCAGCATTCACAAAGTGTTTGTGGGGCCCATTCCTCACATGGCAAAGCTGTTGAGGAAGGGGTCCGATGAGTAATGAT
Source organism: Lithobates clamitans (assembly GCA_037952925.1). Lineage (NCBI taxonomy): Eukaryota > Metazoa > Chordata > Amphibia > Anura > Ranidae > Lithobates > Lithobates clamitans. Next base: position 2,180,687 of record JBBGZY010001308.1, read on the forward strand.
GGAGTCAAGGGTACCATAATTGTGTGTATTTATCCCATGTACCACTATGTTTTGCCTGTAACTCCTCCATGAGCATAGTGTCATTTAGAGTGTCTATCCACCTAGTGAGAGGGGGGGCGGTGTCGGTCTTCCAGAACTGCGATATGACATGTCGGGCTGTGGACAAGAAAAATCTAAGAAGGCTTTTTCTGTGAGAACTGATTGGTCCTGGAAGGACAGATAATAGTGCCACTTGTGGGGAGGGTACCATGGAAACCATTATAAATATTAAATACCTTGTCCCAAAAAGGGTGAACTTGGTCGCAGTCCCACCACACGTGAATATAGGTGCCCTTTCCTCCGTGACAGTGCCAGCACCCATCTGAAGTACCCGAGGACATCTTGCTCACCGTGACCGGATCCTTGTACCACCATGACAGTACTTTGTAGTTTTTCTCTTGTGAGAACCCGGATATGGAAGATTTGTGTGTAAATGCGAATAAGGTGTTCCATTGTTCAAGAGATATCTCCACACCCATGTCCCTTGAACATTTTTGTGTGAAATTAGGCAGCGCATCACATGTGTGAGACTGCACGTCTCTGTAAATCAGAGATAATGAGTGTTTGGGAGAGAGACCACACATATCTTTAAATGTTGTGAGTAGGGATGAGCTTCGAGTTTCGAGTCGAACTCATGTTCGACTCGAACACTGGCTGTTCGCCAGTTCGCCGAACAGCGAACAATTTGGGGTGTTCGCGGCAAATTCGAAAGCCACGGAACACCCTTTAAAAGTCTATGGGAGAAATCAAAAGTGCTAATTTTAAAGGCTTATATGCATGGTATTGTCATAAAAAGTGTGTGGCGACCTGGTTCCTGCACCAGCGGAAGTGGATCAATGCAAAAAGAAGTTTTAAAAACGGCCGTTTTTTCGGGAGCAGTGATTTTAATAATGCTTAAAGTGAAACAATAAAAGTGTAATATTCCTTTAAATTTCGTACCTGGGGGGTGTGTATAGTATGCCTGTAAAGGGGTGCATGTTTCCCGTGTTTAGAACAGTCTGACAGCAAAATGACATTTCAAAGGAAAAAAAGTCATTTAAAACTACTGGTGGCTATTAATGAATTGCCGGTCCGACAATACACATAAAAGTTCATTGATAAAAACGGCATGGGATTTCCCCACAGGGGAACCCCAAACCAAAATTTGAAAAAAAATGGCATGGGGGTCCCCCTAAATTCCATACCAGGCCATTCAGGTCTGGTATGGATATTAAGGGGAACCCCGCGCCAAAATTTAAAAAAAATGGCGTGGGGTCCCCCCAAAAATCCATAGCAGACCCTTATCCGAGCACGCAACCTGAGCTGTACCAGGCCACATGCCCTCAACATTGGGAGGGTGCTTTGAGGTAGCCCCCCAAAGCACCTTGTCCCCATGTTGATGAGGACTTATCGGAATCTGGAAGCCCTCTTTAACAAGGGGACCCCCAGATCCTGCCCCCCCTGTGTGAAATGGTGACGTCACAGGGAAAGCCACCCCCAGGTACAAAATTTAAAGGAATATTACACTTTTATTGTTTCACTTTAAGCATTATTAAAATCACTGCTCCTGAAAAAACAACCGTTTTTAAAACTTTTTTTGCATTGATACATGCAGGACCCAGGTCCCCAAACACTTTTTATGAAAATAACTTGCATATAAGCCTTTAAAATTAGTACTTTTGATTATTCATGTTCGAGTCCCATAGTCCGAACAAATTTTTTGCCTGTTCACATGTTCTGGTGCGAATCGAACAGGTGGGTGTTCGGGTCATCCCTAGCTGTGAGTGGTCTGTGGACCTGTCCTGAAAGATGGAGCGTCTGGTAGTGTTGTGTTAGGGATAGCATGAAAAGCTAGTCGATCGGGGTGAGTGATTGGGTGTCTGATTGCGGGTAGAATTGGCCTGAGGAGGTTTGAACAAACTGTCTGCCTGTAGGCCATTGTTCCCTGGTGTATGAGCCACAATGTCTCCTAGTGTTGTATGTTGGTAGTGCTGGGTTGTCAAATAAGAAGGACAAAGGACTCAGATCCGTAGAAAGTGAAAAGGTAGTATGTTTGCTATACCAAGTGGTTAGTGCCGTAGCCATCAGGGGGGATATACCGTCCATAGTGCGAAATTTAGCGTTGTATCCCCACAGAAGAGCTCTGAGATATACTTGTGCCATATCCTGCTCAATAACTGTGGATGGTTTGGATAGGGGGCGTGGGAACCACTCGAGGAGTCTCGAGACTATAGCAGATATGTGATATAGTTGATAGTCTGGGAGACCGATACCCCCTCGATGTTTGGGGGCGCATAGTATTTTATGTTTAAGCCTAGAGGGGTGGTGTTGCCAGATGAATGTGACCGATAAGGAGCCAAGAGTGAGGAAAAAAGCTTTGGGAAGAAGTATGGGTAATGTTTGGAATAAATAAAGTAACTTAAGAAGGATGTCCATTTTGAGGACATTCATTCATCCCCACCAAGAGAGTTTGAGGTGATGCCAAGATTCCAATGAATGTCGGATTTTCGTCAATAAGGGACTGTAATTCAGGGTATATGCGTCATGTAAATTTCTAGGTATCTCTGTCCCCAAGTACTTGATCGAGCGTGATTACCAATGAAATGGGAACTGTTTCCTAAGTAGGGCTTCTGTGGTCAGGTTTAAAGAAATGTTCAGGGCTTCTGTTTTTGTAATGTTTAATATAAAGTTGCTGTACGCTCCGAATCGGTCAAGTTCTTGAAGTAAGGCGGGGATGCTAACTTGTGGTTGAGTGATATAAAGAAGCAAGTCGTCTGCGTAAAGTGATCATTTGCAGTGGGCCGAGGGTGTGGGGATCCCATATATGGTGTCATTACTTCGGATGGCCTGGGCTAAATGTTCGACAGTGAGCGCAAATAGCAAGGGTGACAGTGGACACCCCTGTCTTGTACCATTTCTTATTTTGAAAGCCTCCGAGGACTCCCCGTTGGCCGTTACCTTAGCTGATGGATTGTTGTAGAGTTACTTAATTTTATTCAATATTTTCGGCCCCAGACCTATTTGATGTAGTGTTGTATGTAGAAAGGGCCAGCTTATCCTATCGAAAGCCTTCTCGGCGTCACACGTTAGAAGGCATGCGGGAATTTTGTGGTGTTGAGCATATGAGATAAGATGTAAGGTTTTTGTAGTGTTGTCCCGAGCTTCTCGATTTGGTATGAAGCCTAGGCATGTGCATTTCGTTTCGTTCCGAATCGAAATTCGGACAAATTTTTCATTATTCAGAAATTCGGATGCATCCGAATTTCTGAATTTCAAAAGTAAAGAATTTAAACGAATCCGAAAAAAAAATGAACGAAGTCGAAAACATATTCGAATTGAATTCGAAAACATATTCGAATCGAATTCGAAGACAAATTCGAATCGAATTCGAAGACAAATTCGAATCGAATTCGAAAACAAATTCGAATCGAATTCGAAAACATATTCGAAACGAATTTGAAGACAAATTCGAATGGAATTTTAAAAAAATAGAAAACGTTTTTCTAAAAAAAAACAATAAGATAGAATGTAAAATAATAAAGCAATAGAATATATATATATATATATATATATATATATATATATATATATATATATATATATATATATATATATATATATATATATATATATATATATATATATATAAAAAACATTTTTTAATTATTCTCTTCTATTGTTTTTTTATGCTTTTCTTTTCTATTATTTTATATTCTATGATAGTCTTTTCAATTCAAATTCATTCTATATGAAATTCGAATTTCGGAACATGGCTTCTAAAGTTTGAATTTCATATAGAATGAATTCAAATTTGAATAGAAAAGATTAGAACAGAAAATAATAGAAAAGAATAGACTAGAAAAACAATAGAACAGAATGGAAGAAAATATAATATATATATTATATTTTCTTCTATTCTGTTCTATTGTTTTTCTAGTCTATTCTTTTCTATTATTTTCTATTCTATTCTAATCTTTTATATTCAAATTTGATTTCGGTCTATATGAAATTCGAATTTTGGAAGATGTGTTATATATATATATATATATATATATACTTTTTTTCTATTCTGTTTCATTGTTTTTCTATGCTATTCTTTTCTATTCTATTCTAAACTTTTCTATTCGAATTTGAATTAATTCTATACGAAATTCGAATTTCGGAAGATGGCTTCTGAAAGTGGAATTTCTTATAGAATGAATTCAAATTTGAATAGAAAAGATTAGAATAGAAAATAATAGACTAGACAAACAATAGAACAGAACAGAATAAAATATAATATATATATTTTATTCT
>JBBGZY010001308.1:2882500-2922016 GCA_037952925.1 Lithobates clamitans
GGAAACACACAGTTCCCACAACACAACGGGGACCAGTGTAGACGTGCAGCGCGACTCGCGCATGCGCAGTAGGGAACCGGGCAGTAGGGAATCGGGCAGTGAAGCCGCACCGCTTCACTTCCTGATTCCCTGACCGAGGATGGCGGCGGGGGCAGCCGAGAGACGAGCGATCGATCGGCTGCCGACATCGCTGGACCCTGGGACAGGTAAGTGTCCATTTATTAAAAGTCAGCAGCTGCAGTATTTGTAGCTGCTGGCTTTTAATATTTTTGTTTAAGGTGGAGCTCAGCTTTAAGATCATGATTCTCACGGTGTAACATCATCTTTCACATTATGCAAAAATAATTGGGCTAACTTTACTATTTAGTTATTAAGAAAAATTATTAAAATTATTTTTTTCCAAAAATAATGCGATTGAAAGACCGTTGCGCAAATACAGTGCGACATAAAAAATATTGCAACAACCGCCATTTTATTCTCTAGGGTTTCTGCTAAAAAATATTATATATATATATATATATATATATATATATATATATATATATATATATATATATAAATGTTTGGGGGTTCCAAGTAATTCCACAGGCCAGGCAAGGAGATTATTAATCACAGAAGCAGCCAAGAGGCCCATGGTAACTATAGAGGAGCTGCAGAGATCCACAGCTCAGGTGGGAGAATCTGTCCACAGGACATCTATTAGTCGTGTACTCCACAAATCTGACCTTTATGGGAGAGTGGCAAAAAGAAAGCCATAAGAAGTTTTGTTTGCAGCCATGTGGGGGACACAGCAAACATGTGGAAGAAGGTGCTCTGGTCAGATGAGTCCAAGATTGAACTTTTTGGCCCAAAAGCGAAACGCTATGTGTGGCAGAAAACTAACACTGTACATCACCCTGAACACACCATCCCCACTGTGAAACATGGGGGTGGAAGCTTTTCTTCAGCCGGGACAGAGAAGCTGGTCAGAGTTGATGGGAAGATGGATTGAGCCAAATACAGGGCAATCTTAGAAGAAAAACTGTTAAGAGTCTGCAAAAGACTTGAGACTGAGGCGGAGGTTCACCTTCCAGCAGGACAGCGACCCTAAACATACAGCCAGGGCTACAATAGAATGGTTTAGATCAAAGCACATTCATGTGTTAGAATGGCCCAGTCAAAGTCCAGACCTAAATCTAATTGAGAATCTGTGGCAAGACTTGAAAATTGCTGTTCACAGACGCTCCCCATTAAATCTGACAGAACTTGAGCTATTTTGCAAAGAAGAATGGGCAAAAATGTCCCTGTCTAGATGTGCAAAACTGGTAGAGACATCCCCAAAAAGACTTGCAGCTGTAATTGCAGTGAAAGGAGGTTCTACAAAGTATTGACTCCGGGGGGCTGAATACAAATACACACCTCACTTCACACATTTATTTGTAAAAAAAAAATGAAAACCATTTATCAATTTTCCTTCCACGTCACAATTATGTGCCACTTTGTGTTGGTCTATCACATAAAATCCCAATAAAATACATTTATGTTTTTGGTTGTAACATGACAAAATGTGGACAATGTCAAGGGGTATGAATACTTTTACAAGGCACTGGAAGTAGTTATTTAGGAAATGAAATGCTTTTTTTAACATGTAGGAGATGAATGTCAGTATTGGCCGGGACTGGAAGATGTTAATGAAGGTATATATATTGAACACTTGTTGTATAGACTTTGCTTGAGCCACACAAAAAAAAAAAAACAGTCACACAGTAATTCTTATAGCTGTTAAAAATATACAAAGAAAGCCTATGACTGCCAGCAGCAGCTGTGTATTTTGGATAAACATTGGCTTATCACGATTGCTCATTGATCAATGCCTAATGTTCAGAAAAACTAAAAATAGGGTTGGAGTCATTGAGCGTTGCCACATCAATATGGATAGCACATGCTGGTGAGAAAAATGGTGTAAATGGGATTTGCGGTCACACAATGTGCCCCCCAGATGACCGTACAGTGAGCGTGTGCGGGGGGATTTTCTTATTTCGTTAGCTCTCTACCCTGAAAATTCAATTGATTTGTAGCAGTGCCATGTAATTGCCTCCTGCAAACAGCCTACACACGCCAGCTGCCCAGAACACTAAGCATATAATCTTATTTGTGTCTTCGGCTTTAACCAATGCATTCTGCATCTGTCGACCTGTTGCCTTTATGTAGAGGGTTTGACTCGGCTGGTTTGTTTGTTGCTGGAAATAAAGCGCCGTTTCTCCGACAAGACGCAGGATCTGGATGAACACATCACCATTCATTAGAAAACACACAACTGTCTCCAGCATATGTTATCTTTGTAGGCAAAAATCACATGGGTTGCAGAGAATGCTGCTGTTCCAAATCAATGTTTAACTCCCACCGGAATTCACCTGAAGATATACGGTTAGATATTGAGTGATGAGTCAATTCTGTGATTTCTATATAGCTGAAGCACGCTACATTAAAAACGGTCTGAACACTGAGGAGCAGATATGCAGAGGTCATAGACAACTCCCACAGCTCCAGCATATTAGGGGCTCTGTGCTGCTAAGGTAATTTTAGTGATTTTTTTCTTTATACCATATACATATAGAAAGATGGCCATGCATTGTTTTTAAAAGCTAGGCCTTTCCTATTAATATGCTAATGAACTCGTGGGACTGGTTTATTAAGCTGAGGACACAGGAAGTGATGGCAGCAGGAAGTAGAAGGAGGGAAAATAACCTAAACACATCCATGTGCTGAAAAAAGGAAGAGACAGTTTTGCAGGAATCAGATGCAGCAGCCTGCCTGTGCCCATCATGCAGCCTCACCAGTGCCTGTGTCCATCAGATGCAGCAGCCTGCCTGTGCCCGTCATGCAGCCTGCCTGTGTCTGGATCAGTGTGGCATTCTCTGTGTGTCATGAAGCTAAATTTAAATTGCCCGGGCCGCAGTAAAAATGTCCAGCGTCAAGTGATCACGTCACTCTTTTCAATGTCCCGCCATTGGATCAGTGTGCCGTCTATCACTCATGAGCCCCTGGAACCGTTTCCAAAGCAGCAGGATGGGACATGTCCTCCCTCCCGCCACTCGCCAGTGTTTCTCGGGCCTAATGTTTTCCACTGTACCGTTCGCACGAGAAATGAACCGGCGGTGCGGCTGGCTGCTCCCACAGGCAAAGAGTTAACACTCTGTGATTGACTCTATAGCCTTAGAGGAGCGGAGCGGCGCCATGACGTCACGTTCGGTCCAGGCTGGAGGTGGCCTCAATGATGCAATGTCAGAGCTGTGGGATGTGCCCAGAAGCTCCATCCACTATAGGTTGCCTGAAGAAAACCACAGGAGGGCGGAGACAAGACCTGTCACCCTGCACAAGGAGAGAGATCAGCAGTGAGCGGTCTTTATTACCAGAAGTCTCACACTGGATTGCTGCACAGTTCTGGAAGAAACACACAAAGCACAACAAGATCCAAGGAAGAATACACATGACTGTTGTACTTAGACAATATTTGCTTATTCTGGAGTCCAGCTTTATTCTAACTGGGAAATAGCAATAGTTTGTGATGTCATTTCTGTTTAGGAAGTGACACGTGTACTTGGTATAATATGTAAAGGATATGTGCTGTAGCTATATTATACAATCTATTAAGATTATCTCATATGTTTGCTTATTTAAGTCATATCTTAGACAAGGTGAGGGCGTGGGGGTTTGTTCTCAGAGTTTTAAAATAAACCTGTCATGTGAAAAACCTTTGTGTGTAGGCAATAAAATCATAAAGAACAAAACATAATCTTATTAAACGATGCCCAAAATGTCTCTAGTCACTTTTTGCAGCAGCGCTAAGTGTCAAGATGGTCCAAACACTTTTAAACATTAATAATTGAGGAAATCCAGGAAAGTTCAAGTAGCTGTGGTCTATTGTAGTGGAGAGCCTCTTTCACCAAGGATAATCACCACGTGCAGGGGACATCCCCCCAATGAAATTGCACTCACCAAAAGAACAGCATACATAAGCCTTTATAATAAACGCTTCCTTTCTCCTTCTTCCAACCACCAGATGTCAATCATATTCATAGATGGTACCGCAACACATATGGAAGGAATAAAATAGCCAAATGGTGTAATATTGCTAAGACAATTTTATTGGACATTAAAAATATTCCCCCTTAGGTTAATATGCGTACCAGATATGTAGAAAAAACGAGCATTTAATAAAGTGCACTGTGCCTTATAATCCTGTCTCCCGGGAGGTCCTCTGGAACGTTTGCTGTTGGTAAACCAGCTTACTTCCTCGTTCCTCTCGGGTACATGGAACGCACCCGTCACTTCCGGTGAATTACGCCCCTGACGCGTTCCGGACGTCAGAAGTGACGAAACGCGTCAGGGACGTAATTCACCGGAAGTGACGCGTGCGTTCCATGTACCCGAGAGGAACGAGGAAGTAAGCCGGGAGACAGGATTATAAGGCACAGTGCACTTTATTAAATGCTCGTTTTTTCTACATATCTGGTACGCATATTAACCTAAGGGGGAATATTTTTAATGTCCAATAAAATTGTCTTAGCAATATTACACCATTTGGCTATTTTATTCCTTCCATATGTGTTGCGGTACCATCTATGAATACGATTGACATCTGGTGGTTGGAAGAAGGAGAAAGGAAGCGTTTATTATAAAGGCTTATGTATGCTGTTCTTTTGGTGAGTGCAATTTCATTGGGGAGATGTCCCCTGCACGTGGTGATTATCCTTGGTGAAAGAGGCTCTCCACTACAATAGACCACAGCTACTTGAACTTTCCTGGATTTCCTCAATTATTAATGTTTAAAAGTGTTTGGACCATCTTGACACTTAGCGCTGCTGCAAAAAGTGACTAGAGACATTTTGGGCATCGTTTAATAAGATTATGTTTTGTTCTTTATGATTTTATTGCCTACACACAAGTGTTGATTCTATTTTTAGCAGCTGCTTTGTCTACATCATATCTCTTAGCAAACCCTGGCGCAGAGTAGTGGGGGGTAGAGGCAGCGGCACTTTCCACCATTTCCTTTTCATGTGAAAAACCTGGTGTTTGGTATTACTGACCTTGCGATTCCTGAACAACGTAGATCAGAAGTCCTTATCTGCATACCTGTTCCAGATCAGTGCCTCAAAAAGGTACTGAAGCAAAAGCAGTGCCTGGGTCGAGTTCAACTAATGCCCACAGCTAAGATTGGAAACTGCACCCCCCCCCCCCGGCACCTTATTCCCCTGCACCGGGTGAACACCAAAAATATTTGTAGCAGCCCCCCCCGAGCATCCAAGCCCCGGCCTTCCAGTTCCAGGAGGGAGTTTATGGACATCCTCTCAGAACCGAGAGCGCGCTCTGCGACTGCTGTGTCCTTCACATATCACGGTAAAGGGCCAATCACAGCGGCCCTATACCATGTGATCAGTTGATCACATGTAAACAGACTTTACGGTTATAGGCAGTCCTTTCCTCCCGCGCTGGGTCTGTGTGAGGAAAGGAGAGCTGTTAACCATTAAGGCTCTCAGAACATTGTTTACACTGATAATCAGGGCACAAATTATCAGTGTCGCCTATCAGGGCTCATCAGTGCCACCTACCAGAGCCTATCGGTGCCGCCCATCAGTACTCAACAATGCAGCCTACCAGTGCCCATCAACGCCACCCATCTCATTATGAAATACCTTAGAACGAAGCTCTCTCAGCAGCGCCCGCACACTGCTGAGATGGCTGACATTTTCCCGGGTGTTTCTTCTGGGATCGCCAGCTCCGTCACTGTAATTGGCATGAGCCCCAGTGATGTCACGCGGGAGCCGCCAGTCACGGCACACAGCTCCTGAAGAAACGGCACAGGCGGCCGTTTCTTCAGTGTGCATGTGCCGATGAAGTCGGCGTAAATAGTAAAATATATCCTAAACGGTGCAAGTTTAGGAGATATTTACAGTACCTATAGGTAAGCCTTATTATAGGCTTATCTGTAGGTACAATTAAAAAGCAAGACTTTACTTCCTCTAACATTCAATTTTAGAATAAATGGACTTTACAGCATAACAGCCACATACACTGTTAGAAATTTGTTTGAGAACACTTTCTGCCCCGTTCCTTCAAATTTTCCCATCCCCAATGGTTGAAAAGAAATGTCCATTGATCCCATTAATAATACTTAGAAGGAAATTCCACCAGAATATAGCCAGCTTTACCTTTAACAGAATCCATGGACACCGGACACCAACATGCATCTCAATAAAAACACAAGAATAAAAGTAGCAGAGCGGGTCAAAAGGTAAAAGGACATGATCCCAACCCAAAGACAGCTGAGGGTATCCTATGGCTTGGATCCTTGGAATCTTTTCACTTAAAGGGGAAAGTCTCGGTTTTAAAATAAAAACACATTGGGCTCGGCTTTCAACACTCCTTGCAGTAGACTTTGTTCTTTGAATAGCAGCTGCTTCTCATTAAGGCGCCATGTGCAATTTTCATGTATATATGTTTATATCACAAAGCACCAGAATTTATTAGTTTAGCTGCAATTTACGGCACATATGTAAAGACTATATAAAGCTCTAAAACATATTCTATTAGCCTTTTGAAAAGGCATATGAATGCTTTTTATGTAAATATCAGAAAATCCTTAACCTTCCAATCCATGGTCCTGGTCTAAGGTGCTGGAAAGCTTTGTCATTGTTGTGTGCGTGTGTATATATATATATATATATATATATATATTATACATACATACATACATACATACATACACAGAGCGGGTAAAATAGGTATTGATATTGAACACATCATTTTTCTATGTAACAACTCATGCAATCCATACATACAGAGAAACCAAAACAAATAAGTTCAGAAATGAAGTTATGTGTAATAAAATGGTATGACACAAGGAAAAAAATTGAACACATGAAGAAAGAGAGGTGCAAAAATGCATGGAAAGCCAAGACACCAGCCGAAGTCTATCAGTAATTAGAACAAATTAATATCACCTGGTTCAGTCCCAACTGATGGCCTATAAAAAGGTATCTTATTACCAAGGTGTCACACAAGAAACATCTCATGATGGATAAAAGCAAAGAACTCTTTTCAAGACCTTCGCAACCCTATTGTTGCAAAACATACTGATGGCATTGGTTACAGAAGGATTTCTAAACTTTTGAATGTTCCAGTGAGCACTGTTGAGACCATAATCCAGTGGATAGACCATCATTTTACTATAAACTGGCCACGACCAGTTGCTCCTTGCAAGATTTCTAACAGGGGAGTGAAAAGAATTGTCTAAGAGCCAAGGACCACTTGTGGAGAGCTTCAGAAAGACCTGGAATTAGCAGGTACACTTGTTTCAAAGAAAATAATAAAATAATGCACTCAACCGCCATGGCCTGTATGCACGCTCACCACACAAAACTCCATTTCTGGAAAAGAAAAGCATGTTGAAGCTCGTTTAAATGTTTGCTGCACAACATTCAGACAAGCCTGTGAAATACTGGGAGAATATAGTCTGGTCAGATGAGACCAAAATTGAACTCTTTGGATGCCATAATACACACCATATTTGGAGGTCAAATGGCACTGCACATGACCCCAAAAACACCCCCATACCAACAGTGAAGTTTTTAGGTGGGAACATCATGGTGTTGGGCTGTTTTTCAGCATACTGGCAAACTTCATATCATTGAAGGAAGGATGAATAAAAAAAATGTACCAAGACATTCTTGCTGCCATCTACCAGGAAGATGAAGATGAAACAAGGGTGGACATTTCAGCAAGACAATGATCCCAAACATAAAGCCAAGGAAATTCTCAATTGGTTTTCAAAGAAAGAAAGTAAAGCTGCTAGAATGGCTCAGCCAATCACCTGACTTGAATCTAATAAAAAATCTATGGAAAGAACTAAAGACAGAGTTGATAGAAAAGGTCCACGGAACCTTCAAGATTTGAAGACTGTTTGTGTGGAAGAATAGGCCAAAATCACACCTGAGCAATGCACGCAACTAGTTTCTCCATACAGGAGGCGTCTTGAAGCTGAATACTTTTTTCCTGTGTCATTCCATCTTATAATACACATACCTTTATTTCTGAATTTATTTGTTTTGATGTCTTTGTATGTATGGATTGCATTGGTTGTTACCGACATGTGGTCACAATTTCATGTCAATAGCACCTTTAGAAATATATATTTTTCCTAGAAAAATGGTAACGTCTTCAATACTTATTTTACCCGCTGTAACTGAAAATCAATCAATGCTGATGTATTGACACCCTATCTCATTTCTTGAGGCCTGAAAATGTCAGGACAGTACAAATATCCTCAAAATAACCCCTTTTTTTTGAAAGTTGACAGTCCAAGGTATTTAGTAGGAGGCATGGTGAGTTTTTTGAAGCTGTAATTTTTTTATATTTTCTAGTGCAGTACAGTGTTATATAACGGGTGTGGCAGTGATCAGGGACACTGACTGGTGACAGTAGGTTAAAAAACAAACAAATCGGGGGCATGATCAGCATGCTGACAAGATGGCCGCGTAAGAGCAAAGCTCCTCACACAGGACTGATCATTCCCGCGTCTGCCTGCTTCGGACTCCTCAGGATTCCCGAGCCAACACTCCTGCTAGCCCCACGGAGCCATGGCACTCAAACGAAAAGACAGTCAGCTGCTGCGGAAGTTCACAGAGTACATGTTCCAGCCGGCCCTGAGGCGCAGCAAAACTATAACGAAAACAGCCGACTCACACACAGCAGCACCAGCGGCTCTCCCTCCTCTGCAATCTGAACAGATGGCCAGCTCCCGACATGAACTAGCTGATCCTCCAACTCCAGAAACAGGATCACCGCTGTCTACACCAGGCTCCCCAGCTTCTAACAGCCCAGCCAAGTCCAAAATTAGGTTGGACCCCTCTGCTTCAAACTATGAGGTGAGCCACACTTCTTCCTCTTCTATACCTCCCACGCTAACTCTGCAAGCATCACAAAATGATCCTATTGCCTCCTTCCCCACCATGGGACAACCTGTGATGGACATCATACTGAAAGAATTGTTAATGTCACTAAGGAGCTCCCTTCAAGCAGACATGCTTTCTTCCATGCATAACTTTGGCCACAGTATTACTATAATAGAGGACAGACTTTCCCATGTTGAAACTAACATAGGTGACATTACTACCATCGTAAATAACATAAATCGACACCCAAGAAAGTCATATGCAAGATAATAAGTGGATAAGAGATAAATTGGCGGATAGAGAAGATAGATCCCACCGCAATGTCATCAAGATCCGCAGGATTTCAGAATCAATACAATTCCCTGACCTATCTTATATGCATGGCCTGATCAAATCTCTAATGCGTGACTTAAAGAATATTGAGTTGGTCATTGACCGCATTCATAGACTTCCTAAACCATCCTTACAAAATACAGTCCCAAGAGATGTGATTATTACAATCCACTTCTACCATGTTAAGGAGTAACTTATGCAAAGAATGAAAGCACTAGGAGCTCTACCCGACACATACGGGCAACTACAAATTATTGCAGACCTCTCTCAATACACACTAAGTTGCCGCAGACAACTCAACACCATCACGAAAGCACTGCGTAACCACCACATCCAACATCAATGGAGAGCACCGGCCAAAATGTCAATCACCCACAACAGAACCAAACACATAGTGTCCTCAATGTAAGAAGGCCTACACCTACTACAAAGATGGGACATCATTCCCGAATTGGCTGATGCCACACCCATGGATCAAAGCAATGAGGGAAATCAGCAGAACCTCTCTTTGCCTCAAAGTTCCAACAGACACCACTCTCACTTAAAAAACAGCCATAGGAATTCCTACACCTAAGAGGTCCTGTGCGATGTGCATTCTCGTTCGGTCTTACAAACTTTTCACTCCAGTTTCTTAAACTTCCTTGGCACCGGTTGTGCGTATTTTCAGGAAGTTTCTCTAGGCATAGACCTAGGTATTTATTTTCCTTATATTATTCCCGTTGTTTACTCTCTTTTACTACCACCAAGTTTTTGAATCTTGATACCACCTAGTTTGAAGACGAGTGATTCTAGCAAAATATATAGCTTGCCGACACCACCTGGCAACACCTGAACTCAGAGAATACTACAATACTAACAACTTCACCTCTGCAACCTCACCAAACCCCTTCATCAACCAAAACCCCCCCTCAAGGACTACCCAGACCTCCCATATCTATAACGAACTCCCTCCCTATCTCTGTCTCTCCACCACTATGACCATCCGAATCTTAACCATCAATGCCAAAGATCTCAATCACCCAGCTAAAAGGTCTTCCCTTTGGAAGTTGGCAGAGCAATCCAAAAGAGACATCCTCTGTGTGCAAGAGACTTCCAAGCGTCTAACCCAGCGCGCTGCACAAACAAAAACTTCACCAATATTTTCACTGCATGTGCCCCAACCAAAAAGAAAGGCACCCTTGTTGCCATCAAAAATACTCTTGCATTTCATTTCAAACATTGCATATCAAGACGGCAGATACATTATTCTTCTCTGCACCATTAGTGAAGCCCTCTGCACCATTGTCACAGTTTACACTCCAAATACACACCAACTGCGCTTTCTATGTAAACTTCACAAAAAAGTCGGCTCTGTGCAACAGGAAGCAACCATATGGTGTGGTGACTTTAACATTACTCCAGACTAACATAACTCCAGACCCTCACCTGGATTCCTCATCCACCGCCCTGAGAGGTAAACCCTCCTTAGGATCCCTACTCCCCACTTCCAATTACACAATGTGTGGCGATACCAGCATGCAGAAGAACGGGACTACACCTACTTCTCACGATGCCACAACTCGTATTCGTGTATCAACCTTTTCCTCCTCGACCAATGGACTCTTCCCATTACGTGGTCTGATCACTCTCCAGTATGTATTACCATAGAAGACACTGCTAACCCTTTTCCTGCTTACCTTTGGCGGTTGAACACCCGAATACTACAATCACCTAAACACTCAACATTTCTCTATGAACCACTTGAATTTTTTTTTTATGTGGAACGATAATTCAGTTAATGACACTTCGATTTTGTGGGCCTCCCACAAAGCTTTTAGGAGAGGTGTGTTTAACTAGGAGCTAAAGATAATTGACAAAAAAGGTAGCAGCATGTTGACAAACTCCTAAAAGACACACAAGACACCAACACACTAAACAAACAACCACACCCAGACCTAAAAACCAAACTGATCGAGTTACACCTACAACTGAGATCCCTTCTCCTAGACAATTATGACAAATACCAGAAACGTAGCATGATGCATTTTTACAGTTCAGTGCAGGTTTACACTGCTGCATGGTGCAAGATTGCATACGATTCACACCACACTGTAAATCACATGCGATGTCCGTGCGATTTCAGCCATACAGATAGTATGGCTGAAATTGCATCACATTTGGACTCAACTTGCACAGGACCCTTTTATTGGTCCGCATCAGAATCGGATCACATGGGTGTTCAACCCATGCGATCCGATTCATGTCTGAACTATCAGTTCGCAGTGCAATAGGCGAGCTGAAATGGGGGTGTCATTAACAATGTATTGACACTCCCCGCAGTTTGCATATGGCAGTGGGAACTGCCGTGCGAGTCGGGTGCGATGCGGGAACCCACAGTGGATTCGCAGGGTTCCCGCATCGCACAAGTGTGAACCGGCACTAAGGGAACACAGCAGGGATACTCCTTGCCCAGCAAATCAAAGATCAAGGTACCAAATCTCACATACCCTTCATTAATCATCCTACCATAAACTAAAAGCTAAGAAACCCACAGAGCATAGCAGATGCATCATTCAGCACTTATTAAAGTGCTCTTTAGAACTTAAAAGGTGACTCTTGCCTACCTCAATCGAACACCCCTACAAACCAAACCTTCTTGGTCTCAGTGCACCTACCAACCTTACAACCAAACAAATTGAGGCCCTGAATGTCCCCTTCTCTATTTCAGAAAATGACAAATCCATAGACGCTCTACCAAACAAATCCCCGGGCTCTGATGGCTTTGCAGAGGAATATTACAAACAATTTAAACCAACCCTCAATAAGTACATCACTCAATTGTTCAATGATGCTGCTTCCTCTGCCTCTTTTCCTCAGGAAATGCGAAAAGCTTTGATCATATTGCTACCGAAACCAGGTAAAGAGCTCAACACCCCACAAAATTTTCATCCTATTTTCCTATTAAATCCTGATATGAAGCTTTATGCTAAAGTTATTGCAAACAGATTGATCTCCTTTCTTCTCTCATCCATGCCGACCAGTCAGGTTTCACCAGAAACCTCTGATGTTACCCGAAGGATGGTTAACATCATCCACCAAGCCGAGAGCTGTGGGGTGCCTTCTCTGCTTCTATCACTGGATGCAGAGAAGGCATTCGATCGGGTGCACTGGCAGTATCTTTCCATGACACTGCAGAATCTCGGCTTTCAAGACCATATTTTCTCAGCAATAAAGGCGCTTTATTCACAACAAACATAAGTTTTTTGTTCCTCCATGCTATCTAAACCTTTTACAATGACACCAGGCAGGAGTGCCCCTTATCTCCCCTTCTTTTCAACATAGTCATGGAGCCATTAGCAGAGAAAAATTAGATCCCGGAATGACATCTCAGGGTTCACCATTGCGTCTATTGAGCATAAAATTAACTTGTTAGAATGACATCATCTCTTACTAACCAATCCTCCCTGGCTTCAAAATCATAATTATCCTACCCTTAGGGATCATCACAAAATAGCAAACAGAAATAGAACAAAATCACCCATACACATGGGCTACAAACTCCATATCCTACCTAGGTTTGAAACTAACCAACTGAACCTCCTCTCTCTATCAAGCAAACCACACTCCCTTCCTAAACCAAACTCCCAAAAGAACTTGAGAAACTTTCTAAGACAGCTTCATCATGGTCAGGAAGACTAGTGGCATTTAAAATGCTTAAAACTACCACAGCTCCTTTACCTGTTCAGATCACTGCCGATCCCTAGCTCTTTTTTCACCTCTCTACAAAACATACTGGGACGCTGTCAGGGCTGGGCTCAACCCTTCCTTCTCTGAGCTGGATACTGAACCTGGATACTCAGCACACCCCAGACCACAAAAACAAAAAACATACTGTCACCCATCATCTTTGCCACAAAACTGGCATTTAATTACCTACTTAAAAAACGCATCTAAAGGGGACTTTCCTTACAGGATTGAAAATAACATTACCAATATCTGTATACTCCATACTCATCCCTAACTTCTCAACACGATCATGGCAAGAAAAAAATATTTGATATGTATCAGATCTTTACTCTAACAACCTCCTCAGACCCTTCACGTCTCTACAAATCTCTTACCCACTTACCAAAAAGGACTACTACCACTATATACAACTAACTCACCATCTACTAAGCAACCCTCAGATACACATAGAGGTACATCCACTAATACGGAGGCATCTTTCATTACCCCACGACCAAAAAGGCCATCACATTATTGTACAACCTATTAGGTGACAAGGCCTCCTTCAGTACAACCCCACCTTTACTTAAATGGGAAAAAAAGACATTGGCCACTCCATAAATGGATCTCAATGGCGGTTAGCCTTTAAAGCCAGCATCCAAGCCACTAGGTTCTCAAACCTTTGGGAATTAATCCACAAAATCAGCCCTTCCAAAATTCACACATTCGACTCAACTATACAACCCCTATGTTGGAGACAATGCAGAGAGGTAGGAAACCTGCTCCACTCTATTTGGCATTGTAATCGGATTTCTAAACTATGGCAAGACACATTTCAACTCCTCACTGAAGTGACAGGACTAACCATAACCCCATCCCCAGAGCTTACATTTCTGAACACTGGTATGGAATATATACACGTCACTGCTTTCATGCCACACCTACACACATACTACTGGCTTCTAGATTGTCCATTGTACGCCACTGGAAAACCACTGACATACCAACTAAAGGTGAAGTAGTTATTACATACACATGGTTCCTACGAACGCATGTTTGCTGCGAGTGAAGGTAATCTGCCTTCAATTTCCAAGAAATGGGCACACTGGCTAGAATGGCATAAAAATGCTCAAACCCGATATATTTATATACATTACAGATTAAAACAGGCTTGTGGTAACCTTTGTTGATGTACTGTTTTGAATATTAAAAAAAAAAAAGAGCAAGGGAGTTGTCGTCCTCCCCCATGACACAGTAAGACCCCAATTGGGGTGTCTGGGGGTAACGGACATCACCCTCACCTTAATACTATTATTATTACTGCATAGCAAAGATTCCACTGTTACTCAAGTTTGTCACTATGTTATATCATTTGTACTCTTATGACTCCCCCAACTAGGTCACAATGTATAATCAGTTTACAAGTGCATCAACTGTACGATTCGTTAACTAAGCTCTTCCATTCTCATTTTCTAAAGAATAATCTGTCATATATGTTCACATATAGCGGAATAACCTATATGTGTTCCAAAGATCCAATAAAAATCTATTGACGGAAAAAAAAAAAACACAACAACAAAATCGTTGTTTCTTTTTTTTTTTTTACTTTTTTTGCCCCACACACTGTGACCAGAGCAATACAATGATACCATAGTAACCCTGTACTACTCTGGGGAAGTGATCAGGATTTTTTTGTTTATACCAGTGAATTTCACTGGTATAAGCAACCATTTTTACTAAATGAAATAATGGATTCATTCAGGCTGTTTTGCTGTGACTAGCTGATTGGTCATATCTAAATCACATGGTACAGATGGGCTATGCTTTGCCCTGTCTTTACCAAATGATCAGTGTGACCAATCACAGCTAGCAACATCCATTGTTTACAACTGTCATGTGACCTGCTTTGATTGGTTAAAGAGATCTTTTTTTCCATTTTTTTTAAAAATGTTTATCTTTATTACTTTTTTCCTACATACAGTAACCAGAGCAATACAGTGTTACCATAGTAACACTGTACTACTCTGGGGAGGTGATCAGGATTTTTTTTTGTTTTTCGTTTTCTTTTCTTTTTAACACACCTTGATTGCTTAAAAAAATGACTTTTTTTCTGAAAGAAAACCATTCATTCAGTGTTTACTATGGTGATTAGCTGTGATTGATACACAATGAAAGGCATGAATCAAAGCCTTTCATTGTGTACAATTGTCATGTGATCTGCTGTGATTGGCCACAGCGATTACATGGTACCAGCAGCAGACTGGTACACTGATCAGTCATTGGCTGTGTCAGATCGTGCCACAGTGTGGCCCTGCGTGAGGTGCGATCCACGGGAGGACGTCATATGACATCCCCCTCCCCGATCGATGAATGTTCCGCCCAGTGGTAATTTGACTCTAGGCTGGGCAGGAAGTGGTTAAACACCACCAAAATAAAGTTCTATTTGTGTGTAAAAATGATAAACATTTTGTTTGGTTACAGCGTTGCCTGACCGCGCAATTGTCATTCAAAGTGCGACAGCGCTGAAAGCTGAAAGTTGGCCTGGGCAGAAAGGGGGTAAAAGTGCCCGGTATTGAAGTGGTTAAAGAGCTAATTTTTTTTCTGCAATCAGTTTTCTACCAAGATCTTTACACAGCAAACATTCACACTACCAAAATAAGTCTATTTCGGCTAACAAAAAATAGCTTTCCTTTAATGAAAGTGAACATTTCCTGAAAGAGTCAGGTACTCTAGTGGAAAACAACAAAGGAAACGATCGTACGAATTCTCCTACGGCTCTCTCTAGGCACAATCCTACCTCGCTCAGACAGCTCGCAGCTAAAAAGGAGGAAAAAATAGCAAACCCCTTATATTGGAAGCTTTATAATTTAATTAGAGGTGACACTGGGAGCTTGGGAATCCCAATGCAAACAGCGCGATGATTAAAGGCGGCAACAACAGTGACAGTAAAATAAATTCCTCTGCCACGAGCCCATCTGCTGCTTCCGATTGATGATTTTTGTATTAATTCTGCTCATGTTTAGATAAGGAGGAACTTGTGTTTCCCCCCTTTAGGTTTGTTTTTTTTTTTTTTTTTTTACTGCTAAGCCAGCATTAAGAGAAGCTCATTCCTGAGGCTCAGATGTTATTCTTGGTTTAAGTAATCCACGATGTTTGCTGTAATAGAAGAGGTCTCCGACACGGAGAAAGGAGGCCCCACGTCCGATGACGTCAACACAACTACTAAATTGTTTAGAGGGAAAGAACAAGATGAAACCGTGCGATTCCACATTAACCCTACTCTGTCTCCACACGGAGCGTCTCGGCGATCTCTAAAAAGTAGTAAAAGAAGAATTCCAGGTATGGCGATTTTCAGTCGCATTGGTCCAGCTTGGCGGATTTATATACGGGACGAGGATGGATCGGAAGTATAACTTTTCTATTACTTTACAAAGGTCATTCAAATATGTTGGTGCAGACCGCAGTCCAAACCTGGATAGCATGATGCTCTTGTCCAGACCCTCGGCCTGCCAGTTCCCTGCTGCTCAACAGTCATTGGTTGCTAGGACCGTTGGCATCCTAGCAACCAATGACGTCACATACACCAATGGAGGACCGTGTTTTCTGGCACGGGGATGCACAGATTTTTTATTTATTTATTTATTTCAGGTACTTGTATAGCACCGTCAATTTACGCAGCACATATTTATTGAACATTCACATCAGTCCCTACCCTCAAGGATCTTACAGTCTAAGGTCCCTAACTCACATTCATACATACTAGGGACAATTTAGACAGGATCCAATTAACCTACCAGCATGTCTTTGGATGTTCCGTGCATCCCTGTGCAGGCAGTCCCATTCATGTCAGTTGGCATGCAGCAGCTGAACAGACACAGCCGCTGCTCCCAATCTGATATCTGTGTGTTGGCATGGCCCTGAATATAGACATTGTACATTCAGAGCCGTGCATGGATGTCAAATTGGGAGCAGCAGCTGTGTCCGTGCAGCTGCTGCATGCCAATTGACATGAATGGGACTGCCGGCATGGGGATGCAGTGGGCAGGGTGGATAAAAATCAATGATAAAAAAAAAAAAAAAAAAAATCGGATTTTTTTTGATTTTTATCAAATTTATTTTAATAAAATGCTTTTGGAGTAAAAATATATCTAAAAGATAGTTTTCTACTTCAAATGCATTAATAATTTTGTTTATTCAGCATGAAATGGAGCACCAACAGCGGGTCAGAGGAGGAGCCAGCAGCGGGTCAGAGGAGGAGCCAGCAGCGGGTCAGAGGAGGAGCCAGCAGCGGGTCAGAGGAGGAGCCAACAGCGGGTCAGAGGAGGAGCCAACAGCGGGTCAGAGGAGGAGCCAACAGCGGGTCAGAGGAGGAGCCAACAGCGGGTCAGAGGAGGAGCCAACAGCGGGTCAGAGGAGAAGCCAACAGCGGGTCAGAGGAGAAGCCAACAGCGGGTCAGAGGAGAAGCCAACAGTGGGTCAGAGGAGAAGCCAACAGCGGGTCAGAGGAGTTGCTCTTTAAAAATCGTGATTTAAATCGACTTGATTTAAATTAAATCCACCCCGACAGTGGTGCACGGGTGTATGTTGTAGTGCCTTAGCCAATGGGTAACTACAGTAGGTGCCACAATGCTCTGTAGCAGCCAACTAAAGCTGGCCATACACGATTCATTATTTTTTGTTTAGTCAGCGGGTTGAACGAAGAAAAAAAAAAAATAAATAAAATAATGAGCCGATTCCCCCATCCACACACTCGAAGTGGTTGGGGGAATCCTCCCCGCTGTGATATTGTATTCTCACCCTTCCCCATCATCAGAATACAATGATCAATGTTGCTGGCTGTAGCCAGTGGCACCGATCGTAATGGGAAAAAAACTTGTCAAGCTGATTCTACACATGTTGACTGATAGAACGACTTGTGGAACTAGCCTGCACATACACAGATCAAAATTTGGCCAGTCCCTGCTGGACCAGCCAAATTTTAATCCACGTATGGCCGGCTCTTACCCTCTTTGGGTTATCCAATATTTTACTGTACGCTACTTCTCTGTGCACTTTGACATTCAAATTCATACATCAATATGAATGCCCACACATGGACTGAAATTCAACAAGCCCCTGTTGGACCGGCCGAATTTCCATTCATGTATAGCCAGGCTTTACTGTATCTTGTTGCAAAAATCCAAATTACGGTTATCCAATATTTTACTGTACGCTACTTCTCTGTGCACCTTACCATTAAGTACTTGAAGACCAGGCCTTTTCTGGCACTTTTTGCTTACATATGAAAATCTGTTTTTTTTTCTAGAAAATTAGTTGGAACTCCAAAACATTATATATTTTTTTAAAGCAGAGGCTCTAGAGAATAAAATGGTGGGTTTTGCTAATTTTTATGCCACATGGTATTTGCAAAACAGTTTTTCAAACACAGTTTTTGAGGGAAAAAAAACACAAATTTTAATGCAAAAAAACAAAATACATAACCCTAACCATAATAGATACCAAACATGTCACGCTTTAAAATTGTGCACGCCCGCGCAACGGCGGCAAACTAAGTAAATTTTACTATCCATATGTGACGCTTTAAAAGCTTTTACTTGAACACGTAATTGGGTACGTGATTTGGTGGCAAGTGGTTAAAATACATACAGAAATACAATGGACTGACGTGTGTACAAGCAGTCTGCCCATACATGAATCAAAACTTGACTGGTCCCTGCTGGACTAGCCGAATTTCGTTCCATATATGGCCAGCTATGCTCTCTTATTAAAAAAAATCCAATTTATGATCCAATATTTTACTGTATGCCACTTCTCTGTGCACCTTGTCATTAAAATAAATACATAAATATGATAAATCGGTGTGTACAACCAGCCTGCCCATACATGGATCAAAATTTGAATTTCAAACCATGGCTCATTTTACCCTCTCTTGTAGCACAAATCCAAAGTTAGGGTTATCCAATATTTTACTGTGCACCTTGCCATTAAAATACATACATAAATACAATAAATCAACTTGTATACAACCAGTCTGTCCATACAAGGATCATAGTTTGTCCAATCTCTGCAGGACCAGCCGAATTTTAAGCCATGTATGGCTGGCTGTATCCTATTATTGCATAAATCCGATGACGCTACTTCTTTGTGCACCTTGCCATTAAAATACATACATAAATACAATAGATCAATGTGTGTGCAACCAACCCACCCATACATGGATCACAATTTGAATTTCAAACCATGTACGGCTGGTTTTACCCTCTCTTGCTGCACAAATCCAAATTAGGGTTATCCAATATTTTACTGTGCGCTACTTTTCTGTGCACCTTACCATTAAAATACATACATAAATACAATAGATCAACTTCTATACGACCAGTCTGCCCATGCAAGGGTCATAGTTTGTCCAATCTCTGCAGGACCAGCCGAATTTTGAGCCATGTATGGCCGGCTTTACCGTCTCTTATTCCAAAAATCCAATGACGCTACTTCTCTGTGCACCTTGCCATTACAATGCAAAGCCAATACATGCATAAAGCTTCGTGCAAGCCACAGTCCAAATATAAACAGAGATTTAGGTTACCTGGTCTTAAAGGACTTAAAGCGCATTTCCACCCAAAATGACAGGTCCCCCTTCCCCATTTCTGGGAGACGGGCCGCGGGCCAATCTCATGAAAGTTCGGCCCTTCTCCCCCTTCTCCGTCAGGCCAATTAGAAAGCGCAGCACTCTTTGTGCATGCGCAATAGGGATCCAGCAGTCACTGCCTGGTTCCCTTACCAGGAATCGCGGCAGCAGCACCCGGGAGTCAATCCGAAGATCGGCTGGGGAGCTGACATCGCGGGATCCCTGGACAGGCAAGTGCCCTAATATTAAAAGTCAGCAGCTACAGTATTTATAGCTGCTGACTTAATTTTTTCACCCAGGCTGGACCTCCTCTTTAATGATACTTGTGAAAGTCCTGGGTGAAAATAGGCTTTTGTGAGAATATAATACATACACTTCTCCTACAACAGCTGAAAATGATGCATTGTTGCCTATTAATAGCAAATGGTTGGGGTCCATGTCCAACCACAAAAGCAATTTCATGCTTTCTTGTCCTACAAATAAGCTTTCTGCAAAAACCAAACCCCCGTCCCTCGGGGACAAGAAAGCAGCCAGAGAATGTCACAGACCCAATTTAGAGGGTCTATTGCAGTATTCAAAAATAACAAAAAAATGTGTACTACTTATATTTGTAACTTTCTGTTACAGATCACTGGCTGGGATACATACAGACAAATTGCTCATCATTACCAATAAAAACTGAAACTACTAGAAACAGAGGCATGATGGGACTTGTAGTTCCACAACAGCTGAAGGGCTGTCAGTTTGAAACCCCTGCACTAGAGCATCTGTACTGGTTACATCCTCCTGTCCCCAGCAAATGTTTATTCTGTGCAGTAGAAGATAAGCAGAATGAAAGTTTATCTGCCCTTGGGGGAAAGGAGTACATATCTACAGTGAGGGGAAAAAAGTATTTGATCCCCTGCTGATTTTGTATGTTTGCCCCACTGACAAAGAAACGATCAGTCTATAATTCTAATGGTAGGTTTACTTTAACAGCGAGACACAAAATAACAGAAAAATATCCAGAAAAACGCATTTCAAAAAAAGTTATACATTGATTTGCATTTTAATGAGTGAAATAAGTATTTGACACCTTCCCAAAACACGACTTAGTACTTGGTGTCAAAACCCTTGTTGGCAATCACACAGGTCGGACGTTTCTTGTAGTTGCCCACCATGTTTGCACACATCTCAGAAGGGATTTTGTCCCACCCCTCTTTGCAGATCCTCTCCAAATCCATAAGGTTTTGAGGCGGACGATTGGCATTTTGAACCTTCAGCTTCCTCCACATATTTTCTATGGGCTAAAGGTCTGGAGACTGGCTAGACCACTCCAGGACCTTAATGTGCTTCTTCTTGAGCCACTCCTTTGTTGCCGTGGCCGTGTGTTTTGGGTCATTGTCTTACTGGAGTACCCATCAATGACCCATTTTCAATGCTCTGGCTGAAGGAAGGAGGTTCTCGACCAAGATTTGACGGTACATGTTCCCGACTATTGTCCCTTTGATGTGGTGAAGTTGTCCTGTCCCCTTAGCAGAGAAACACCCAAAAGCATAATGTTTCCACCTCCATGCTTGATGGTGGGGATGGTGTTCTTGGGGTCATAGGCAGAATTCCTCCTCCTCCAAACACGGTGAGTTGAGTTGACGCCAAAAAGCTTGATTTTGGTCTCATCTGACCACAACACTTTCACCCAGTTCTCCTCTGAATCAATCAGATGTTCATTAGCAAACTTCAGCAGACCTGTAGATGTACTTTCTTGAGCAAGGGGGCCTTGCGGGTGCTACAGGACTTCAGTCCTTCACAGCGTAGTGTGTGACCAATTGTTTTCTTGGTGACTATGGTCCCAACTGCCTTGAGATCATTGACAAGATTCTCCTGTGTAGTTCTGGGCTGATTCCTCACCAATCTCATGTTCATTGAAATTCCACGAGATGAGATCTTGCATTGAGCTTCAGACCGAGGGAGATCGACAGTTATTTTGTGTTTCTTCCATTTGCGAATAATCGCACCAACTGTTGTCACCTCTCACCGTGATGCTTGGTGATGGCCTTGTAGCCCATTCCAGCCTTGTGTAGGTCTACAATCTTGTCCCTAACATCCTTGGACAGCTCTTTGGTCTTGACCATGGTGGAGAGATTGGAATCTGAACAGTGCCCACCAATCTGCCAATCTGTGCTCCAAACCAGTGCCTCTTCATCAGTGTCACCTATCACTGCTGTCTATCAGTGCTGCCTATTAGTGACGCCTATCAGTGCCCATCAGTACCACCTATCAGTGCCGCACATCAGTGAAGGAGAAAAATTACCTGTTTGCCAAATTTTATAACAAAATATGAAAAACATAGTTTGTTTTTTCAATGTTCCCGGTCTTTTTTTCGTTTAGCAAAAAATAAAAATCTCAGAGGTAATTAAATACCACTAAAAAGGAAGCGCTATTTGTGTGAAAAAAATTGATAAAAAGGTCATATAGGTACAGTGTTGCATGACCGCGTAATTGTCAAAGTGTGACGGCGCTGAAAGATGAAAAATTGGTCTGGTCAGGAAAGGGGGTAAAAGTGCCTAGTAAGCAAGTGGTTAAGACTGCTATAGATGTCTTGAAAAGTCAAATGAGAAGATCAGCACCAATTAAGTTTTTTAAACTTTTGGTCTTTATATTTTCAGTATCTGGGTGATGCCGACAATAGGCAGTTTATTATTAATAAGTCTGTCTATGTGGAATGTCACTGGGGGGACTGCACACAAACAGAGTCACTGGGACAGGTGTACCTAACGAATGATTTCCCTGACCTCCTGATCTGGTGACACCTGGAGCACGTTGGAGGTTTCCCATGACTTTCCTGTGTGGTAACGATCATCTGAACTATCTACCAGCAGGGGACAAAGACTACAATAAAAACCTGGCATGAGAGTTAAAGCTGGTCATACCTGGATCCACACTTTGATCCATCTATCACAATTCCTGCTCATGAGAAGTCGATCGATTGACTGATTTCATAAAAATTTCCATGTGATCAGCGATAGCAGCCAATCAGCTACAGGGCTGATCAGTGTATTCCAATGGTGAGTTCAGCTGTCAGAATACAATGACACACGGGGGGAGAAATCCACATCCAATTTGTGGATGGGGGAATTGCCAATTGGCTTAAGGCTCGGTTCACACAGGGGCAACCCGACTTACAGCGCGACTTTTCAAGGAGATTTGGAGGCGACTTCAGCACGACTTTAAGCAACTTACAATGCGACTTAAAGTTGCCTCCAGGACAGGCGACTTTGGCTGGGGCCAATCACAGAATAATCAGCTCTCTGGGAGGGAGGGGTTTGCCTGGGTAAACTCATTTCTTTTCCTGTAAAGTCGCTTCAATATAGATGGAGATCTGACTTGGAGGCGACTTCCATTGAAATCTATGGGTACAAGTTGCCTGGAAGTCGTACAGGAACCTTTTCTGAAGTCGGAGCAACTTCAGTAGTGTACATTAAGACGGCTCTCTTCCCGTTTCCCCAATCAAACCATTCCCTTCTTTAAATACTTACAGGTTAGGCACTTCCTCCAAAGTTCTAAACCTCTGACTAAATGGCATAGGGAACACACTCCCTTTGAAACTATCTGCACTGCTACTGATCCCCAAAGACATTGGATTTCGACCATGTACTCGCTCTTGTTTGTTCTTGGACTGCAGTCCTAAGTCTAACGCAATTAGCCAGTGCTGGGAACTAGACCACTCATTAGATTTATCTAACGTTGAATGGGAATGGATCTTTGAACACATTCATAAAGGATCCATCAATGTCTCAGCACAAGAAAATGGATATTAGCTTTATTCTAGTCTAGATGGTACAGAACTCCGACCAGAATACATAAATACCACCCTATCATCTCCCCACTCTGCTGGAGATGCAATTTACCTCAAGGATCCCTACTCCACATATGGTGGGAGTGCCCGCTCATACAACTTTTCTGGAAGGAAGTTCACTGTCTCACCACCTAAATTACTACTTACAAACCAGACTTTACCTCCGCCCAATATATGCTCCACCACACATCTATACCCTACTTGGCCTACAAAAAATCCCTTGCCCTCCACCTCATCAACGCTGCCAAACAATGCATACCTATGTTTTAGAGACAGAACAATCCCCCTACTACTTCTCACTGGTTTCGCCGCATAGAAAACATAGCAGAAATGGAGGCCCTCATTCACCAGACTAGAGAGAACCCCAAAAAAATGTCAACAAACCTGGGCATGCTGGGCACACTTTAAAGAATCTACCGATTACAGCAACTCTCTACAATGACACACCTTTACTCAGTCCGGGTTATCCTACAAACCACTACCTGCCCTTACTATACACCTGAAAGATACGTGATCCCGCTTACCCCTACCCACCTTCACATACTACCCCTACCTGCTATAATCCTTTGTTGTCCTGATGACATCTGGCCCATACGAGCTTCTATTCTCTTCACTGTATTGTCATTTAGTACCACTGAGGTCTCCCCATTTATACCCTCTCTGGAGCCAACCACCCAACATTATTTTTGTCCCACTGGCATAACATATAACAAACTATTGTACAGGTAAAATGCTCCTTTACTGATAACACCGGCCGAGATCCATAGCTCCCCCCTCCGGACACAGTTAGAGCCCGACAGGGGTGTTCGGATGTCGGGGGAGCATACCTGAGTATACCTGTACTTAACCCTCATCAAGTTATACACGCAAGACATCGAACCCTACTCAAATAACAGCCAGTGGAACCCTACTCAAATACCATACTTGTCGACTTCCTTATTTGTTCCTTTCTTTGGTTTGATTCTTCATCTTAGTTGTGTAATCTATTGATTACTGAACATTTTATGTTGTACTGTAATTGTACTGTATACATCCAAACCATGTTATTCTTGTAACATTCCAATGCTGCACTGCACTCTCCTTGTTATACTGAAAACTTCAATAAACAACTTGAAAAAAAAAAAAAAAAAAAAAAAAAAAAAAAGAAGGACAGCTCTCATCTCTCATTCACTTCAATGGAATTTCTCATGTCCCGTGACTTGGGGCAACTTGAGGTCTGACAAGTTGGATCCCGAGTTGCTGTCGTGTGAACCGGCACTAACACAAAAACTGAACCATGTATGGCCAGTTTAACCACTTCTAGACCGGCTCACTGATATACGTCGGCAATTTGAAGAAGGATATCGTTGTTATGGCTGCAGCTAGCTACCATAACCCCGGTATAACCTCCAGTTTCAGATAAAAGTGGTCTCTGCGGCGGATTCGCCACAAGATCACTTTTATTGGTGGCAGGAGAGGGCCATCATACGTCCCCCTCCCCCCGTGCCCTCCGCAGCTTACACGTGGCAATCGGATCCTTCTTCCTGCTTGGCATGAGGGGAAGATGGCCCCCACCCAGCTCCATACCATTGCAGGGCAGAAGCGAAGTCAAAACGTCACTTCCACCCATAGCTCTTAAAAGGGACTTTTTTTTTTTTTTTTTTATTGCATTTTAGCGTAAATATGAGATCTGAAGCCTTTTTGACCCCAGATCTTAGATTTAGGAGGTCCTGTCATGCTTTTTTTCTTTTACAAAAGGGATGTTTACATTCCTTGTAATAGGAATAAAAGTGACAATTTTTTTTTTAATTTTAAAGAACAGTGTAAAAATAAAAAATAAAAAGTAAAATAAATAAGAAAAAGAAACAAAAACCTAATGTGCCACGTCCCGCCGAGCTCGCGTGCAGAAGCGAACGCATACGTGAGTAGCGCCCATACATAAAAACTGTGTTCAAACCACACATGTGCAATAATTCTATTATGTACGGGCGCTACTCACGTATGCGTTCGCTTCTGCACGCGAGCTCGGCGGGACGTGGCACATTAGGTTTTTGTTTCTTTTTCTTATTTATTTTACTTTTTATTTTTTATTTTTACTGTTCTTTAAAAAAAAATAAAAATTGTCACTTTTATTTGTAACTCAAAACATGCAACCTATAGAATTCTTCAATTGTTGCCTATGGAGATTTTTAAGGGTAAAAGTTTGTCCACGAGCGGGCGTAATTTTGAAGCGTGACATGTTGGGTATCAATTTACTCGGCGTTACATCATCTTTCACAATATTCTGCTACATATTTTTGATAAAACAAAAAAACAAAAACATATTGCAATAAGCGTAAATTGATTGGTTTGCGCAAAAGTTATAGCGTCTACAAAATAGGGGAAAGATGTAGGCACTTTTTAATTTTTTTTAATTGTTTTTACTAGTAATGGCGGGGATCAGCGCTTTTTGGCGGGATTGCGGTAGACAAATCTGACCCTAAGTGACACCAGTGACACCAATACAGTGATCAGTGCGATTAAAAAGCACTGATTAATGGATAAATGGCACTGGCGGGGAAGGGGTTAACACCAGGGGTGACCAAAGGGTTCAGTGTTCCCTAGTAAAGATGAGCTCAGGCGTGTTCGCAACTAGCATGTGCAGAGCCCGCCAGGAAGATCGGCACTACACAGCGCTAATCACAAGAGTGAGACATTCCTCGATCTCTGCAGTCGTGCATCGGGAAAATGTCTCACTGCTTGTGATTAGTGCTGTGCAGTGCCGATCTTCCTGGGGGGCTCTGCACATGCTAGTTGCGAACACGCCTGAGCTCATCCTTATTCCCTAGGGAGGTGCTTTCTAACGGTCAGGGGGAGGGGACTGACTGGGAGTAGAGAGAGATCGCTGTTCCTGATCACTAGGAACAGCTGATCTCTCTCTCCTCCCCTGTCAGAACAGGGATCCACCTTGATTACATTGGCAGATCCCCGTTCTGCCTCTCTTCACCGCGATCGCGGGTGGCTGGCAGACATCAAATCCAACGGACCTATGGGCGCGCACCCACAGTATCTAATGTCAGTTCACGCAGCAGGTCGTCCTGCCGCAGTATGAGCCCTTTCACACTGGCAGCCCGGGGGCATCGGTGGTAAAGCAACGCTAGTTTTAGCGGCGCTTTACCATTGTTTTTGCAGCGCTTTTCGGGCGCTTTTATACCCCGCTAGTGGCCGAATAAAGGGTTAAAAGCACCACAAAGCACAGCTGCCGAGGCGCTTTGCAGGCGATTCGGCAGATACTGCTCCCTGGACTTTTTTTTTATGCCCTGCCAGCGCAGCTCCTCAGTGTGAAAGTCACGAGCATCGGCACCTGCCCAGTGCAGCACGCACCTGCTATCCCGCTTAAAGGGACCGACGTGTAGCTACGTCGGCTCACGGGATTGTGCCAACCTGCTGCAGTATGACGGCGGCTGGTCGCCAAGTGGTTAATAATAATAATTATAATTATTTTTTATTATGTGTTAGGGTCAGGCCCCTTTCACTTGTGCGACTTTTCTTGCGACTTTGGACATCAGAGTCACATGACAAGTCGTACCCCATGATTCCCAATGATAACCATTCATGTCTGTGCAACTTCAAAGTAGTCCCTGTACTACTTTGGTGTGACTTTGATGCGAATTGAGCTCCATAGACCACAAGTTTACACAGGCATTCCCTGAAATCGCCGTAAAATCGTGGCCGTAAAATCGTGCGCCTTTCAAGTCGCAGCAGTGTGAAAGGGGCCTTTCATAGGTCACTTGACTCAAAAAACGCATCGAAAACATAACACAGGTCCGTTAATAATGTGTTCCTGCTGCGTTTTCAATGCATTTGAACTTGGAGGTGTGTTTTTTTTTACCACAATGGAAGCCCAATGGACCAGTGTGAAGACATACATAGAATTTAAAGGGATACATTTTTCTTCAGCTTTTCTTGCACTAAAAGGTGCCAATAATGGCTGACAAAAAAATTCATATTCATTTAAATTCATGATATTAATTAAAAAGTCAAATATAATAAAAATGCTGTATAAAAATGCACAAATTGCGCATAAAAACGATCCAAAATTGTGCATAAAAACGTGTAAAAAAAAAAAAAAAGCCGCTCGGTGTACATTCAATAAAAGACTGTGAAAGGCAGGTCAGGGTCTTTGCAGGTCATTGTGTCTATTTTGCAATAAAAAGCTGCTTGCTCACACTTTGACAGGTTCGGTTCACTTTAAGCTGAATTTTTTTTTTTTTTTTTCGGGCTATTCTGGAAAACAAACACCCCATGCATGGTCAGCTTCCATAATAACTGGAAGGAGTTGGATCTGCATATAATAAAAGCAGAAAATCAGTAGGGAATAAATTAAAACAAGGACATCCTGTTTCTGATTCCAGGCTCTGAAGGTATAACAAATAAAAAGGGACGCTTTACTATTCAGAACCGCACCGAGTAATCTGGCAATATTTAATGAGCCTCGGGGCGGCTCAGAGAACCTCAACAATCGCTGTCATCCTACAAGCACATGATGCATGGATAGAGCTCTGCATTATTCACATCAGCGCCGGCCGGGGGGAATCGGAAAAGGTAACCAAAAGTTTAAAGCGGACGTAAACCCATCCAGAAAACCGTTTCATTTACGGCACATGCCAGAAATGTAACACTCCCATTGGTTGTACTCTTAACCAAACTGTCAAACCATCCAATGGCTGGTGTCCTAACTGATCACATGTGCAACATCATGGCAGTTGTAGATTAAACAGAGGCCAAGATGGCAGCTTCCTTGGCTGAAAACAATAGGGGGGGGTTTACTTCCACTTTAAGCGTTTGCACTTTTCAGCTTAACCGTTTCCCGCCCGCCCGCCGTCAAATGACAGCTGGGCAGCGCGGCTCTCGTTCTGGGTGAATGTGATATGACGCCCTTCAAGAAAGGCTGCTCTTGTGTGCCCCTGGGGGCGCGCATCGCGGCAAGCGTTGTTGCGGTGTGTCAGTCTGACACAGCGATACACCGATCTAGGTAAAGAGCCTCTGAGGCTCTTTACCACGTGATCAGCCATGTCCAATCATGGCTGATCACAATATAAACATGAAGAGCCCTTGATTAGCTTTTCCTCACTCACATCTGACAGACATGAGTAGAGGAGAGCCAAACGGCTGCTCTCCTGACAGGGGGGGTCTGTGCTGATTGTTTATCAGGGAAGCCCCCCCCTTCAGATGCCCATCCAGGACCACCAGGGATGGCCACCACACTTGACCACCAGGTATGCCACCCTAGACCACCAGGGAAATGACAATCAGTGCCCAGGCAGCTGCCAATCAGTGCCCATCCCCAATGCCTGCCAGTGCCATCAGTGATGCCTAACAATACCATCTATCAGTGCCGCTTATCAGTACCTATCAGTGCCCAGCAGTACCACCCATAAGTACCCATCAGTGCAGTCTTTCAGTTCCACTCATGAGTGCTGCTTATCAGTGCCACCCATCAGTGGCCGACTTATCAGTGAAGGAGAAAACTTACTTATTTTTACAAAATTTATAACAGAAACAAAAGAAAAATTTAGGTCTTTTTTTTATTTGTTTAGCAAAAAATAAAAAAATGTGGAGGTGGTAAAATACCACCAAAAGAAAGCTCTATTTGTGGGAACGAGATAATAAAAACTCTGTTTGGGTACAGTGTTGTATGACCGCGCAATTGTTATTTAAACAGCGACAGCGCTGAAAGCTGAAAATTGGCCTGGGCAGGAAGGGGGTGTAAGTGCCCGGTATCGAGATGGTTAATTTGGGGACTGTCTCCTTCATCACATTTTCACCAGCTTTCGATCTGTCACTTCTAGTATGCTTTTTGGTCACCACTCTCCCCATTCAATTTCTTCATTTCGGGCTCCTATTTTTTGGGACTTACTTTACTATAGATCACACATCTATATTATAGAAGTATATTAGATCCTTGGTTATTATGTTCTCTTTTTTTGTAGAGTACTGTTGCATCTGCCCCTGAAGAGTTGGTATTGTCTAGGGCTGCAACGAACGATTATTTTCATGATTGATTACCGTAGTTGGCCAATTACTGTTTCGATTAATCGGTTAATAACCTTAAAAAAAGTGTGGTGTAAAATTTTGTTAATTTGTAAAAGTTTAAAAAAAAAGGCAATTTATTCTTAAATATCGCTATATGCGTTGGTAAATATAAATAACCAACTATATGGTTAGAGAGCAAAATACCTAACCCCCTCTGAGAATAACAGAAGATATATACTGTGTATACTATTGGAGGAGAGATATATACTGTATATACTATTAGAGGAGATATATACTGTATATACTATTAGAGGAGATATATGCTGTATATACTATTAGAGGAGATATATGCTGTATATACTATTAGAGGAGATATGCTGTATATACTATTAGAGGAGATATGCTGTATATACTATTAGAGGAGAGATATACTGTATATACTATTAGAGGAGAGATATACTGTATATACTATTAGAGGAGATATACTGTATATACTATTAGAGGAGATATACTGTATATACTATTAGAGGAGATATACTGTATATACTATTAGAGGAGATATATACTGTATATACTATTAGAGGAGATATATACTGTATATACTATTAGAGGAGATATGCTGTACATACTATTAATATGCTGATGCGTTTTGTTTTTGCTAATAGGAAAGTATGACAGTTCTGATCACAGAGTGCAACTTTGAGGCGACCTTACACTCCCTGGCTCCCGAGTCGCATAAAAGTACTGCAGGAACCTTTATTGTTCAAAGTCATATGTTAGCGTTAAAGTGGTTGTAAAGGTTCGGATTTTTTTAAATAACAAATTTGTTATACACACCTGCAGTTGTTGTGCACAGGACAGCCCAGATCCTCCTCTTCTGGGGTGCCTCGCCGGCGCTCCTGGCTTCTCCTTCATCAGGTGCCCCCACAGAATGCTGCTTTCCCTGGGGGCACCCGTGCAGGCACGCTCCCGAGTCCTGCTGCTGCGTCCATTGACACAGACGGTGGGACTTGGCCCTGCCCCCATGTCACTGGATTTGATTGACAGCAGCGGGAGCCAATGGCAGTCATCCCTCAAGCACACAATGCATTGATACATTATGCATTATTCACATCTGCACCGGGGGGATCGGAAAGGTAATCAAAGTTTAAGCATTTTCATTTCTATGTTTAAGAAAAGATGAAACGTCATCACCCTGAAAGCCAAGCGCAGCAGGAAGAGATTACTCCACCTGTGGTCATCAATTGTGGAGCCAATGGTTCCATATTAAAAATAAAATAAAATTAATTATAAAAAAAAATAAAATTGTAAAAGTGCCCTTGGCCCCTCAACCCTCCGCTAGCGCACAAAGACAAACTTCGGATCACGGGCAGTAATTCTAACATTAGACCTCCTCTGTATATCTAAAGTGGTAACCTGTAAAGGCTTTTAAAGTGGATAGTAAAATTTACGTCGTTTGTCGCCGTTGTGCAGAAGTGTGCAATTTTAAAGTGTGACATATTCGGTATCTATTTACTTGGTGTGACATCTTTTATATTTTACAAAAAAATTGGGTTTATGTAATGCGTTTTTTTGCATTAAAATGTGTATTTTTTCCCAAAAATTGCATTTGAAAAACCGCTGAACAAATTTTGTGAAAAATTGCAAAACCCACCAATTTATTCTCTAGGGCCTCTGCTTCACATTTTTTTTTTTTAATTATTATTAATTTATTTTATTTTTAGACTGTTGCTGTAATTATTTATTTTTTTGATCAATGTTATTGCTGTCACAAGAGATGTAAACATGGCATGTGATTGGTAATCTTTATGGAGGGATCTGGGGTCCATTTTCGGCAATGGAACTGTTTAAAATGGTGCGACACCGACTTTGCGGTGCCGCACTGCTGTGAAAAAGTAGTTCCTGCACAATTTTAGGTGCCACTTGCATAGATATCTGAGCATGAAGTCGCACAGATGTCAGCCAAGTTGCACTGACATGCGGCTTTAAATTCGCGTGATTTAAAGTGAAGTTGCACAATTTCAAAGCCACATTCCATGTGAACCAGGGCTTAAAAAAAACAACAGACTTACTGACAGGATCACAAGATGAAAATAAAGGAAAGAAAGCCAAAAAAAAGAAAAAGAAAAACGAATGCAGCCATCACATCTAAAATTTGGTAAGCTGCAATATAATAAAATGTTTGCTTTTGGTTTAACGCCACTTTAGTTTGGGGGTTACGTACCCCTTAACCACTTGCCGACCAGCCGCCGTCATTGTACTGCGGCAAGTCGGCTCGTTCCAGTGAATCGCGGTCATTGTACGTTGGCTTGGAAACTCTATTTTGTGGGCGCGCGCCCACTTGCCAGCGGGGGGAGCCAATCAGCAGGTGGGGCAGGCTCGATGTTCGCCGGCCACCCGCGATCGTTCCTCGCAGCGACAGAACGGAACGGGGATCTGCCTGTAAAAATAAGGCAGATCTCCATTCTGACAGGGGAGATCACACAGATCCTGGCTTTCTGCTATGCAGGATGACCGATCTGTATGTTTCCCCGAGGCAGCCCATCCCCCATACAGTTAGAAAATACCAGCAGGGAACACATTTAATCCTTTGATCGCCCCTGATGTTAACCCCTCCCCTGCCAGTGTCAATAATACAATAACAGTGCATATTCTTAGCACTGATTACTGTAATAATGTCACTTGTTCCCAAAAAAAAAAAAAAGTCAAAAATGTCAGTTAGATGTCCGATTTGTCCGCCGTAATGTCGCAGTCCTGCTAAAAATCGCAGATCACTGCCATTACTAGAAAAAAAAATAAATAATAAAAATGCCATAAATCTATTCCCTATTTTATGGACGCTATAACTTTTGCAATCAATACATACTTATTGCGTTTTTTTTTTACTAAAAATATGTAGAAGAATATATAAATCGGCCTAAACTGAGGAATAATTATATATATAATATATAATATATATAATATATAATATATATAAAAAAAGAGCGACAATTTTGAAAAAAAAAAAAAAAGCAATATTTTTATATTTTTTACTTTTTGCTATAATAAATATCCCCCCCAAAAAAATATATTTTATATATATATATATATATATATATATATATATATATATTATAGCAAAAAGTAAAAAATATAAAAATATTGCTTTTTTTTTTTTCAAAATTTTTGCTCTTTTTTTGTTCATAGTGCAAAAAATAAAAACCGCAGAGGCGATCAAATACCACCAAAAGAAAGCTCTATTTGTGGAGAAAAAAAAAGACAACAATTTTGTTTGGGTGCAACGTCGCACGACCGTGCAATTGTCAGTTATAGCGACGCAGTGCCGAATCGCAAAAAAATGGCCTGGTCATTAAGGGGGCAAATCCTTCTGGGGCTGAAGTGGTTAAAAATGATTTGCACCAAAATAATATACAGCAAAAATCTGCAACAAAAACTCATCACCAAAACGGTCGTCCCGCGATTTACCCCGGATCCCCCGGCGATGTTTATATAGACATGGGCAGGCCGGGTGGATCCCCCCGGGGGGGGGGAAAGGATCATCTGCTGGAGGTGTGCGCACACCCTGCCCTCCAACCACCGCATCTTCCTCCCTATCCCTATAATTACATGGTGAGAAAGTCAGGGACAGCCCATATACATGCCAATTAGTGGCACAGCGTGTCTAAAAAGTCTTTTCTGCAGATAATTTACACCTGTATGGGCACCTCGAGGAAAGCCGAGTTCTAACTGGTTACACGGGATTGTGCATTATATACTACACCTTGTAATTATAGTGTGTCAGGCGGCATGTGACACAATACTGGAAAACAAAAATTCTATACAGAGTATGAGAAACCCCCAAATTCACCATCACCGCCTTCCATTAACCACCAGCTGCTCAGACCGATTCTGACATTTCTTACATTCATATTAAAATCAGAAATTTTTTTGCTAGCAAAATGACCTCCCACCATTACATAGTTTATGAAAGCAGAGGCCCCAGAGAATACAATGGTGGCTGTTGCAATTTTCTATGTTGCACAGTATTTGCGCAGCTGTTTATCAAATGAAAATTTTCAGGAAAAAAAAAAATACACTTGAATGCATTTTATGCACATAAAACATAAAATAATACTGATTTGTAATTTTTTTTTGTAAATAAAAAGAGATGATGTTGTGCCATGTAAATAGATACCGAACCTATCAGAATGTAACATTTTGCACTCCTGTGAAATGGGGACAATCTACAGTACCTAAAAATCTCCTTTTACATGTTAGACCCCCTTTCACACTGGGGCGCTTTGCAGGCTCTATAGCGCTAAAAATAGCGCCCTGAAACAGCGACTCCTATCTCTCCAATGTGAAAGTCCGGAGAGCTTTCACACTGGAGCGGTGCGCTGGCAGGGCGTCAGAAAATGTCCTGCCAGCAGCTTCTTTGAAGCGGTGAACTCGCCGCTCCTAAAGCACCCCTGCCGACTGAAAACAATGGGGCAGCACTGATATACTGCCGGCAAAGCGCCACTGCAGCAGCATTTTGTGAGCGGATTTAGCCCCTTTTCGGCTGCTAGCAGAGGTTAAAACCGCTCCGCTAGCAGCCGAATAGCACCGCTAAAACGATGGTAAAGCGGTGCTAAAACTAGAGCCACTTTACCGCTGACACCCGGGGGCGGCTCAGTGTGAAAGGGGTCTTAGAGTCAAATGTGAGCTCTGGAGCTAGAATTATTGCTATAAGCCCTCGTTCACATTGACTGCAACTTTAAAATTGTGCAACTTCATCTAAAATCACACGATTTCAAAGCCGCATGTCAGAGAGACATCAGGTGCCTCTTTGAAGACATCTGTGTGGCTTTATTCACAGATGTCTATTCACATCGCACCCAAAATTGCCAAAAGTAATGCCTGTACTACTTTTTCAAATTGATGCGGCACCGCTAAGTCAGCTTCATACTGATTTGAACAGTGTGACTGCCAGCAATAGGATGCAACTTGTCATGCGATTTAACCTGTCAAATCGCATGATAAGTTGCTAAAATGTGAACTGGGGCTGACTTTGACGCAACTTTGGTGCAATCACTGTTTACATAAGAATGCGGGACCAATGTATGCGTTCCCATTTGTGAGTGAGCCTGGGAGGGCAGGAGGGGTCTGTATTTTTTTAATTTTTTTTTTTACACTTTTCTTTTTATTTAACTTTATTGCTGTCACAAGGGATGAACAACATCCTTTGTGATAACTGGGGCAGTGACAGGTACTCTTTGAAAGATCTGCGGTCTAGTAGACACCGATTCCTTCTCTGCCCTCCAAAGCTGCTGACCAAATCTAACTTTATTGCTATCACAAGGGGTGAACAAGACACCTGGTGATAGCTGGGAAAAGTGACAGGTACTCTTTATTGAGAGATCTGGGGTCTAGTAGACACCCAATTCCTTCTCTGCCCTAATCTAACTTTATTGCTATCACAGGGAGGTGAACATGACCCCTTGTGATAGCTGGGAAAAGTGACAGGTACTCTTTATTGAGAGATCTGCGGTCTATTAGACCCCAGATTCCTCCTCTGCCCTCCAAAGCTGATGATCAAATGTAACTTTATTGCTATCACAAAGGGTGAACAAGACCCCATGTAATAGCTGGTGCAGTGACAGGTACTCTTTATTGAGAGAGGTTTGGTCTATAGGACCCCCGATTCCTTCTCTGCCCTCCAAAGCTGCTGACCAAATCTAACTTTATTGCTATCACAAGGGGTGAACAAGACACCTGGTGATAGCTGGGAAAAGTGACAGGTACTCTTTATTGAGAGATCTGGGGTCTAGTAGACACCCAATTCCTTCTCTGCCCTAATCTAACTTTATTGCTATCACAGGGAGGTGAACATGACCCCTTGTGATAGCTGGGAAAAGTGACAGGTACTCTTTATTGAGAGATCTGCGGTCTATTAGACCCCAGATTCCTCCTCTGCCCTCCAAAGCTGATGATCAAATGTAACTTTATTGCTATCACAAAGGGTGAACAAGACCCCATGTAATAGCTGGTGCAGTGGCAGGTACTCTTTATTGAGAGAGGTTTGGTCTATAGGACCCCCGATTCCTTCTCTGCCCTCCAAAGTTGCTGATCAAATGAAACTTTATTGCTATCACAGGAGGTGAACAAGACCCCTTGTGATAGCTGGGAAAAGTGACAGGTACTCTTTATTGAGAGATCTGGGGTCTATTAGACCCCTGATTCCTCCTCTGCCCTTCAAAGCTGC
Organism: Lithobates clamitans; assembly: GCA_037952925.1. Classification (NCBI taxonomy): domain Eukaryota; kingdom Metazoa; phylum Chordata; class Amphibia; order Anura; family Ranidae; genus Lithobates; species Lithobates clamitans. The sequence goes on from JBBGZY010001308.1 coordinate 2,918,149, forward strand.
TGACCAAATCTAACTTTATTGCTATCACAAGGGGTGAACAAGACACCTGGTGATAGCTGGGAAAAGTGACAGGTACTCTTTATTGAGAGATCTGGGGTCTATTAGACCCCTGATTCCTCCTCTGCCCTCCAAAGCTGATGATCAAATGTAACTTTATTGCTATCACAAAGGGTGAACAAGACCCCATGTAATAGCTGGTGCAGTGACATGTACTCTTTATTGAGAGAGGTTTGGTCTATAGGACCCCCAATTCCTCCTCTGCCCTCCAAAGCTGCTGATCAAATGAAACTTTATTGCTATCACAGGGGGTGAACAAGACACCTTGTGATAGCTGGGGCAGTGACAGGTACTCTTTATTGAGAGATCTGGAGTCTATTAGACCCCTAATCTCCCCTCTGCACTCCAATGATCATAAACAAATGGAGACTGGTTTGATCAGATGCTTGCCAACCAGGTACATCCTAAGGGCTGGTATCCCGGGTCTTCATAGCACATGCCAAGGCAGACCAACAACTGATCATTCACACACCATGACATAAAGGCCCCTCTTACAAGGGGGGTGGGGGGGTGGGGGGGGCCAGGCCCCGATCCCAGCTCTGTAAAAGTCTATGGCAGACATGTACACTGTGGCTGGAGGGGGCTTCACTGTCCTGAGTAAGCACCTAGGGAAGCAAGATACATATTGTGTGCAAAGGTCCCGAGGGCTGCACAGCAAGTTCCACAGGTAAAGCTCCAGGGGGTTGAATCTTGAAATACTCGTACTTCTATTATAAATGGAATTCCACAGGTTGTCAACGTCTGTCAACAACAAACCACACACACTATACAATCCAAGGGTGAAAATCACTAAAACTGAGCTGAAATGTACAATTCTATTCACCGTCTGAGTGCAACCCTCCGAATCTACCGACATGGTAGACAAATACTCCGCATAGGATCCTACAAACTACCACCCAGTTGTATGACTCAAATATTGTGTAAGGGAGACGCTCTCAAACTGTTTTTTTTTGGAGAAACCCTCAAAATAACTTTCCGGTCGCACGGAACCCCCCATAATAATTACTAGATCTACTAGTCACAGTACATTATTGTGATGAGCAGTGAGAAGAATCCCCCTTATATGTGATTAGAGGGAAGAACCCCCCTTATATGTGATTGGAGGGAAGAATCCCCCTTATATGTGATTGGAGGGAAGAACCCCCCTTATATGTGATTAGAGGGAAGAACCCCCCTTATATGTGATTGGAGGGAAGAATCCCCCTTATATGTGATTGGAGGGAAGAATCCCCCTTATATGTGATTGGAGGGAAGAATCCCCCTTATATGTGATTGGAGGGAAGAACCCCCCTTATATGTGATTAGAGGGAAGAACCCCCCTTATATGTGATTGGAGGGAAGAATCCCCCTTATATGTGATTGGAGGGAAGAATCCCCCTTATATGTGATTGGAGGGAAGAACCCCCCCTTATATGTGATTGGAGGGAAGAACCCCCCCTTATATGTGATTGGAGGGAAGAACCCCCCCCCTTATATGTGATTGGAGGGAAGAACCCCCCCCTTATATGTGATTGGAGGGAAGAACCCCCCTCTTATATGTGATTGGAGGGAAGAACCCCCCCCCCCCTTATATGTGATTGGAGGGAAGAACCCCCCCCCCTTATATGTGATTGGAGGGAAGAACCCCCCCCCCCCCCTTATATGTGATTGGAGGGAAGAATCCCCTTACAGATCGCTAGAAAGATGATCGGTGTCAGAGGTCACTCATCTGAGATCAGAGGTCACTCCGGAGGAGTCCTGGATGGACAATACCCGGGACTTCATATCACAGAATAGCAGGAGAATGAATTGTACACCAATCAGATGATAACCCAAAACACTGCAACCAATCCGAGAGACAACGCAGGGGACTACAACCCCCCGCCATATATATTATAGGAGACTACAACCCCCCCATATACATTAAGACTACAACCCCCCCCCCTCCATATACAACATAGGAGACTACAACAGTCCCCCCATATACAACATAGGAGACTACAACCCCCCCCCCCCATATACCACATAGCAGACTACAACCCCCCCCATATACAACATAGGAGACTACAAACCCCCCCCCCCCCATATACAACATAGGAGACTACAACCCCCCCCCATATACAACATAGGAGACTACAACACCCCCCCCCCCCCATATACAACATAGGAGACTACAACCCCCCCCCATATACAACATAGGAGACTACAACACCCCCCCCCCATATACAGCATAGGAGACTACAACCCCCCCCCCCCATATACCACATAGCAGACTACAACCCCCCCCATATACAACATAGGAGACTACAAACCCCCCCCCCCCCCCATATACAACATAGGAGACTACAACCCCCCCCCATATACAACATAGGAGACTACAACCCCCCCCCCATATACAACATAGGAGACTACAACCCCCCCCCCCCCATATACAACATAGGAGACTACAACCCCCCCCCCATATACAACATAGGAGACTACAACCCCCCCCCCCCATATACAACATAGGAGACTACAACCCCCCCCCATATACAACATAGGAGACTACACCCCCCCCCCCATATACAACATAGGAGACTACAACCCCCCCCCCATATACAACATAGGAGACTAAACCCCCCCCCATATACAACATAGGAGACTACAAACCCCCCCCCCCCCATATACAACATAGGAGACTACAACCCCCCCCCCCATATACAACATAGGAGACTACAACCCCCCCCCATATACAACATAGGAGACTACAACCCCCCCCCCATATACAACATAGGAGACTACAACCCCCCCCCATATACAACATAGGAGACTACAACCCCCCCATATACAACATAGGAGACTACAACCCCCCCATATACAACATAGGAGACTACAACCCCCCCCATATACAACATAGGAGACTACAACCCCCCCCCCATATACAACATAGGAGACTACAACCCCCCCCCATATACAACATAGGAGACTACAACCCCCCCCCCATATACAACATAGGAGACTACAACCCCCCCCCCCCCATATACAACATAGGAGACTACAAACCCCCCCCCAATATAGAACACAGCAGACTAGTTTGGTATCACAGTGTTTCTTATGTCACAAAACTTTGTTCTTATTTACACCAAACATAACACAACAGAAAAAAAGGAAAAAAAACAAAAACAAACTTGTAACAAACTAATATCAACTTGTAGCAAAACCCTCCATAGAGATCAGAGGGGAGAGAGAGAAATATACAGAAAGTTACATAGGAAGGAAATACGACATCCCACCATAGTGAGTACAGATCAGTCACCGATGACACCCACCCACCTTCATTCCACCCCCCCATAATTCATCACCCTTCATTCCACCCCCCCATCATTCATCACCCTTCATTCTACCCCCCCACCACCATCACCCTTCATTCCACCCCCCCATCATTCATCACCCTTCATTCTACCCCCCCACCACCATCACCCTTCATTCATCACTTATCATCCCCCCATCATTCATCACCCTTCATTCCACCCCCCCATAATTCATCACCCTTCATTCCACCCCCACCATCATTCATCACCCTTCATTCTACCCCCCCGCCACCATCACCCTTCATTCATCACTTATCATCCCCCCATCATTCATCACCCTTCATTCTACCCCCCCACCACCATCACCCTTCATTCATCACTTATCATCCCCCCATCATTCATCACCCTTCATTCCACCCCCCCATAATTCATCACCCTTCATTCTCCCCCACCATCATTCGTCACCCTTCATTCTCCCCCCACCATCATTCGTCACCCTTCATTCTCCCCCCACCATCATTCGTCACCCTTCATTCTCCCCC